>JAHSUH010000213.1:256650-856650 GCA_025388415.1 Cynanchum wilfordii | reverse complement strand
AAATTATTGTACAATTTCTTGACAGGAATAATATATATATATTATATATTACACGAGAATATTCTTATTTCACTACAACAAATTTAGTTTGTAGTAACATTTTGTTTGCAACACTTTTAATTAAGTAATGTCAAATCACACAAGTAGCAATACTTCAATTAATTTGTATCTAAATATAAATATTGATGCATGATATAGTTATACTTTTAATAACTGTTGATTAGATATAATAATAATCTAAATTTTTTGCAACATATAAATTTCTGTTGATTGATTTTGTGTGATAGCTTTTCACCGTTCACTTAGCTACTAAGGTTACTGCCAGTATACCATTTGGACCTCTAATCTCTCTCCCTTTATATATATATATATATATATTAATATATTTTTATATATGTATATCAGATGGTTGGCACAATATAAATAGATGTGTAGAGATATTTTTGAGTGTATTTAGAGCTTTGTTCTTGAAAAAGGCCTGAGGGAAAACACCAATCTTTATTATTATTATTATTTTTTCTTTATATTTAAGACAAGTAATCCTTTTTTTTTTTTTTCAGAAGGTTTTCTTGAATCTAATCCATGGAATTTTATGCCTATCCATCTCATTCTTTGCCCTCCTCATCTTCCATACCGTTTTCTTTTGGGAATTTTGTTGACAGAGTTAAAGAATACTGCAGAATTGCTGTTTCTGCAATTATAGGCAATTTGTTCTCGGTAATTTTCACCTTGTTCTTTGCAATAGGTGAGTGTCTAATTTTCTTTTTCTTTTTCTCTCTTTTAAGGTTTCCATTTCGTTTTGCATGATGTTTTGTTTTTCCTTTTGGTTCTTGTCAGCTTTCTCTTTCATGGCTCAAATTTTCTAACTTTTGATGAGATAAAAAAGAATAATTATTTTTGATTCAGCTGTATGTTATGATTTGGGTTTGGATGGATATGATATGGGTTGCTATGAGTTCACTTGGCTGTGATCCTTGAATTTGACTACCTTTTTTGGCAAATTTGTTTGTTTTGGGAGATCAGAGCTTGATAACCATTCATATTGTTGTCAGTTTTTGCAATGTTCATTTTATAAGATGTAGGTAAAAGATAGAATCTTTAGGATACGGAACAAAAAGTCATGTCATCTTTGCTACAATGGTGATAATCCTGGTATTATGTTGGTTGTTATACTTTATGTCAAGCATGATTTGGTTCACCATGGAGTTTTTGTATCTTTTAAACTTAAACTATGATATTCAGCACAGTCGCATTTGTTTCACTGTTTACTAATTATATTTTGTGGATCTTAGGCCCTATTATATATTATTTTTCTGTTGAGGTAACTTGTGACTTATTTTATTGAGTTGTTTCGCTAACTATTTCAGGAAAGAGTTCTGAACAAGCTTCGTTGCAGAAACCTATGGAATTTAACCCAATCAGGCAACATAGAATTTTTTGCCCCTGGATTGCATCGACTGCTGAATCTGCTCCTAGATGGCAACAAACATTATCTGCTTTACAATGCCATAAAGAGCAGACGCAGACGCAAGCAGAGCAGTCACCGGCCGATTATGTATTTCACGTTTCACGTAGAATTTTAACAAACACATATAAATTTCCGGTTAGATACATTTTTTTTTTACACACTAATGGTATTATCACTTTTGTATTTATGGAGATATTTGAAGAATTTATTTAACATATTTATGGAGTTTACACACTAATACGATATTATATATTGTAGTTATAAAGACATAAAGACACAGTTTAATTGTATCAAAACGCATTAAAAAGTATATCTAAATATTATTAACTGTATACATTGAAGAGTTGGTAAAACATAAAAATAGTAACACTTAAAAATATAATATTAATTATATAATGGTACAAGTATAAAGTGTATCAATATTAGATATTTTACTACATGTTCAAGTGTGACAAAAAAATAAATTAATACAACATTTGTAACTGTATTAATATTTGATTATAACATCATAATAACTATATCTAAAATAAAATATTTCAATTTTAATAGTATCTAAAACTCAATTTTTAACAACACTTATGAGTCTTGTTTAATTTATAGCAACATTAACCTACACAACACTAATTAAAACTGTATCTAAAAAAGAACCGCATTTAAATCTAACAATTACAACACTTTCAAATGTTCCTACAAGTTAAATTTGTTGTAGTGTTTCTACTCTTCTGCATCATTTTGTTTAACGTTGTTAATAAAAAACTTCCTTCTGCTATCTGGGTCTGCAATTACGATTATAAGTAGAGCATATACGATTAGATTGCTTAGTTGGAGAGCTTTGACCGGTAGCTGAAGGAGCCGTTGACGAATAACCTGGCCCCACTCCTATTTTGCTATTTCCACCTGTTATATATATATATATATATATATATGAAAGTTTGTGTGTATATATTTGTCAATTTCCAGCATTTTTTTTTATTTCTTTTCGAATTAAAAAATTATTGAAATCTATAAAATATTAGGAAAAAATATTTTTTTTTTTCATATTTTTAATTAAAAAATAAATCGAAATTATTTTAAAAATTCCTTGGGACCAGACATAAGTCTCCAAATGAGTACTCTCATTGAGTCTTAAAGAATCTCTTTTAAAGTTTGTATGATTAAAATAGTATTATTTTAATTCACATATTTATGAAAAATAATGATATAATGAAAAAGAAAACATATTGTATGTTCAAACCCTAGATAAGAAAAAAAATTAACAGTAGAAGAGAGAAGAATTCTTAATCAATATTAAAAACATAAACTTGAAATATATTTTTATATATGTTGAGGGAAGTGGTTCATAACATGAAACAGTAGCTCACCACTGATCCCATTTTTTTCAAAAAAAAAACACTAAAAGAAAACAGAAATTTTCATGCAAGACGGGTACTTACTACTGCCTGTCGGGGAAGAGCTCAAATTCCGTCCAAAAACGGCAGGTGAGGAAGAGAGGAAAACAATCAAAATCACAAAGATGCAGAGAATAAGCGAAGTAGTAGTGAAGCGAATATTTCTCGTGCTCATTTTTTTCTTTCTTTCGCCTGATCTGAGGGGCACTGAGCAAGCATATACACATATATATATATATATATATATATATAAATATGGGAAAACCACCAACTTGTTGTTTAGAAGACTACGTCAAAGTCAAAGTCTCCGTGGGTTCTTTTGCTCATTTTCTATATATAAATATGGGCAAACCACCGACTTGTTGTTTAGAAGACTACGGTCAAAGTCAAAGTCTCCGTGGGTTCTTTTGCTCATTTTCTATATATAAATTTGTTAATTATATAATTATTTCATATTTGAATTTATTAAGTAAATTCAATTTAAAATTGTGTATATAAAATCTAACTCTTCATTAAAAAATATTTTATCCTAAATTTTATATGATATTCACAAATAAATATTAAACTCGTATAATATTAAATATTTAATCACAAGTAAATATCAAACTCGTATGATACCATACCTTTAAAAAAGTCTTCATTGTTTTTAGCTTTATGTTAAATGTCATGCATGGATCCAAAATTTTATACTAATAAATTGGCAAGTCATGAATCATTGTCCGAACAACGGTCAATACAAATTATATTTAAATAGAATATTTGGTCATTTTCATTTCATTTTTTTTTTTTTTTGGTTTTTATAATTTTTTATTTATATAATTTCATTCTTCTATTTGGTCCTCTTTAAGGATAATCCCTACATCTCATTTTTATACAATTAAAATCTTCAATTGTCTAAATAATAAAATAAATAAATAAACATAAGAACTAATTTATACCTCTCCTCCATAATTTTTGCACTCATTTCCACTCAATGTGTAAAATATATCTTTTTAGCTAGTTTCTAATTTACGAATATGTTGATAATTTTTCAAGATAATTATAAGACCAACGTGAAGAATTTTTCTTCTTTTTTTCAATAAATATACTAATTGTATTTTTTATTTTATTATATTAAATATATAAAACTAATATAATTTTAGAATGATAACGTATAAATGCTCATTCAAGCTTCATATCCTTGTGGATTTATCTGCTTGGTGTTTTTTTATGAACAAGCATACAGTAACATCAACAAAGTAAGTGATTCTGAAAATAAACCATTCATGAATATACACATTTTATGAAACTTCATTTCTATTTATATATAAAAGGACAATGCATATATAAGCATAAACCTAAAAATGGCAACTATAGAACTTTTATATTTCAAATCTCGCCAATTATACATTTTCTAATGCACAAATAGAAAAATTTAGTGGCAAAGATTGTTTACAAGCCAATATTGAAAGAACAGTATTCGTTGTGATCAATTGTGGTTCTTTCAAGGGGTCAAATTGTATTAACAAATATATCAACTAAAGCAAGCTCAGAAAACTTTCCTTCTTTCGAGTATCTGGTACAAAATGGAGAGAGAAAGTTTACATTGTTGGGAATTAGAACGCTATTAATCCCGCCCAGGAACCGTGGGACTCGAAATAATAATATGGGGCGAGAAAATAAAAGATGCTAAAATAAGCTCAAAAATGAAACACCGAGATTTAACGTGGTTCGGCCAACCTACCTACGTCCACGGACCCACACCAAATATATTATCACACTCAAAATGAGGAGTACAAGAAACACCGTACTGTATTTCTATTTGCCTACACAGAGGCCTATCACTCGACTCACTTTTTCCTCTCGTGTATAACTTCTAAACATGAAGTTTTTTTTTTCTCTCACAAAGATTTCTCTCTTTCTTTGTTGTTTTGGTGTGTTTTTGTGTGTTTGAAGAAGCTAAATAACCCCTCTATTTATAGCAAAATAGAGGGGACATTTTTCTTCAAATTAGGCCACCAACCATAGCCTCTATTCTTGAGAAAACTTAGCCACAAATTAAGCCACATTCCTTGACCAAGTTTGGCCACCAACCAAGCCACATTCCTTGACCATTAATTTCTCAACAATCTCTCACTTGAAGACTATTCAATCTGTCTTCACACCTTGACTTTACTTCGTCTTTGCGGCTTGTGAAATCGATGTGGGTCATCTCCGTCTTCATTGTAGAAGACCAACTAAAGTTGAGCACAACTTGGCTTTTCAATGGTTCTTGTTTTTGTCATCATGTCGGCTTGGATTCTTGCTTCCTTCAATCTTCACAAGTGATAACACTTCATCTTCCAATAAATTTCTAATGAAGTGATACCTCAATGAAATATGTTTGGTCCTCGAATGAAACGCCGCATTCTTGGCCAAGTGAATTGCGCTCGACTATCGGTATAGTCCGCTCTGTAGTCTTGTGAAACCAAGCTCATTCAACAAGCCTTGTAACCATATCATCTCCTTGCTTGCTTTTGTAACGCCACATCTCTGCCTCTGTAGTGGATAGCGTAACTATTTTCTGGGGTTTAGGAAACTCGGTTGATTGATGTCTTGCCCAACGTGAAAACATATCTTGTGGTACTTTTTCTATGGTCGACATCTCCCAAAAAATCGGCAGATCCACAAATCCTTGAAGCCGCAAGTTAGATCTCTAAAACACAAGCAATAGTCGGTAGTATTCTTCAAATACCCGAGAATCCACTAATCGCTTCCCAATGTCGCTTCCTTCAAATACCGAGAATCCACTAATTCGCTTCCCGGTGTCGCTTCCTCGGGTTTGACATAAATCTGCTCACAACTCCCACTACATGAGCAATATCCGGTCTCGTGCATACCATGGCGTACATTAGACTCCCAATGGCGGAGGCGTAAGGAACCTTAGCCATGAAGTCTAACTCCTCGTCGGTCTTGGGACTCTGTTCCTTCGATAAATTAAGTGGCTTGCAAGAGGTGTGTTGACTCCTTTGGCATCTGCCATGCTGAACCTCTGCAAGACCTTGTGAACATACTCCTTTTTGTGACAACCGCAAAGTGTCACTCCCGGAATCTCCGATGATCCTCATCCCAAGAATATGCTTTCTTTGGACCTAGGTCTTTCATCTTAAACTCCTTTGAGAGTTATCTCTTCAAGAGTTTGATTTCCTCCATATCTGCTCCCGCCACTAACATGTCATCAACATAAAGTAACAATATAATGAAACTTGAATCAAACCTCTTGACATAACAACAATGGTCGGCGTTACATCTGTTGTACCCGTTAATCTGCATGAAACGGTCGAACTTCAGTACAATTGTCTTGGTGCCGCTTTAAGTCGTACAAGCTTTTAACCGGTCTGCATACCCGGTTCTCCTTACCTTTGACAACAAAACCCTCTGGGTTGTTGCATGTAAATCTCCCCCTTCAAGTCACCATGAAGGAACGCCGTCTTTACATCTAAATGCTCTAGATGTAAGCTCCGTCTTGCAACAATACTCAACACTGCCGTATGGTGGTTAGTTTAACAACTGGAGAGAAAATATCGGGTGTAATCAATACCCTCCTTTTGTTGAAAGCCTTTGACTACAAGTCTTGCTTTGTATCGCCTCGAACCGTCAAGCTCCCGCTTGATTTGATATACCCATTTATTGCTTAAAGCCCTTTTCCCCATAGGTAACTTTGCAAGCTCCCATGTGTGGTTCTTCTTCGGATTTCATCTCATCCTCCATGGCTAGCTCCCACCGGGCTTGATTCCTCTCACGGCAGGCTTCATCATAACATTCGGGTTCTCCACCATCTGCAAGTAAAATATAATTCAAATATTTCTGTTAGGACGGGAGTTCTTGCGGATCGTCGAGCAGGGGCGGTGGTGACGGGTCGAATCCGGTTCGAATCCGAGCTAGAATCTTGTGCGGTCTCTGTAATGGATCATCATTCGAGAGCCGGAACTGTTTCAAATATAGACTGTCCCTATAGGAGACATATCAAGGTCAATATATTCGGGTTCTTTCACGGGAGTGGATTGTGCCTTATCCTTATACATAGTAATTTCAACGAATATGACATCTCTACTACGTATAATCTTCTTACTACCATTTTCCCACAAACGGTAGCCCATCTCTTCTTCACCGTAGCCAATAAAGTAGCACATACGTGATTTAGCATCCAATTTATTTCTACTAACATCACTAATATGTGTATAACATAAACTTCCAAATACCTTGAGATGGGATAAGCTAACTTGCTTTCCCGCCCAAACCTCCTCCGGTATTTTGTGCTCCGTGGTACCGATGGTCCTCGATTGATTAGGTATGCTGCGGTATTGATTGCCTCGGCCCCAAGCTCCTGCGGCGAACTTGCATGTAGCCTCATGCTTCGGGCTCTCTGTCAACGCGTGTTCATTCTTTCCGCTACCCGGTTGCTGGGTGTTCCCTGCTTTCTCTCTAGCTTTATCCGGTTTCTTTGCGGAAATTTCGAATCCGGTGTCCTCATACTCCCTGTTGTCTGAACACGGCTTCTTTACCTTAACCTGTTTGGTCTCTACTAATGCTTTCCAATTTTTAAAGATCCGAAACACTTCAAATTTATGTCGCATGAAGTAGACCCAAGTCTTCTTGGAATGATCATCAATAAAAGTCACAAAATATGACTTACCTCCGATGGATTGGTGGGCGGACCCCATCATCCGTATGGATAAGCTCAAGTTTTTGCTGCTTTAGGGGTCTTCTGTCTGTTGAAGCTCACTCGCTCGCTTTCCAAGCACGCGGCTCTCGCACGGGATCGAATTCAATAGCTTTCAAATTGGGAATCTTCCCATTTGAAAACATTATCTTCATTCATTTTTTCGCTCATGTGGCCAAGTCTCCATGCCACGGCTTGCGGGTTATCTTCTCATCTCTAGAAGTAAACTAGCATTTTCGGTCATGTACAAGGTTCCGCTTAGTCCTCCTCCGACAACTACCAAAGCTCCCTTGGTAATCTTCCAAGCATCTTGTGTGAAGGTTGACACAAATCCCTCTTTGGCGACCTGCGATAGAGATCAAGTTCTTCTTCAAGTCCGTACATTGCGAACATCGTTCAACTTCGAGGTTGAACCGTTCAACTTGATGTTGGCGCTTCCTTTGCCTACTATATTGCGGGGTTGGTCATTTCCCAAGATAAACTTTTCCAAAGTTTCCGCAACATAATTCTCGAACAGATCTTTGTTTGATGTGGCATGAAATGATGCTCCGCTGTCTAGTATCCATGACTCTGCTTGCTCTCGAGCGAACAAATGAGTACATCATTGGGCGATCCCTCGATGCAACATTTGCTTGTCTTTCCACTCTCCTCCTTGAGTGGCAATTTGCATTGGTTTTTGAAGTGGCCCTTTTGCCACGGTTCCAACATTCGATGTCACCTCGAGTCTTGTTGGAATTTCTCCCTTGCTTGGATCGTGATCTTCCTCTAGTTGAACTTCTACCTCCACTATCTCGTTGAAAGCGGCCCCGAAGTTGAAGTTGTATTTGGCTGTCTTCGGATCTCCTCGGTCAAGATCATGCTCACAACATCATTGAACTTTAATTTAGACTTGCCTTGAGCGCTAACTATGGTGGATTGTGCCATTCCAACTTTCGGACAAGCTGTCCAAGAATTAACAAAGCTCGAACCTCATCACTAAAAGTGATTTCGAGTGGATAATTGGTCTACTACCTCATTGAATTTGTTGAGATGTTCTCCAAATTTTCCGCTTTCAACCATCTTCATATTGAACAATTTCTTGATCAAATGAACTTTGTTTCGCAGATGTTTGTTCATACATCTTGGATAGAGTGCCATAAGAGACGCTGTTGTCTTCTATTTTTTATATTGAAAGCGACCGACTTTGACAAAGTCGATCTAATTGTACCGAGTGTTTTTCGATCAAACAACTCCCAATCGCCTCTTTCATTTTTTTCTTGGTTTCCCTTTCAACGGCTTATATAGATCATTCCGGTACAAATAGTCCTCCATTTGCATTTTCCAAAATCCAAAATTTTTGCCATCAAATTTATCAATTTTGGAACTTTTATCATCTGTCATGCTCCCCCACTCAAACAAAAAATGTAATTATCTCAAAAAAATCTTTTCTAATGTGGAATATCGGACTACACCGCAACCACAGAGCATACTAAGAATTTAAAGAGAAATTATGAACCTTGCTCGATACCAATTGTTGGGAATTAGAACGCTACTAATCTCGCCCGGAACCGTGAGACTCGAAATAATAATATGGGACGAGAAAATAAAAGATGCTAAAATAAGCTCACAAAATGAAACACCGAGATTTAACGTGGTTCGGCCAACTCCCTACGTCCACGGACCCCACCAAATATATTATCACACTCAAAATGAGGAGTACAAGAAACACCGTACTGTATTTCTATTTGCCTACACAGAGGCCTATCACTCGACTCACTTTTTCCTCTCGTGTATAACTTTTAAACATGAAGTTTTTTTTTTCTCTCACAAAGATTTCTCTCTTTCTTTGTTGTTTTTGGTGTGTTTTTGTGTGTTTGAAGAAGCTAAATAACCCCTCTATTTATAGCAAAATAGAGGGGACATTTTTCTTCAAATTAGGCCACCAACCATAGTCTCTATTCTTGAGAAAACTTAGTCATCAACTAAGTCACATTCCTTGACCAAGTTTGGTCACCAACCAAGCCACATTCCTTGACCATTAATTTCTCAACATACATCAGGGGTTTTCCATCGACAATGATCTTAATTTTATCCCCCCCGTACATATTTAATCTGTAGAAAAAAAAGATGATAATTATTAGAAAAGAAATGATTGTTAAACAATTATCCCTTGTTTCAAGATACAAATTTTCCAACAAATGACAAGATTTAAAGTGAATTTTTTTATCAAAGAACATTCTATTACTGCATAAAGAAACAAAGAAGGGAAAAGAGTTACTTGTTGACTTAATTTACCACGCCATTTCTCAAAAATCTATAGAATAGGTATATGTTTTTCAGTTCTTTAACTCCAACTTTCCCTCATTCCGTTGCTCACAAAGAAGGGAAAAGAATATTAAAAAGAAGAAGAAATGGAACAGCTTCATAATGCATAAAGATAGATCGATCTATCAGTGACAATGGCTCATAGTAAAAGAAGACATTTATAAGGAGCAGCATTACACATGTATGCACAACACTTCATCTTAAAATTGCACTAATAGAATATAATGAACTAACTCAAATCAATCTCTTTATTTGACAAGTTGAATTGCATAGCCAATTTTTGTAAACTCTTTCCTTCCCCCTTAACAATGAGCAGCAGCAGCAGCTTTGCATGCAGCCTGACAAAGAGGTAAAAAGTGAAAAAATAGCGACATAAAAAGTTAGTAGAGAATATAAGTATGCAATAGTTTTTGTGATATTTAAAGATTATTTCAACATGAACCTGTAATTATCTACAAGACACATTTTTTTTTTTTTTTTAAAAAAAAAAAATATATATATTGTAACATAGAAGAAGTCTTATAATTAGCTTATGTTGCTATAATGTTCATTTGTTCAAGGGCCTATGTGCAAAGCTGAATCAGCCTTAAAAAATACATCCAAATTTATCTTTTTAAATAAAGGTTGAAAGAGTTCCCAGAGCTAGAGGTTGATCACAAACACAACAGCACAAAAAAACCACAAGTATTGGAGGAAAATAATTCTTGTACTTTCAACATCAAATCAAGCATCTCACAAATAAACCAAGCTTCCAATGCTTAAATTGTAAATTCAAATCTTTGTCAAAATAACAAATTATTTAAGAAAAAAGGAAAACCTTTAATTAGCTCAGGAGGAGCAGGGTGCCATTCTGATGGGTCGTTGTTCGTCAGAATGCCCATTAATTGCAACTGGAGAAGCACTAATCACAACAACACCCTTGTTTTTCAAGTAAGGTACGTAGCATATCTTCCAATGTTTGTATCATTAATACTGTAATGACTATAGGATAGGATAACATCAATTGTACCCGGTGCTACTCCATCAATAACATAAGGAAAAATCCAGGATTTAATCAGATCCTTCAGACCTCTTACTTAAACCAAACACTCATTTACATTCATTATTTACAATTAATTTGTTTCCAACTAAAAGGCTATTTAAGTCCTTAATTTTACAACACTAAACAAATAACTAAATAATATAAAAATAAAGGGGGGAATAGGTTTAAAAAGACAAAAATAGTCTTGCATATATGGACACATGATTTGCACAAAATTATATAAAAATGAGAATTCTTTTTCTTTAAATATGTCTCAGATTTATACACTACTACTAATTGTGTTTTGTTTTTTTTGTCTTTCTTTACAAGAACAACTAGATTAAAAGGATAGATACAAAGAATAAAAATAAATCCTCTAATCACATAAAAATTTTTAAAAAAGAAGAATAAGTCATACAAATTTAGGAGCCTAATAAATTAAGTAGAAAGTCCCATATAATTTTATTTTACATTTTATTATTATAATTTTAAAAATCTATTTCATAAAATTTTTGCAAATCAATCACAAAAGATGCTCTTTACCCAAAAAACAAAAAAGGTTGGAGAAAATTACAAAAATGCAAAGATTAAGACGCCATACACTATGCAAACGTTGTTAGGATCGAAATCAGGTAAAGATAAACTTTAGTTTCCCAAGAAAATAACAAAACACTTGTTCGGTTTTCTCAGTTGTGTTCCAACTCAAAACAAACCGATCACCGTGGACTTATATATATATATATATATATATATATATATATATATATATATATATATATATATATATATATATATATATATATATATGATTCCCAACCATATGCCACCAAGAGAATATTAGGTCCGAGGTGGACCATGTGGCGTTTGGTTTTAGTCATACTAAATGATTTGACCGGCTAAATGAGAAGCCAAATTATATTTGAAAGCAAAATCTAATGTTTTAGTCATATAATAATTTTATTTGTATAAATGTGTCTCAATTATTTTTTCTTAGACTATAAAATTTCAATTTTATTTTAATTAATAAAAGGAATTCATTCCTTAGAATTTTGTTAAATTTCAGCTATTAAAATTTATGTTTCCAACACGTGTAAGTTTTATGAAGGACACTTTTATTATTTATAATATTGTTAACTAAGTTATATCTTAATAAAAACATCATATTTTTATTTTTTATTTGATTATTATTATTATTATTATTATTTCTTCCAATTTATGATATTTTCCTCGAGTTAATTAGTTCAATTGAAAAAATAAAAATTTTATTAAGACATGAGTTAGTTAATGAGATTTTAAATGACAAAATGTTCGTGCATGAAATGTGAATATCAGTGACTAAAAATTGATAAAATTAGATGGAAAGGTTCAATTAAAAATAAAAAATGAGGATCCAATAATTGAATAAAAAAAATCCATTTGTTTAAATAAAATTAATAAAAAAAAAATTAAAATGTCTTGAATTCTTATTTTGAGTATCAAACTTATAATGATTGAAATAATGACTTTACCATAAACGTTAAGACTTAAAAAGTGATTGTGATATATATCATTTCCTACGTGTAAAATTGTCTAATCTATTATAGAATGTAAAGATTATTTAAATAAAATACAAGAGATATTAAAATAAGATGAAATTCTTCTAATATGTCAATAACATAAAAGAAATTCTTGTTTAAAATAGCCATATTTTGTAGTGAAATTATATTTCAAAATGATTTGAATTTTATATCCAATGTACATTCTTAATTAAAGATGCATTCTAAGTGTGTATTTTAAATTAGTTGATACGGCAACTTCAAAATATATATTATTTCAAAATTTAATGATCTATTTTACTGATAATTTATCCATAAACAAGTAATTAGTTATAACTTGGATATATATATATATATATATATATATATATATATATTATATATATTATATCATTTATTATATTTTTTAAAAAAATTATCATTAAGCTGTATATATTATTTGAGTCTTGTAAATAATTTTTTTTTATATAGTAGTACAATTAATTTTTCTAATGGTTAAACACAACACTCTAAATACTAATTTATTTTTTTTTAGAGATATTTAATCTTCCTTCTTTTTTATTTTTGCCTCAATGATCAATCTATAATACTCATCCATATTGTAAGTATATAAAGATGTGTGATGAAATATAATAATAAGTTTACATACTCATTATTAAATCGATATATCTTTTAGTACAATTAACATAATGTAAAAAAGTTAATTATGGATACCATATATATAATTTGTATAAAATCCAACAGTTGTGATTTGAAAGAATTTTTGTTTGTCACATTTGAAAATTGTTGGCTAATCTTATTATACTCCCTCTAATATTCTTTATCAATTACAACTCTTATTTTTTAAAAAAAAAAAAAATATATATATATATATAATCTAAAAACATAATATGAAATATATATTAAAATGAAAATTAACATAATAATTACAACTTGTGCAGTGAATTCGAATAAGAAAAAGATATATATTCACATGAGGTGTTTTTGGAAGGTGCCCTCATTTTGAGCTTTTAGATTTAAATTTGGATTGGCAATCTAAATAGTAATTAAAGCAATTACATTTGTCACTTTCTCCTTACATATTCCACATTTTATGGTTAATATTACCAAACACGGCCATTTATATATTATTATGTTAAAAATATTGTCATCTTTACTTTTAACATATTTTAAATTTTTTATATTTAAAGTTATAAATAAAATTGCTATCAACCTATCTTAAACTCACAAAGTTTTATTTACTTTCGCATGGTAGGAAAATGAAAAAATAGTAATATATATATATATAACAAGAAAAGAAATTTGCAAGGAAAAAACAAACATAGAATGTATATTTTTCAAGTATATGTGATAAAATCGAAGATTTCTCGGTTAAAATATGGACTTCCCATTGAATACGATTTTAATCATCATCACTACCCGTAACTCTCATTTTTGTTCCAAGTGTGCAATTTTTGTCCAAATGCACCCAAAATATTTTAGGCACATAAAAAGGAAACAATGGTCTTGTTTGTCTCTTTATACTTTGTTTTCCATGAAATTTTTAAGGGCAAGAACATAGAAAACTCCAAAGAACTCCATGCCAAAAAAACCTAACTATTGTATATGCATGCATGAGCTATTCCACTTATGGATTTTCCAAAAAAAATTCTTGTCCCATTTATCTTTTCAAAGCAAAGAAGATGATACCAAGTCTACGGTCCACGCCTTCATTGAACAAAAAACAAAAACTTATTGTGTGTGTTATTTATTTTTTTGTTGTATTTGGTTTTTCCTTGCATTACCCACTCCCATTACTAACCAACAGGGAAAATTTTGCTTTATTTTTGGAGATATTTGTTTGGATTTATGTTTTACCATAGAATAATATCAACTTCTGCCAGCTTTTATTCCAATTCTATAAGAATAATGACAAATGAACACAATTGTAGTGGCAAAAGGATAAAAGTAGTCTCCCTATCTTCATTTTTGTATAAGGAAAAAACATTGTAAATATTACCCGAAATTACAAGTTCAATAGTCACTATAAGTGTCAAGTGAGAAAGTTAAAGTAATATTATTTTCTCCCGAGTAAGAGTTAAAAAAAATTAGAATATGTAAATACATATTACGAATCCAAATTAGTAATTCACATCGATTTTGTAAATTAAAAAAAAAAAAAAAAAAGATAGAGACATAGAAAAGAGGTCACCGTGATTTACAAATTCGTTATTCCTTTGTAGCCCCCTATGGTTAACAATCAGTAAAGACAAAAGCTTTTCCCTTCTTGAATTGTCATCTGCAAAGCAGAGAGCTTGCCAGCCATGGAAATGACCTTTCACAAACAACTTTAACACCATTTTTATTCTTTTGCATCAAAAAAACAACCTGCCATCTACACTTCCTAAAATCCTCAACTTCTCATAAATATTTCTTAAATAAAACCCTTTTTTCCAGTTGAAGTTAGTTTTTCATTATTGCCTTTCCAAAAGTTGCTGGTTAGCTAGTAAGTTATTCAATTCATTATCGGTGTTTTTTTTTTTTATATATATGAACTCAATTTTTTTGCTTTCCATACTACTTAAAACTTCTTGATTATATTTTTGTTAATTCCGTCAATCAATTTAAAACTTGATATATATATATTCTAAATGATTAACATGTTTTAAAATTAATCGTGTTTTTTAATCAGTGACTGGAATTGCACAAGAAGATGGTTCTTCTTCAGTAAGTTCATCTCCTCTACAATTCTTCTCCCTGATGTCACTTTCACCGGGAATGGGCTCACCGTACACATTCCTCCGGGAGATGAAATCCGACGAGAGAGGAATGTGGCTGTTCAACCTCCTCACAACTTGTGCAAGATGCGTCGCCGCCGGCAGTCTAGAGAACGCCAGCATGGGACTCGAACAAATCTCGCTCCTCGCCTCCCCTGACGGCGATATTGTGCAGAGAATCGTTGCTTACTTCACTGAAGCACTTGCCGACCGTGTCCTCAAATGCTGGAAACCCGGACTACATAAAGCCCTAAATTCTACCAAAATCATACCCATCGGAGAAATACTTCTTGCTCAGAAATTGTTCTTCGAATACTGTCCGTTTCTTAGACTTTCTTATGTGATTACAAATCAAGCTATTTTGGAAGCTATGGAAGGAGAAAAAGTAGTTCATATCATCGATCTCCATTCATTCGAGCCTGCTCAATGGATAAATCTTCTTCAAGAACTTAAACTCAGAAAGGAAGGTCCGCCCCATTTGAGAATTACAGGGATTCATGAACAAAAAGAGGTGCTAGATCAAATGGGTATAAGATTAACAGAAGCAGCTGAAAATTTGGATATCCCTTTTCAATTTAATCCGATTGTAAGCAGATTAGAGAATCTTGATGTTGAAAATTTACGGGTAAAAACAGGGGAAGCTGTTGCCATTAGCTCTGTTCTTCAACTACACACTCTGCTCGCATTTGATGATGAGAACCTCCGTAGAAATTCTCCATTGCAAAGATCTCTGCAAGTGAATCCAAGAACTTTGGGAGATTATTTAGAAAGAGATGTGATTAACTGGTACGGAGCAAGCCCTGATTCAACATCTTCATCTCCACTGTCTTTTACTTTTCTCAATGCTTTATGGGGACTTTCTCCAAAACTGATGGTGGTAACAGAGCAAGAATCAAACCACAATGGGAATAATTTAATGGACAGAGTAAACGAAGCATTGAAATTCTACGCAGCCCTTTTCGATTGCTTGGAGAATACAGTACCAAGGGCGATTCTAGAGAGACAGAAGATAGAGAAAATGCTGTTTGGGGAAGAAATCAAGAACATTATAGCTTGTGAAGGACTAGAAAGAAAAGCTAGGCATGAAAAGCATGAGAAATGGATTCCAAGGTTAGAATCAGCAGGTTTTGGAAGGATTCATTTGAGCTACAATGGAATGAGGCAAGCTAGGAGATTGTTGCAGAGCTGTAATTACGATGGATTTGAGATCAAGGATGAAAATGGATCGTTCATTATTTGTTGGCATGATGATCCTCTGTTTTCTGTATCTGCTTGGAGGTTTAAAAGGTTTTGATAGATGATGATGATCTTCAATGTACTAATTTTCTGTTCTTTTTGTTTGTTCAAATGTAGAGAGGGTTGTATTGACTTCGTGTTAGATTTATTTATTAGTTTTAAATAAATCGTGAGCTCATTATATGTAAATTATTATCTATTTAAAATTATCATATTAAATCCAATTTGAGTATACTATATATTAACAAAATATATACAAGTTTGTATTAAATTTGTTAGTTAATTATAAAGTTTGTTATGTAACTCTCGTGTATATATATACATTTGTAAATTTTTTTTTTTTTTTTTTTTTTTTTGAAAAGATATACATTTGTAATTAGTAATTGCAAATGCAAGCTCGATTGATAAATGTGAGTGTATTGGACAATAAAGTGCACATCAATTAATTAAACACCTATATTTATAATGGAGAGATTATGAGTTCAAGTGATAGACAAATAAAAAGAAAAAACAAAAAGATTGTATGTGTAGATGCTATATATATTCCTAATGATAAGGAAATTAGGAATATGACTCAAATGTAAAGAAAGTTTTTTGGTCCTCCATAGTTTGAGTGATCTTATTCTTGATGATGTCTTTTATCATTGAATTTTAACATTTTCCATTAAAAAAATAAAAACAAAAAAAAAACAAAAATTCCTATACATTTTTTTTGGAAGATTGTGGTATATGATGAAATCAAGTACATTTATGTCTGCAAATTAATTGATAATCATTTCACTTATAATTTAAGAGATAATGAGTTTAAGGTGATGTTATTCTAATAAAAAAAAAAAAAAATTGAAACTAAGTACTATATATATCAAATGATTTTTAATTATTTTAAATTAATTTTATACTTATCATTAATTTGATGTTAAAGTTGAATTTTTAACTTTTCAGCAACTACTAATTCTACTTTTTCCAAAATCGCTGTTCTATTGAGTTCTTGTTGGTATTTGAATACAAACTTGATGTTCTATTGTCACAATATAGCTTGAGTGGGCTTTTAATATTCGGCTACTCGCAATTTTGTAATAAACTTATGCATCCATATAGCATGATTAGATACTTCTAACAAGCGACAAATGACTCTGCTTCAACAATGCATGATGCACGAGTGAAGAAAGAAAAAAAGATTGACAATATTTATAATCTATAAGAACATGTAATCTTATATGCATTCGAAAAATTTATTTATTTTAAAATTTTTCTTTTTTTTTTTTTTTTTAATTTTCAAAAAAAAAATCTTTTATTATCTTAATTATTATATACAATTTTTCTTAATTTCTCCTTAAATTTTTAAAAATATAAATCGTTAAAATTTAAGTTAATAAACTCATAATTATGAATATATATATATATATATATAGTGGGTGCGAAGTGTATCACAATTTATATATATTATTACGTATGTAAACAATTTTTTTAAAAAAAAAACAAATTAAGATATTCTATTAAAAATATTAGATTGTCATAACTTCTTACTCTTATAAAATGTGTCCACCAAAATTCTTGCAAGTATATTTTAAAGATCAGAAGTAACGTACTAATTAAATACTCCATGAAGGTATGATTTCACATATATTAGCTTAAATGGAGATCCACATAAAAAAAAAAAATGGTCAATTGTGTTAACATAATCAACACTTAGAGACTAAATATACAAGAGTTGCATTATGTAAAATTTATGACATTCTTTAGTTTTATAATTTTTTCCTCTTCTCCCTGCAAAGATACAAATTCCACCGTAAGCTAACATTAATAACATGGAACAGGTAACACAAATAGAAGATCAATTACAAAGAAAAATAGAATTATTAAATTATGATCAATGTTATTTAGTATAATTTTTTTTTATTATTATTTTTTAAAATTAGTCAATGCTATTAAGGTAAATGGAGAGATCTAACAAGTGAAAAGAATGATGAAATACTTTCCTGTCAGAATCTCTTTATCAAATAACATACTTTAACTGATAGATTCAATACTGATTTTTTGTTTTCTATTTCAACTGATTTTTCATTAAAAATAAATAAGATTTAAAGTCCAAGAAAGACAATTAATGCTACCCACAGGGTAACACAAAGGGATCCAAAACAACATATTAAAATTGTACTAATTCTATTATGATATTTTAAAATCATATTTGTCACTATTGCACCAGTTTTTCAATATGATAACTTCTAGTTATTAAAAGTGGTTGATTTAACACAATGGAAAAGAAAAAATGTAAATATTATATGAAGTCTTGTGATATATATTTATAATATAGAAGTTTCGACATTTGTTGCGAATATATATATATATATATATATATAAAAAATAAAATTGGTTAAATTTTATTGGATGAAAAAGAAAATTGGGAGCTGGTTTCAAGGTGATTTACAATGTTCTTTTCTTTGGGCACATGGGATGGATGGTAGCATTTTAGTTCCACCAATATACCATCCAGAGTACTCTTCCTCTAAGCCATAACCATTAAACTTTTCCTTTTCAACCGAAATCTGCGGGATTGTTGTTCCTTCCTTGGGATTTATCCTTGTGGTACCAAAAAATAAATGCTAAAATCAGTCAGCTACTGCATGCCTGGATTAACAAGTTAGTGCAATTTATCTCGTGGCAGTGTTGGTATATTGGTAGAAGTTGAGCAAATAACATCTATGCCTAGTCTAAATTTAAATGTTGGCACAAAGTTTTATAATGAAGTAAATCCAACTACACTAATAAATGGTCCTTCCACAAAGCCCGTACAACTCATTACATATTTACATCTTGGTTGATGGATAACCTTGAATTTCAAGGACATGGTTTCTCATTTCCACTACTCATTGAAATACTAGAAATTTTAAGTTTTACTCCATATCAGGTGAATGAATCGACTAGTAGTAATTCATACTCTACTAGTATGGGAGCATCTATTGGATGCATGAATGAGTCACTTATGGATTTTACGAACTCAAGACCTAATGTTGCAAGAGCACAAGGTCCAATTCATTCTTTTTCACCAAACATCATATCAAATTTTGAGATTTCTAAACATTTTATGATTAATGAAATAGTTGAGGTAAACTCTTGTTGAGGTAAACTCTTCAAGATCAACATCTAACACTAATGTCTTTTTGTAGTTATATTTTAGTTATATATTTGTTTTTTCTATAAATATCTTTTGGCATGCGATTAATTTTAATTATGCCTTGTTCTTACTTAATTTCTATATCTTATTGCTATATGTATAAAAAATATATTTGTTGTATGGATTTTTAACCAGAACTAAAAAACTTTTTTCTCGTAAAAACACATATGGACAAAAAAAGTGTTTTGTATTTCTGTTAGAAACACATATACTGTATGCGTTTTTTAACTAGAACTAAAATAATTTATCACATAAAAATTCATATAGCATTTGTATGCATGTATACTATTCAAATATATATATATATATATATATATATATATATATATATGCAATTATATGTTATACATTTATATATTAATTTAAAAAAAAAAAAAAAAACCATTACTATGCATGATTATATTTTTTAAAAAAATTATTCTATATGAAAATGTGTGCGTTTTGTTGTACATGTGACATTTTTTAAAACAATTTGAGGACCCAGAAAAATGCATGTCGGGTATGCCTTTTTTTTATAAAGAAAATGGTAAGATGTTTTAGTTTCTTCAAATAGTAAAATTTTTAAAGAAAATGGTAAGATTTGTTTAAAAATGGTAAGATGTTTTAGTTTCTTAAAATTTTAAAATTTATAAAGAAAATGGTAAGATGTGTGGAAAAAATGGTAAGATGTTTTAGTTTCTTCAAATAGTAAAATTTATAAAGAAAATGGTAAAAGATTTGTGAAAAAAATGGTAAGATGCTTTAGTTTCTTCAAATAGTAAAATTTTTAAAGAACATGGTAAGATGTGTGGGGAAAATGATAAGATGTTTGATTTTTTTTTGTTTTTATTTTTTATCAATAGTGAGATTTGTAGATAAAATGGTAAGATTTGTGAAAAAATTGGCAAGATGTTTATCAAACTTTAGAACTTACTATTTTTGTTGTAAAAATTACTATATTCTTTATTCAACTTACATTACTATAAGTAACCAAAAAATGGTAAGATGTTTATAAAATTTCATAACTTACCATTTTTGTTGTAAAAGTTACTATATTCTTTATTGAACTTACATTAATAAAAACTTAATTGATCAAAATCTTGAATAGTAATATTTGTGGAAAAAAATGGTAAGATTTGTGAAAAAAGTGGTAAGATATTTGAGTTTCTTCAAATAGTAAAATTTATAAAGAAAATGGTAAGATGTTTTGATATTTTCATCAATAGTAAGGTTCATGGCAAAAATGGTTAGATTTGTGAAAAAAATAGTAAGATGTTTATCAAAATTGATAACATACCATTTTTATGTTAGTGTTTACTTTAAAATGGTTAAAAATTACTGTTATAATATAATATTATTATTTTATTTGGTCAAAACTTATTGGTAACCTATTGAATTGGTCATTTTTTATGACATGTCAAGCATAAAGCATGTCACATTTCCCCTTAACTTGTTAACCTACTATTGCAGGTTACCAAAATCCACTTGTAATTCATTTATTGGTTTGGTCTATGGTTGCATTGGATGCAATTTTTTGACGGATTGCATCACAACACTATCCTTATTTAGGATTGAGTCGTAAGAGGACGAGTAGATTGTTAAATTTTTTGTTTTTTTTTTCTTTAATATTTCTAATTTCATTCATTATATTCAAATGATTGGACTTTTCTTTTTCTGTAATAATAATGAAAATACTGAGTTATATATAATTTTGAATTTTCAGTAACCTAAATACTTGAAACAAGCTTTTGGGGAGATTACGCGAAAAAAAAGAGAGCAGTCCCGTGCCGAGGCAGGGAGGCTTCCAAATTCCAATTTAAAGGTTAGTTCTTTTGCTTGGTTCTTCTTTGAACCCTTTTCTTTCTTTCGTTGTTTCATTTTTCATTGTTAAAAACCCACCAAAAAATCAAGAAAACTCATCAAGAAATCAAAAATTACCATCAAGAAACCAAGAATTCCATATTTGCATGGTAATCTTGATTAAGCAAAGAAAGAAAAAGAAGAATGGATTTACTTAGGATTGAGTTGGAAGAGGATGAGTAAATTGTTAAATTTTATGTTTATCTTTTTTCTTTAACTTTCATAATTTCATTTATTATATTCTAATGATTGGACTTTTCTTTTTCTTTTTTTTTTTTTGTGATGATTGAAAAGTGTAATGAATTAATTTACTTCTTCAATGTTGTTAGTTAAAACTAGTAATATCTGCAGTTGATGATGAACATTGTTATTAGAGAGAGAAAGTCTCCAATGATTTCAACGTCAACCTAGTATGGAGATAAATGTCGGTGGTCCCCTGGCTCCACTGGGGGACCGGGAGGTCCAAGCAACGCATAAATAAGAAGCCTAAACACGGTGATGAGGATAATCTAGTCCCGGAAGATATGGAAGTTCGGGAACCTTCTCAAGATAGTGGAGGTTCCCGGGAGGGAACGAATGCCGGTTGGTCGGAGAAGTTGTTTCCGGAGTCCACGGTAGTCATGGAGGAACCAACCCATTTCTATATGGGAGAAGATGATGAGAAGAAGTATGAGGGAGTGGATGAATTGTTTCAAACAAAAGAATCGATGCACCACCACGATTTGGTCCAAGGGTGGAGATATCAAAAGAGAAGTATACTAGCTTATTTGCTCAGTGGAGGGGAGCTCTTATCATTAAGTTATTGGGAAAATCTATTAGCTACCGTATATTGGAGCAGAGAACCCGAGAGCTATGGCAGCTCACGCACGGGTATGAACCGACAGACCTTGAGGAGGGCTATTTTATAGTCCGTTTCTACTCAAGAGAGGATTATCTGCATGTTTTGGAGGGGGGTCCGTGGATCATCCTGGGTCATTACTTAACTGTCACTAAATGGAGACCTTTATTTCGACCATCGGCTGACAGTATCAAGTCGACTCTTATTTGGGTCAAATTCCCGGGTATTTACCCTGAACTGCTAGATGAGGAGACTCTGTCATCAATGGGGGACCTTTTAGGAAAAACAGTTCGAGTGGACCCGCTTTCACCGACTGGTAAACGAGCAAAATTTGCAAGAGTGTGTGTGGAGATAGACTTGGGGGCTCCATTACTTCCCTCACTGACATTATTTGACTTGGAACAAAAGGTGGAGTATGAAGGACTACATTTAATATGCTTTCAGTGTGGGAAATATGGGCATCATGGTGATGAATGTTCAACAATTGAACAACCGGAGGAATCTGCTTGTCCACAGCAGAAGGAGGCGGAAGTTACAAAGCCCAAATCACCTTATGGGCCTTGGATGCTACCAGATTACCAGAGGAAGAAACGACAGGGGGAAAGACGACCACAACCGAAAAAAGACGGCGCCGGTGGTTACAGGCGAGGCAAAGGGGGGAATGGGGAAATACCCTAATGGGCCGCCCTAAAGGCGGAGTGCCTGCAGCCGGGGCTGATAAGGGTAAAGGGCCAACCCAAGTTGATGGCCGGGGGACAGATAGGGCCTTAGGGTCTACGGGCTCCAGGTTTAACTTGTTGGACCAGATGGGGGAAGACCAAGATCCAGCAAGTGTGATAGCCCAGCTAAGGCAACAAATTATTGCTATTCGGAGCCCGGGCACCAGGAAGGGAGCGGGTCAAGCCCATGTACCAAAGAGGAATAAGGACCGTCCGACTAATTCTCGGTCCATGCATAAGTCGGGCCATGAGAAGCAGCAGGCAGTGGTGTTAGCCCAGAGGAAAAAAAGAGTGAGTTGGGCCCCAGAGAAAAATTCTACACTCCAGAATAGGGGTCAGCCCACTGGATCTAAATAGACAGTCCGACCCTAAGACCCGGGGCCCAGTACTATCAAGCTACTAGATAGAAATCAATCTGATGATCGACGTCTCCAGGCTGCATCACCCGCAGCTAACTCGGCGAATATGGAGGTGGAACCTACCCCCCCAGGTAATCAATGATTCTACCTAAAATTATTGCATAGAATTGCCGAGGTGTCGGTTCCGCGTATGCACTTAGACACCTCTTTCTATTAATTCAAAGCAATTGCCCGGATATTCTAATTTTGGTAGAGACTCTAGTGGATAGCTGTAATGTCGATAGAATTTTGGATAAAACACAGTTTACTAATTTTGTGGCTGCTGAGGCGTGTGGTTTCTCTGGCGACATCTGGTTAATTTGGAATGCCCACAAAGTTACGGTTGAACTGGTAATGGTGGATAGTCAAATTATAAATGCTTTTATTTGGGAGTCCCCTGCTAAGCCGTGGCTTTTATCCGCAATGTATGCATCTCCCTCCCATGTGGTTAGACAGTTTCTCTGGGATTACTTAATACAGCTGGGTATGGTTGTACATATCCCGTGGATGCTAGTTGGCGATTTTAATCGGGTTTTGAGTCGGTCTGAAAAGAAGGGGGGTAACCCAGCCTCTATGTCGCGGATTCAATCCTTTGCGGAGGTGATTAGATACTCGACATTAATAGACTTGGGATACTCGGACCTCCCTTTACTTGGAGCAACATGAGGAAGGGGCGGGATAATGTTCAAGAACGGCTAGACAGGGCTATTTGTAATCAACCTTGGTTGGAGTCCTTTCCGGATAGTAAGGTTATTCACCTTCCTAAAAGTCGCTCGGATCATCATCCTCTTCTCATTCCGGATAATCAGTCCACCAGGAGGGGGCTAGTGAGAGACCCTTTCGTGTCCTTGCGGCTTGGTTTCTCCATGATCAATTTGAACAATTTTTGGGGGATTGCTTGGAAAGCTAATGACAGTATGGATATTGTACAGAAGTTGCGGTTGCTTGCGGACTTCACTTAGCCGTTGGAACAGGGGTATTTTCGGTAATATCTTTGACAGGAAATTTCGTTGCCTTGCCGGACTTGCTGGAATTCAGAAGGTCCTCCAAACTAAACCATCTAGTAAACTTGGGGAGCTAGAATGCGAGTTGAGACGGGAACTGGATGTGATTTTGAAACAAGAAGATCTTTTGTGGCGACAAAAGTCCAGAATTACTTGGCTTAGAGAGGGGGAGAACAACACTAAATTCTTTCATACCTCTACGCTAATCCGTAGGAGAAGAAATAAAATTCTAAGGCTAAAGGTCGAGGGGGGTGAGTGGTGTGATGACCAAGAAATCCTCAAGGCTAAGGCTCGAGATTTCTTCATGCGTCTATACACTAAGGAACCTTGTCTACCTTGTGTCCCCAGCTCTTGGTTATTCTCGCATCATGACCGAAGGTGGCTGAATCGTTCCGTATCGGATGAAGAAATTCGGGTGGCAGTATTCCATATGGGTGCTTTTAAAGCCTCGAGTCCGGATGGCTTCCCACCATGTATCTTCCAACGATATTGGCACATTCTTGGTTCTAAAGTTGTTGAGGCTGCTCGAAGTATGTTTATATCCGGCAAGCTATTGGATGGCATGAATGAGTCACTTATTTGCCTCATACCCAAGGGAGAGGCCCCGGAGTCGTTATCTCAATTTCGTCCGATATCCTTGTGTAATGTCCTAGTTAAGGTTGTCTTTAAGGTATTGGCTAACCACTTGAGACCGTTAATGATCAAGCTAACGGGCCAATACCAATCTAGCTTCATCCCCGGTAGATCAACTACGGATAATATTATTGTAGCTCAGGAGCTAGTTCATTCACTCACTAAAAGGAAAGGTCGTAGAGGGGGTTTTGTGTTGAAGGTTGATTTGGAGAAGGCTTACGACAGAGTTGATTGGGGTTTCCTATGAGAGGTCCTACAAGTGACTGGTTTCCAATTGGGTTTTATTAATTTGATTATGGATTGTGTCTCGTCGGCTTCGTTGGCTGTGTGTTGGAATGGGGAGGTTCCGCAACCGTTTATGCCATCTCGAGGGCTTCCATAAGGAGACCCATTATCCCCTTACTTATTTGTGCTATGTATGGAGGTGTTAAGCCAACAAATTAGTGCTGCTTGTGGAGAAAAACAAGTGGGCAGCAATCGGAGTCAGCCATGGGGGTCCTAAAATTTCACATATTTTCTTTGCGGATGACCTACTTAGTGAAGCTTCCTTTTCGCAGGCTCGGTATATGGAATTCCTTTTAGCGCAGTTTTGTGGGTTTTCATGACAAAGAATTAACCGTAATAAGTCTCGTATTTGGTTTTCACCCAACACCCCTAGCTATTTTTGTCATTCCATATGTGCGGAATTTCAAGTCACGCCTACCTCTAACCTTGGTACCTATCTTGGAGTGCCAATTCATCATAAACGGCAATCTGGAATGTTCAACTACCTGGTGGAAAGGACACAGAAAAGGCTTTCTGGCTGGAAAATTAAGTCTCTATTCCAAGCTGCCCGTGCTATTCTGGTTCGCACAACTCTGTCGGCTTTGCCGATCTATGCTATGCAGACAGTGCAGCTCCCTATCATGGTTATCAAGCTTCCGGATAGACACTGTCGGAATTTCTTTTGGGGTTCCTTGGAGGGGCAGAAGGTGATGCATACGGTTGCTTGGAGTAAAATTTGCCAACCCAAAGGGATGGGGGGCCCGGGCTTCCCTCAACTCAAGTCAATGAATCTAGCGCTCCTGGCAAAGTTAGCGTGGAAATTGGTTCACAATCCTAACTGCCTGACCTCTCGGATTTTCTTAGCAAAATATGGGGGTTGGACGGCTTTCTCAAGAGGAGTAATTAAGGCTAATTGCTCTACTATTTGACGTAGTATTTTCAAGACGGCAGACACTATGTTGGGTGCGGTTGTTTGGGAAGTGGGGGACGGTAGATCTATCTCATTTTGGTATGATTCTTGGTTGGAGTCAAGCAATCTAATCTCCCAAGCAATTGCTGCCCTTCCGGTAGAGCATCAAAATCGGTCTATTCGGGACTACTGGCTGCCACATTCTGGTTGGTCGCTCATCGAATTGCGGGGGCTTCTCCCGACAAATATTTTAAGGTTGTTGACTAATATACAACTGGACGGTGTAGTACAGGTACCGGATAAGGTACGGTGGACACACACTAGTCATGGTAAGTTTACAACTAATTCCTTCAGGCGGAGTATATCTTCAGCCTCAAGAAGCAGAATGAGCTGGCTGGGAATTTGGAAATTTAGGGGTCCAACTCGTCCCTCCCCGACTCTTTGGACTATTCTACATAATGCCCTTCCTACTGCGGAATTTCTTTGGTATAGACACATTCTCATCTCTCCTATTTGCCAGTGGTGTAACTGTCACTCTCAATCCATCCTTCATCTTCTTCGGGACTATTCTACTGCAATTGGGGTGTGGAAGAATATCCTTTTAGCTGAGGACTGGCAACGTTTCTTTAGTTTTACGGAAGTAAATAGTTGGATACGGTCTAACATTAGTAGTAGACATGGTTTGATTTCTTTTGGAGATAATTGGCCTTATGTGTTTAGACAATTTGTACATGAGTTATGGTATAATCATAACGCTAGAAATCATGGTACTAATTTCTTTTTGGAGGACACCGCTGCATTTGCTAAGAGGAGCCCGAGTAAGGTTTATGAGCTCCTCTTAGCTTGGGCATAGGTATCCGTTTTGTTCTGCTTGCTGGTCAAGCTGCATATTTTCTATTTGATTCTAATGATATCTCATCCGGTTTATACCAAAAAAAACTAGTAATATCTTTGTGTTTTAAGAATAAAACAAAGCATGTTCCTATACACACAAATATATATTTCTTTCTAAAGGGTTTTATTATTATTATTAATTCATGGTGTATATATCTATAATTAATATTGAGTTATATATAATTCTGAAATTTTCAATTTAGGGAGATGACCAAAAAGAAAGAAGAGCAGTGTCGTGCCAGGGTAGAGAGGCTTCCAATTTAAAGGTTAGTTATTTTGCTTCCTTCTTCTTTGAACCCTTTTCTTTCTTTCTTTTCTTCATTTTCATTATTAAAAACCCATCAAGAAATTAAGAAACCAAGAATTTCATGTTCACATGGTAATCTTGATTAAAAATAGAAAAAAAAAAAGTTATGGATTTACTAGGATTAAGTCGGTAGAGGACGAGTAAATTGCTGAATTTTTTATTTTTCTTTTTTCTTTAACTGCCCTCATTTTACTAATTATATTCAAATGATTGGATTTTTTTTTTTTTTTTACTTCTTTCTTGTTTGACTTGCTGTACGAGTTTCCAATTCAAGGTCAGTACATTTTTTTTTTTTTTGGCTTAATTTTTATTTTTGTTGGTTTTGATTATTATTAATTCATTTGTGAGAAAAACTTGAAATCTTTCTATATTTTTTATTTTTTATTTTTTTTTGATTGTCGTCTTTTCTTTTGTGTATATCATTATTATACTTATAATTAATTAATTAACTAACTAACTAACAAGACTGTCTGTAATATTATTTACCAAAAAAAAAAAAAAAAAAAAAACTGTCTGTAATATCACTCCTCTCGGTTTATTTGTTACATCATTTTATTAAAAAACTATGGTTTTTTTTTGAGAAAATTAAAAAACTATGATTAACAACATTTTCCTTGCCATATTTAATCAAATATTTATATATATATATATATATATATATTATTTTTTAAAAAATATTTTCAATTCCTTTATTTTTTCTTTTTTTCTCATATATCTTAAGATTTTAATTTTATTTTCAAAACTATTCAATTTTTATTTTCTCTTTACCATCTTCTTCTACTTCTATATATATATATATATATATATATATATATATATATATATATATATATATATATATATATATATTATTTCTATTTTTTCAAAAATATTTTCAATCTCTCTTTTTTCCTTCTATTTTAAATTTATAAATTTATCTTCAAAACTATCAAATTCTATTTTCTTATTATCATCTTCCTTTTCTCTTCTAAAATTTTGTTACACTTTATTTTTCAAAAATATTTTAAATTTCTCTTTTTACCCTTTAAGATTTTACTCTCTTTTTTTCCCCCCAAAACTATAAGGTTTTCTTTTTTCTCATTACCATCATTCTTTTTTTTCAACTATTTTAAATTCTTTTTTTCTTTTATTAAAATGTTATTAAAATTTAGTTTAAAAAAAAGATTTTTTTAATTATAGTACAAATATGGACAATAAGGTTGATGTGAAAAAGATCTTAAATATGATATAAGTTAAAAAATAAATAAATAAATAAATAAATAAAAGATTGTTAAAAACTAATAATAATAAAATATGAATTTGGTAAGGTTGAAAGAATTTTTAGAAAATGAAAGCCACAATAAATAAAGTTAATAAATCAATAAAATCCGTCCAATTTAGACAATTTTAATTTTAAAAAATCGGCGACGTCCAATTTAAACAAAACGTGTTTTTGGGACAAAATTCGTATTCTCTATATATAGATAGATTTTTTTGGAAAACGTGGAAAAATTTAATTAAAAGAGTTACTAAATCAAGAAAATCTGTTTGGGTTGAGTTTAATTCAGTACTCAAAATATATATATATATATATATATATATATATTATTTACAAATAATAAAATATATATTTTTTCTTTAAAAATACTAACTTATTCTTTGATTTTATTATTATTATTATTTTTACTAAGAATAATTAATAAGTATAAATAAGAAGCACTAAAAGTGAAAGTAATTGTCGTATAAATCGAGGTGTATACCACTTGTCGGACGGGTCCCTCTCTTATTCTATTCAACCTCGACTTTCGAGCAGGGAGACCATATAGATGTATTAAACTTTGACATAGAGATGCACTCTAGTGAATTTTTGAAATATTATATGTGAAATAATATCTAACCATTTGTACCACCAGCATGGTGGTCGGGTGATAAGCACCCTAGGTTTCACATGAATACACATGGTTCGATCCTCCGTAATGCGGGGGAGAGCTTGCCAATTATTTGGGAGTATTATGAGATGGCAGTGGCCGGCCTATAATCCTTGGTCCCGTGACTGGGCCTTCTCTCTCGTGTGTTGGTGGGGCTAGGGTAACCTAGTTGGGCTTCGTCTCAGCGAGCTGTGACCCTTAACACAGTGAATGAAACATTCTCTAGTGGTTAGGTTCCTTTAGTTGGGGAAGACACTTCAGGTCTTGTACTTGACCCAACCTTTTGTTTACAAAAAAATAAATAAATAAATAATATCTAACCATTTGTATCCGCCGACTTCAAAAGTATGAGTCTCATATCTCTTTTCAAGAGTATATAGTTCACCATTTTTTGAATATCCGAGAAAGAATCAATCTCCAGAGTATAATGAGTATGAGGCACATCTAAGTGAATCTTAAACTATTATTTGACTTTGACTTTTCCTTCTTGTCATTTATTTTCTCCGATATTTAAAAATTTCAAGGCAAGAGAGAATCGGGAATGACATGTAGCAATATATTTCTTGCCTAAAAATATTCTTTACATTTTTTTTTTTTTTTATAATAGAGAAATTGGAAATTATCAAAAAATTAAAAAAATAAAATAAAATGGAAGAATCTAGAGTAAAAAAAATGAAACCTGGAACCCGCAAAGGCTCCGGAGTCCAGACCCGGTGCCTATAAATAAAACCATTTAACACACTTCCTTCCACTTTCTTTCTGTTTCTTCTCCTTCTTTTCTTCTTCTTCCCTTCCTTTTTCCTTTTGGATTTCGCCCAATTTTTGTTTCTTTCTCTGTTCGATTTTTATTTTGGGGGTTTTCGACAGAGTGGGGTTTTGTTTTGTTTCTTTGTTATTCTTGATTTTCTTTTCTTTATTCATTTTGTTTCTTTAAAATTTTGGATTGCAATTGAGTTCGTGATTGAAGTTTTCGATTTTTCGATGTTTCTCTACAAATTTTTTTTTTCGATTTTTCTCTTGTGAAGTTTGAACAGAGTGGGTTCTGTTTTCTTGAATGTATTTCTTGATTTTCTTTCATTTCTTCAAATTTGTGTTGCAATTGTGGTGTGATTTCTTGAATTTTGTTTAAACCATGGACAAAGTGGGTTTTATTTATTTATTGTATTTCTTGATTTTCTTTCATTTCTTCAAATTTGTGTTGCAATTGTGGTGTGATTTCTTGAATTTTGTTTAAACCATGGACAAAGTGGGTTTTATTTATTTATTGTATTTCTTGATTTTCTTTCATTTCTTCAAATTTGTGTTTCAATTGTATTGTGATTTCTTGAATTTTTTTTAAACTATGGACAAAGTGGGTTTTATTTTCTTCTCTTTATTTCTTTCCTTTCTTTAAATTTGCGGGTTGCAATTTTGCCAATGAGTTCTTGATTTTTGTTGACTGTGATTGATTTCACAGTAATTAATTCTTTATCTTTTCTGTGAATTTTCTGTGATTTCACAGAAACTGTTTGTTTTTCTTTTCTGTATTTCTTGATTTTTCTTTCCTTTTGTTTCTCTTAAGTATTGGGATTGAAATTATGACCGTGAGTTCTTGATTTTGGTTTAAATTATGGACTTTGATTTCTCACGGTTGAGTAATTCTTGATTTTTCTTTTCGTTTTTTAAATTCTTTGGTTGAAATTATATGCCGTGCTTTTGATTTTTCTTGATTTTGAGGGATTTATTTTCCCTCATTCTTTCTTTTACAGCAAAAATAGCTTGCCCAGATCCTTGGAAAATTTATGCTAATTTAGTTCCTGCCAATTATTGAAGAGGTATGCAGCTCCATGATATATTCGTTTAGTTTATGCTAATTTAGTTCATGCTGGAACAGGTTCTTACATCCCTAGTTGAGATAAATAAAGCAGTACTAGCAATTGAAAATTCTGTTGGTGGGAGCATTCACCGCAATTATGACTAGCTTCTTCGGCACAGATTGCATATCGTTGGGCAAGTTCAGCTGGTCATTAACCACTGCCTCTTGGCATTGCCAGGTATCAAAAAAGAAGATCATTCTCATGTACTTTTTTTAAAAAAATTTTGATGACATATTTGACATTAGTTTAGGGAAATATTGTCCATTGATAGATGATTTCCATAGCTCGGGCTCCCAGAATATCTTGGAAATTATCTTAATTGATTTTTCTATATATTGTTAGAGCAAAGTGTAGGGATGGTCATGTGGTCATTTGTTATATTTCATCATTGGCATAGACATTTGATAATCATTGGCAAAGTGTAGGGATGATACATAATACTATTTGCTGCTGATAAAACTGCTGGAGCCGCTCAGGTAACCTCTTCATTTGCTTTGAAACCTGATCCATATTTGACTGTAAAGGTCAACCACTAACTCCCAGACAGATAGTAGCTACTGAAAGCTTGAGAGATACTGGAGCAATCGCAGGTTTGGGTTCATCTGTTCATAAGACATTCATGAAGGCATACATTTACTTAAATTGTGGACTTTGATTGCTGTGCTTGATTATCCATTGATGTTTTAGAATTTACTTTGTTATAACAGTAAATATAACAAATATAAATAAATAACAGTAAGTTGTGTGTCTTTGTCCACTATCATAAGTAACGTGTTTGTTTTTATGAAGTCTGTTTCTCAATCCACTTTCGATACTTTGGATGTTTCTCTAAAGCTAAAGACTGATATAATTTCCAGTGCTGGAAAACAATTGGAGAATTTTTGAATGACTGTACCCTCGCCTACGATTAACTCATGGTTGGAAGGTATCATTCTGTGCTGTTTTTCTTTTTCCAGTATGCACTAGGTTGGCTTATTAAAATAGTATTATATATTGAGGATGATGAGTTGGAGGCTACAGTTCAATATTAGTTTAGTAGATATTTGTTGTTTGTTAGATATAAAGATATTATTACTTTATTCTTTATTTCGTGTATATATATATATAAGCACTGAAAGTCTTGATATACATCATTATATACAGAAGTTCAGAAATAAAAATCTATCTCTCTCATTTTCTCTCTTTTTCTCCGCCTCTCTACTTTACTTTCTCATAATTTTCCTTTTCTGATTTTTCCAAAGTTCTTGATCTTTCTCACAAAATTATCATGGTATCAGAGCTTGGAACTGAATTCCTTGCTTAGTTTCTCTGAATTTTTACACACAAATTGCTGATTTACTTTTGTTCTCGAAGAATAGCCGAAGTTGTTTCAAGATTTCTCTGTTGAATTTCAATGGCGGATAGAAGCTTTGCGGTTCACAGAGATGCCATCGTACTGCCTTTAAATCAAGATCCTTCCAGTATTTTCTACATCCACCCATCAGATGCACATGCAGTACAATTGGTATCTTATAAATTCAATGGTGAAGGTTTCACAGGATGGAAAAGATCAATGTTGCTTACGCTTTCTGCTAAGAATAAACTCGGTTTTGTAGATGGAACCATAGCCAAACCAGATGTTTCAGCTGTTGAATACAAAGCTTGGGAGAGATGCAATGATTTGGTATGTTCATTATTGTTGTTCAATTTAGATGATGTAATTGCCAAAAGTGTGATGTTTCTAAAATCTGCAAAAGAAATTTGGACTGATTTAGAAGAAAGGTTTGGTTATGCTTCTATGGCACAGATCTATTCACTTGAACAGAAATTGGTAGATATTATTCAGGGAAATAAATCTGTTTCTGAATTTTTCACTGAAATCAAAACAATTTGGGATGCAATTGAAGAAGCACATCCATTACCCTGCTGCACATGTAATAATTGTACATGCAACTTGACTAAGAAGGTTTATCAAAGACAACAAGAAAAAATGGTATTACAGTTCATGATGAAATTGTCCGATCATTATGCAACGATAAGAGGAAATATCCTAATGATGCAAACACTTCCTAAGGTGACTGAGGTTTTCGGATTGTTTGCACAGGAAGAGAGACACAAGGAATTGTCACAGGCAGTAACACAGACTGACTCATTAGCATTTGCAGCAGACAGAAAAAGGTTCAATAATGGGTACACGAATAACGGATCATATAAACCTCAGAGGTATGGTATTCAGAGGTCAAATAACATTTCTACAGGAGTTTTTCAATCAAATTCAGGACACAAGAAGCCTAAGCCAGGAGCAAATTATTTTTGTACACATTGTCAAATACCGGGACATAGTATTGACAGATGCTTCAAAATACATGGTTATCCACCAGGTTTTAAAGGTTTTAAAGATGGTAGGGTAGCTGCTCTTTCTTTTGGTGATGGTTCCGATGGTGATAGTGGGAGTGTCCAAGACAATATTAAGGATACTACAGCTTCAATTTCTCTGGATCAATATCAGCAATTAATGGATTTGTTGGCCAAGCAACAACAAAATTCACTAGTCACGACATCTGATCAGCAGACAAGTTCAGCCATGATGGCAGGTACACTATGTCTATTTTCACATACCAATTCAAAATGGTTGTTAGACAGTGGTGCTTCAGATCATTTTTTCTGTGATTTGACGCAATTTTCTGATTATGAATCTATAGCAAATTCTGATAGTTATATCACCATTCCAAATGGTAGTAAAATAGCTATTAAACACATTGGTTCAGTAGTGCTAAATGATTCTATTACTCTGCATAATGTTCTGCATGTTCCGGACTTTAAATATAATCTGATTTCAGTTCATAAGTTGTGTAAGGATCTGAATTGTGAACTACATTTCACTCATGATAAGTGTTTTATCTACTGTCGGAAAGGGAAATTGATTCTTCTTGGTAGTTTGAGATCTGGTTTATACAATGTGGGAGATAAGCATTTGACTGATTTCAAGGGTTTGCAAAAACATCACTGCAGTACAGCTTGTTTATCAACAGTAGATAATGCAAAGCTTTGGCATCTTAGACCGGGACATTTACCTTTTGGTCAAATAAAGTACATTAAACCAGATTGTGAAATACATTCTTGTATACGGAATACAATCTGTCAAGTCCGTCCTATGGCCAAGCAGACTAGGCTTAGTTTTCCCCATAGTAGTATTAAGACTTCTTCTGTTTTTGAGTTGATACATATTGATGTATGGGGTCCTCATGATGTTAAAACACCCTCTGGTTGTAATCAATTCTTGACTATAGTAGATGATTACAGCAGGTTTACTTGGATACACTTATTGAGAAATAAAACAGGAGTTGTTTTGGTTATGAATGATTTCTTGCTTATGGTCGAACTCAGTTTAATCTTTCGTTAAATGTATAAGATCCGATAATGCTAAAGAGCTTTGTGTTGGCGATATGAAAAGGTTGTGTCAAAAATTTGGAATTTTAAGCCAAACTAGCTGTAGTTATACACCTCAACAAAATGGAGTTGTTGAAAGGAAACATAAACACTTATTGGAAACTGCAAGAACCTTGTACATACAGTCCAGAGTACCAGATAAATTTTGGGGTGATTGTGTGTTGTGTGCTGCCTACTTGATAAACAGAATGCCTTTAAAGGTCCTTAATCTGAATACTCCCTATTTCAGGTTGTACAAAAGAAACCCCGATATAACTCATTTAAGAGTTTTTGGATGTTTATGTTATGTTTCTACTACTGCAATTGGGAGAAATAAGTTGAATAGCAGAGCTAAACCGTGTGTTTTCATTGGATATTCAAACTCTCAAAAGGGTTACAAGGTCTTGGACATAGATACACGGAAGGTGTATGTATCCAGAGATGTTCATTTCCATGAAAGACACTTTCCTTTTCACCTCTATAACAAACATAAAACACCTTCTTCAAACTATACTAATGTCATATACCTACCAATTTCTTCTTCTCCTAAATTTTTTGACATTCCGGATTACTCTTTTCCTCAAGAAGTGTTTCCTTCACATGATACTTCTCATCCTGTTTCTCCTATTACTGGTTCTTCTTCTCCTTCTTTTTCTAATTCGTTACTGACATTTCACTTCTACCAGGATCGGATACAGACTTATCAATCTTAGTAAACCGCGGCAATTCCAAATCTTCCACGTAGATCCACAAGATTGCATAGACCGCTCGCCTATCTACATAATTACAAATGTAACAATGCTTCTACTACGATTGCATTCTTCTAAATAACCACTGGTGCAATCTTGTATCTTCTCATTCTTTTCCTACTCCATTCAAAGCCTTTTTGTCTCGGGCCTGTGCTATCAAAGAACCTCCGAATTATGCAGAGGCCTCAGCAGATCCATTGTGGGTTGAGGCAATGGACAAGGAAGTTCAAGCACTTAAAGACAATCATACATGGGATTTAGTTGATCTGCCCAAAGGAAAGAAGTCCATAGGCTGCAAGTGGGTGTATAAGGTAAAATTAAAAGCAGATGGGACTTTGGAAAGGTGCAAAGCAAGGTTAGTAGCTAAAGGTTTTAATCAAAAATATGGAATTGATTATGAAGAAACCTTTAGTCCTGTGGTTAAGATGAGTACACTTAGATGTTTAATTGCAGTAGCAGCTAGCAAACAATGGCCTTTGTTTCAACTAGATGTAAACAATGCCTTCTTACATGGGGATTTGAAAGAAGAAGTGTACATGAATGTTCCTGAAGGTGTCCTTAATCCTGCTAAAAAGGTTTGTAAGCTTATCAAGTCCATTTATGGTCTCAAGCAGGCATCTAGACAGTGGTATGAAAAATTGGTTCATTCATTGGAAAGACAAGGTTTCATTCAATCCAAGAATGATTACAGCTTGTTCATACAGAAAGAAGGATCACACATCAACTTTGCTGCAGTTTATGTTGATGATGTTATTCTAACTGGAACTGATGTTTGTAAGTTGGAAGAACTTAAAACACATCTTCATCAGGAATTCAGTATTAAGGATTTGGGACATCTTCATTACTTCCTTGGAATTGAAGTTGGTTACACTTCAGCAGGAATTCTTCTTAGTCAGAAGAAATTTACTAAAGAACTTTTACAAAATTGTGGTTTTGATGTTACTAAGAAGGCTGTTACCCCTCTTCCTTTAAACATCAAATTGTCAGCACTTGAGGGTGATATATTTCCAGATGTAGAGCAGTATAGATCTTTGGTTGGCAAATTAAACTTTTTAACACATACCAGACCAGATCTTTCTTATTCTGTTCAAACACTTAGTCAGTTTTTGCAAACACCACGTGAACCTCATGTTGCTGCTCTGCATCATACGTTAAGGTATCTTGCACATACACTTGGACAAGGAGTTCTACTTAAAGCATCTGATCAGTTGAGTTTGCAGGCATTTTCAGATTCTGATTGGGCATCTTGTCCTGATTCTAGGCGCTCCATAACTGGTTTTGTTTTGCTTCTTGGTGGTTCCCCTATTTCTTGGAAATCTAAGAAACAAGGCACAATCTCTAGATCATCTGCAGAAGCTGAATACAGGGCTATGGCAGCAGCAGCTTCTGAAGTCACTTGGATAGTTCGGTTATTGGAAGAAATGGGAGTAACTGATTTGCAACCAATCACTTTACATTGTGATAATCAGTCTGCACTACACATAGCTAGAAATCCAGTTTTTCATGAGCGAACCAAACATATAGAAATTGATTGTCACTTTACTAGAGATAAAGTTTTGGAAGGATTGTTGCAACTCACTTATCTGCCTACTCAACATCAATTGGCAGATATTTTCACCAAGACATTACCTTCAGCACAATTTGAAATTCTTTTGTCCAAGTTGGGATTATACAAAGATGGTACAATCCCACCTTGAGGGGGGCTATTGAGGATGATGAGTTGGAGGCTACAGTTCAATATTAGTTTAGTAGATATTTGTTGTTTGTTAGATATAAAGATATTATTACTTTATTCTTTATTTCGTGTATATATATATATAAGCACTGAAAGTCTTGATATACATCATTATATACAGAAGTTCAGAAATAAAAATCTATCTCTCTCATTTTCTCTCTTTTTCTCCGCCTCTCTACTTTACTTTCTCATAATTTTCCTTTTCTGATTTTTCCAAAGTTCTTGATCTTTCTCACAAAATTATCATTATAAGCATGATTTTCTTCCTTTCTATGATTCTGCCCTATTTTAAACATATTTTGTTCCATAGAAGAAAGATTTAAGTTGAAGATAGTTAACTGGTTCTCCAGCTTACAACATGGTTTATTTATTTATTGTGAATAAAGATGAACATGAATATTTTATATCTTTTATAGCAGTTGAAACTTGAAATATTGTTGCTGAAAAAGTCAATCTGTTCTTAGGCAATTAGCTCATTTGGTTCAGCTGCATTATAAGTGATTGACACCCTTCCCAAGATTTGGATAATTCTGTTTTCTTGGGAATTTTAAATTTTCGTTTCAATTTCTTGATTCAAATGTATTAGACTGTCAACATGTTTTGCAAAAGTGGATAATTCTAGCTCAGCGTTGGAGGATGACTTTAATGGCAGTAAGAGTTTACATAATATCTCCTGTTACTGATTCACAAGGGAAGAAGAGAGAACCAGAAAATTGTTTCAAGGTGGTAGTCACAATTATCTCTAGAGAATCCCTCATTAATTCTCTTCTGCAGTATTTGACGAAACCAGATAGGAGATAGACAATAATTCATCCTTTGGATATAATTTCCAGTGTTGGTCGGAAGGTAGCTATTCTTCTTCTTCCCTTGGGAAAAGCCAAGATTCCTTTCTATATCCATAGAAATCATACCTTTATTTATAAGTCAATCAAGAATTTTCAGCCAATTGTTACCTTCACTCCTTACTCTTTTTCTCTATTTCTTTCCTTCTGACTTTCTTTTTTATATTAATTCTTTAGGGGTTCTGTTGAATCTTGAAAATCCTCACTTTTGAAGCGGTTCTTGAAAGGCATTTCCTGTTGCAGCAGTTTCCAGGTATGATTTCCTTTTTTTTTTTTTTTTTTAATTTGTACTACAAATGTTGGTGATGCGATTTGGTACTTTTTGGTCATTTGCTTTGTTGAATGTATTTAAATATAGAAAAGTTTCCATGTTCTTGGATTTTTGCTTGGGGGGTAAAGTGTACATGCACATATTCTCCCAAATTGTTGGATGGAGTGCATGAATGTGGTGATTTTTTGTCTCCCCTCTTTCTATTTAGTGGTACTACTTCTTGTCTTGAGATTCGGAAATGTTAATTGAAATTGCATTTGCTCACTCTATCAATCACCAATTATTGAAAAAGGACAAAACAGAAAAGGATGAAAGCCTCTGAACAATCACTTAAGCATGTGATTTCTGATGGATTGGTCCATCTAAGGTTAGGAGAAGTAAATTCAGAAATTTGGAAAAAAGGGTTAAATTAAATCTGATAAATGGTGCTAAAGTTTGACTTTAGTGTATGGATTCATCATTCAACTATAGCCTGGATTTGTGATCAGCTTTATTATCTTGATCAGGGATTGACCAACATACATTGAGGGACTAATGTTAATTCATTTTGTATAGATTTTACCCATAGATTCATCATTGAACAATGGCCTGGATTTTTGGTCAACTTTATTATCTTAATCAGGGACGGATCCAAACTTTGTAGTTTACACATACATTGAAGGACTAATTTTACCCATAGAAAAGCTTATTTTTGGAAGTGATAGTCACAGATATGGAACTGTGAATCACTGCTCCACAAATCTTAGCTTGCTCGTGTAGTTATTCTGTTGTTTATAATTTCCAGAGTACTCATTATTTTCTTCTTCTATGCTTTTAGGTTTTAGCTAGAAATCTGACCTGTTCTTGACTGGGACAAGGGTAAAGCTATTGAGTTTTTACTTGAATCACTTGGTGAGTACTTTCAAGTGTAATGGGTTTGTACATTTTCAGACAGACAACATTTCTTTCTTTGAGTTTTTAACATTTTATATATTATTTATCATCTTTGTGTTATTTGTAATATATATATATATACACTAAAATGGAAAGGGGAAAATTTCAATAGGTTTTGAAAGAAGCGGAATCAAGGCTAAGGATAGCAATGCATTCATCAGGTATTTTTTTATTTTTTTATTTCTTTATTTTTTAATTTATTTGTTTATATGTGCTTTGAATATTGTCTCTACTGCATATTATGGGCATAATATGCATGATTTTATTATGAGTATTTTTTATATTCTTGAATTTGATGGAAATTTAAATAATTCAGAGTTTTCTTAATGGCTAATCTTTCATTCTATTTAACATTTTTTTATTCCAAAACTCCTTTTTTTTTTTTTTATTATTATTATTCTAAATCTTCTACTATTCCCTTGATTTTTTTTTTATTTAATACTTTTCTTTTTCTTCAAAAATACATTTCTTTTAAAATTTTATTTGACTATATTTTTCTATAGGATATAGGGATTAGGGATTATGGTGAAGGCTCTAGAGTTAGGATTTAGGGTCTAAACTCTAGGGTTTAAGGTCTAGGGATTAGAGATTAGAGTTTAAGGTTTAGGGTCTAGGCTCTAGGGTTTAGGGTTTGGGGTGTTTGCCGTTCACCTTCTTACTCTTACCTTTTTGCCTTTTACTCTTTTATCCTTTACTCTTTTACTCATTACCCTTTTCCATTTTTACCCTTTAGTCTTTTGCCCTTTTTCCCTTTACCCTTTACCATTATTTTGAAAAAAAAATTGAATATGTTTTTTATTCTAAATTCTTTTGTTTATTTTTCAAAATTATCAATTTTCAATTCTAATAAATCTTTTTATTTTTCGTGTTTAGAATAATTTTTTTTCTCTTCAAAAATATCCTTTATTTTTTAAAAAAATTAAAAATATTATTTTTTTTATTATTTCTTTAATTTTCTTCAAAAATACCTTTGAAATAAATAAATAAATATGTTTTTTATACTAAATTCTTTTTTTTTTTCAAAATTATCAATTTTCAATTCTAATAAATTTTCTTATTTTTCCTCTTTCTAAGAATATTTTTTTTTTCTTAAAAAATATCCTTTATTTTCAAAAAAATTAAAAATATGATTTGTTTTTATTTAATACTTTTCTTTTTCTTCAAAAATTTATTTCTTTTAAAATTTTATTTGACTATATTTTTCTATAGGAAGTATGGATTAGGGATTAGGGATTATGGTGAAGGCTCTAGAGTTAGGGTTTAGGCTCTAGGGTTTAGGGTCTAGGGATTAGAGATTAGAGTTTAAGGTTTAGGGTCTAGGCTCTAGGGTTTAGGATTGGGGGTGTTTGCGTTCACCCTCTTACTCTTACCCTTTGGTTTTTTCTCCTTTATCCTTTACTCTTTTACTCATTACCCTTTTCCATTTTTACCCTTTAGTCATTTGCCCTTTTTTCCTTTACCCTTTTGCCATTAGCCTTTTTTACCCTTTTACCCTTTACCTTTTACCATTATTTTGAAAAAAAAAATTTGAATATGTTTTTTATTCTAAATTCTTTTGTTTATTTTTCAAAATTATCAATTTTTAATTCTAATAAATCTTTTTATTTTTTGTGTTTCTAAGAATAAATATTTTTTCTTCAAAAATATCCTTTATTTTCAAAAAAATTAAAAAAAAAATATTTTTTTTATTGATTTCTTTAATTTTCTTCAAAAATACCTTTCTTTTAAAATTTTATTTGACTATATTTTTCTATAGATGTAGGGATTAAGGATTATGGTGAAGGCTCTTGAGTTAGGATTTAGGGTCTAGGCTCTAGGGTTTAGGGTCTAGGGATTAGAGATTAGAGTTTAAGATTTAGGGTCTAGGCTCTAGGGTTTAGGGTTTGAGGTGTTTGTCGTTCACCCTCTTACCCTTACCCTTTTGTCATTTACTCCTTTATCTTTTACTCTTTTATTCATTACTCTTTTCCATTTTTACCCTTTTGTCATTTGCCTTTTTCCCTTTACCCTTTTGCCATTAACCCTTTTTACCTTTTTGCCCATTACCACTATTTTGAAAAGAAAAATTTGAATATGTTTTTTATTCTAAATTCTTTTGTTTATTTTTCAAAATTATCAATTTTCAATTCTAATAAATCTTTTTATTTTTCGTCTTTCCGAGAATAAATTTTTTTTCTTCTAAAATATCCTTTATTTTCAAAAAAATTAAAAATATGATTTTTTTTTATTTATTTCTTTAATTTTCTTCAAAAATATTTTTCTTTTAAAATTTTATTTGACTATATTTTATTATAGGATGTAGGGATTAGAGATTATGGTGAAGGTTCTAGGGTTTAGGATGCAGGGATTAGGGTATAGGGTTTAGGGTTTGGGGTGTTTGATTTAATTGTAGTTATGCCAATAAAATAAAAAAGTTAAAAAAAAAATTAAAGTTATTAAGCATTAATTGAAAGTAAAAAAAAATCCAGAAGTTTATCTAAATTACAAGAATGCCATTAGAAACTTGTACACTTATATATAATAGATATATTTAAGCGGGTAATATTTGAGTGTTGAAGTGCCACTGTTTTGATATTATCTCAATTTATTGTGGAGCTTTACCTCATAAAGTTTAATATTTTCAATTCTTTTTTTTCCTTCTATTTTTAAAATTTTTAATTTTTTTTTTCAAAACTATTAAAATTTTATTTAACTTTCTTTCTATTTTTAAATTTTCCTTCTATTTTCCTTCTATTCTTGTTTTAAATTTTCTATTTTTCAAAAATATTTTTAATCCTCTTTTTTCCTTCTATTTTTAAGATTTTATTTTATTTTTTTAAAACTATCAAAATTTTATTTTCTAATTACCATATTTATTTTTTACTTTTTATTTTTTAAAAAATCTTTTTTAACATTCTTTTTTTCAAAAATATTTTTTATCCCTATTTTTATATCACTTTTTTCATTCTATTTTAAAAGTATAAATTTATTTTCAAAACAATTAAATTTTATTTCCTCATCATTATTTTCCTTTTTTATTTTTTTTTAAAAACTTTCTATTATTTTAAAATATTTTCAATCCCTCATTTTTTTTCTATTTAAAATTTTCATTTTTTTTTTAAAACTATCAAAATTTTATTGTCTTATTACAATTACCTTTTTTTTTGTAAAAAAAAAAAAATTCATTTTTTACTTTTTTTTAAAGTTATTTTTAATCCTTCTTTTATTCATTCCATTTTAAAAACTTAAATTTTATTTTCAAAACTATTACATTTTATTTTCTTCTTACCATCTACTTTTTTTTTTTCAATTTTTTTTTTCAAAACTATCGCATTTTATTTTCCTTTGACAATCATGCTTTTTTTAAAATAAAAAAATAAATTCTTAGACTTTCTATTTTTAAAAAATATTTTCAATCCATCTTTTTCCATTCAATTTTTAATGTTTTCAAAGTTTTTTTAAAATATCAATATTTTATTTTCTTATTACATCATCTTTCTTTCTTCTTTTTATTTTTCAAAAATATTTTGAAACCCTCTTTTTCTCTTCTATTTTTAAAGTTTTAATTTTTTTTTTCATAAATATAAAATTTTTATTTTTTTAATACTATTTGCACTTTTTTTTTCATGAAAAAAATGATTTTTAATCCTCTTTTTTCTTATATTTAAAAACTTAATTTTTTTTTTCAAATTTACTACATTTTATTTTCTTATTACAATCTTGTTTTTTTTTTTCAAATTGTTTTTAAACATCAATTATTAAAAAATATTTTCAATCCCTCATTTTTTAATCTATTTAAAAGTATAAATTTATTTTCAAAATTATCAAGTTTTATTTTCTCATTACCATCTCCTTTTTTTGGTCAAAATTATTTTAATATTCTATTTTTCAAAAATATTTTCAATCCCTCATTTTCCTTATATTTTAAAGTTTTCAATTTTCCTTTTAAACTATCAATTTTTTTTTTATATTACCATCATCTATGTATTTTTTTAAAAAAATTATTTTTACACTTTCTTTTTTTTCAAAACTATTTTTAATATCTTTTTTTTCTTTCTATCACATTTTATTCTTACTACAACTTGCTTTTAAATTTTTTTTTATTAAACTTTTTATTTTAAAAAAATATTTTCAATCAATCTTTTTTCCTTCTATTCTTAAAGTTTTTAACTTTTTTTTTAAAAAACTATCAAAATTTATTTAACTTTTCCTTGTATTTTTAAATTTTCCTTCTATTATTCAAAAAAAACTTCAATCCCTTTATTTCATGATTTTATTTTATTTTTTCAAAATTATCAAAATTTCATTTTTTTAATTACTATCTTTATTTTTTAAAAGAAAAAAAATTTAAGTCTTTTTTTAATTTTTCAACAAAATTTCCTTCCAGGAAATAATCTAAAACATTTTTTTCTTACAAAATTTTTCCAAAACTATCAACATTTTTTTTTTTAATTACCATCTTTATTATTTTTTTCTTTTTCCCTTTCTATTTTTCAAAAATAATTGCAATCCCTCTGTCCCTTCTATTTTTAAAGTTTTCATTTTTTTTTAAATTATCAAAATATTTTCTGTCCCTTCTTTGTTTTTTTTTTTTTTAAAAAAAAAAAAATTACTCAAATTTTTTAAAAATTATTTTTCATCCTTCTTTTTTTCATTCTATTTTAAAAACTCAAATTTTATTCTCAAAGCTATCACGGTTTATTTTCTTCTTACCATCTTCCATTTTTTTTTCCAAAATAGTTTTCTTTTTAATTTTATATTTTTCAAAAATATTGTGATTCCCTTCTCTTTTATTCTATTTAAAAAAATATATATATTTATTTTCAAAACTATAGAGTTTTATTTTCTCATTACCATCTCTTTTTTTTTCAATTTTTTTTTAAACTTTCTATTTTTAAAATTTTCAATTTTTTTTTTCAAAACTATCACATTTTATTTTCCTTTGACAATCATGTTTTTTTTTTTCAAAAAAAATTTTCAATTCCTCTTTCTTCCTTCAATTTTTTAAGTTTTCAAAAAATTTTCAAAAATATCAATATTTTATTTTCTTATTACACTCTTTTTTTCTTCTATTTTTAAAACTTTTTAAAAAAATATTTTTATTCCCACATTTTTCCTTTCTATTTTCAAATCTTAAATTTTATTTTCTTATTATCATCTTCCTTTTTGTTTTTCAAAATATTTGTAATTTTTCACTTTTGAAAAAAAAAATTTTCAATCTCACTCTTTTCATTCTATTTTAAAAGTATAAATTTATTTTCAAAACAATTAAATTTTATTTCCTCATCATCATTTTCCTTTTTTATTTTTTTTAACTTTCTATTATTTAAAAATATTTTCATTTGTTTTAAAACTATCAAAATTTTATTTTCTTATTACTATTATCTTTCTTTTATTTATTTTTTTTAAAAAAATATATTTTTACACTTTCATTTTTACAAATTATTTTTAATCCCTCTTTTTCCTTTTAATTTTCAAAACTATTACATTTTATTTTCTTATTATAATTATACTTTTTTTAAGTAAAACATTTTAAAATTTTCTATTTTTAAAAAAATACTTTTACTCCCTCTTTTTCCCTGATTAAATTTTTTTTTTTCAAAACTAATCAAAATTTTATTTTAAAAAAAAAAATTTTTTAGCTTTCTATTTTTCAAAAATATTTTCAATTCCTCTTTTTTCCTACTATTTTTAAAGTTTTCAATTTTTTTCCCAAAACTATGAAAATTCTATTTTCTTATTACCATCAAAATTCTTTTTTATATTTTTTAAATAAAGACATGACCTCTTATTATAAGTGTTTTTTTTTTTTTTTTTTTTTTATGGGGGAATTAGGGAATAGGGGATGTCGAACCGTGGTTGTTTGGTTGGGAGGGAGGACCTTCCGCCACTCCGCCAACCCTAGGTTGACCTCTTATTATAAGTGTTACCAACTAAGGTACGTCTTCCTTAATATTTTAAAACTTTAATCTTATTTCCTAACCAATCATATTTTATTTGTTTTTTAATTTTAAATTTATTTAAACATTCTATTTTTCAAAATATTTTCAATCCGTCTTTTTTTCCTATATTTTTAAGGTTTTCAATTTATTTTTTTCAAACTATCAAAATTTTATTTTCATATCTTTTTTTTTAAAGCTATTTTTAATCTCTTTTTTTTCACTAGGATTTTAAAATATAAATTATATTATCAAAATTATCACATTTTATTATATTATTAAAATCCTACCTTTTTTTTTTTTATTTTTGTATTTTTCAAAAAAAAAAATCGATTCTTTTTTTGCCTTCTATTTTAATATTCTATTTTTTTTTCAAAACTATCAAAATTTTATTTTCTAATTGCCATCTTTATTATTATTATTTTAAAAAAATATATATTTTTACCTTTGTATTTTAAAAATATTTTCAATCCGTCTTTTTTTTATTTTTAAATTTTAAAGTTTTCATTTTTTTTTTTAATTTATCAAAATTTTATTTTTCTTATTACCATCATCTCTCTTCCCTTTATTTCTATTAAGAAAAAAATTGTTTTTACGCTTTTTTTAAAAATTATTTTTAATCCATCTTTTATTCCTTCTATTTTAAAAACTAAAATTTTATTTTCAAAACCATGACATTTTATTTCTTACTTCCTTGTTTTTCAAAATTTTTGTAATTTTGTATTTTTGGAAAAGTATTTTTAATCCCACCTTTTTAAAAGTATAAATTTATTTTTAAAACAGTAATTAAACTTTCTTATTTTTTTCAAAAATATTTTCAACCAGTCTTTTTCCCTTTTATTTTAATTTTTTTTAAACTATCAAAATTTTATTTTATAATTACCATCTTTTTTTAAAAAAAAAAAAAAAAAAATCTTATTACCTTTCTATTTTTCAAAAATATTTTCAATCCATCTTTTTTTTTTTTTTTTTTTAAAGTTTTCAGTTTCTTTTTTCTTTCTATTTTTGAAACTTAACTTTTATTTTCAAATTATCACATTTTATTTACTTATACAATCTTGCTTGACTTTTCAAATTTTTTATAAAATTTTAAAATTTTAAAAATTATTTTCAATCCCAAGTTATCAATTTTTCTTTCAAAACTATGAAAATCTTATTTTCATATTAAAATCAACATTTTTTTTTCTTACACTTATATTCGTTACAAACTATTTATAATCCCTCTATTTTTCCTTTTATTTTAAAATTTTAATTTTATTTTCAAAACTATCACAATTTATTTTCTTGTGAGATTTTACAAATTTTTTTAAACTTTATATTTTTAAAAAATATTTTTAATGCTTCTTTTTCCTTCTATTTTTTAAGTTTTCAAAATTTTTTTTTTTGAAAAGTTACAAAATTTTATTTTCTTTTTTTATAAAAAATAATAATAATTTTTACACTTTTTTTAAAAATTATTTTTAATCATTCCTTTTTCCCTTCTATTTTCAAAACTATCACATTTTATTTTCTTATTACCATCTTCTTTTTTTTTTTTTTCAAAATATTTTAAATTTTGTATTTTTAAAAATATATTTTTAATCCAATTTTTTCATTCTATTTTTTTTTTTTTTTTGAGAACCAAAGAAAAGTAGCATATTATAAATGATAAAGCAATTTTTTCATTCTAATTTAAAAGTATAAATTTATTTTCAAAACAATCAAGTTTTATTTTTCATTATCAATCTTCCTTTTTTTTTTCCAAAATTTGTTTAAACTTTCTATTTTTTTTAAAAAAAATTCAATCCCCCTTTTTTCCTCTATTTTTAAAGTTTTTAGTTCTTTTCAACACTATCAACATTTTATTTTCATATTATCATCATCTTTCTTTTTAAAAAAACTATTTTGAATCCCTCTTTTTTTCCTTCTATTTTAAAACATAAATATTAATTTCAAAACTATCACATTTTCTTTTCTTTTCTTTTTTTTTTAATTTTTACTTTTCAAAAATATTTTCGTTCACTCCTTTTTCCTTCTATTTTAATATTTTAAACAAATGTCATGATGTTAATTTCTCGTTAAATTTTTAAAAATTAAATCAATCATTAAAATTTTAAATAATAAACTCATAATTATGAATATTTAATGAAGAATTAAAACTGTAATAAAAAAAGGAAAAAATATTAATTGTATATAAAAATTATGATGATAAAAGAATTTCTAATAATTATAATAAAAATAAAAATTTTAAAATGCATTTCTTTTAAAATTTTATTTGACTATATTTTTCTATAGGATGTAGGGATTAGAGATTATGGTGAAGGGTTTAGAGTCTAGAGATTAGAGTTAGAGTTTAGGGTCTAGAGATTAGATTTTAGGGTTTAGGGTCTAGGCTCTAGGGTTTAGGGTGTTTGTCGTTCATCCTCTTACTTTTTACTCTTTTACTCATTGTCTTTTTCCCTTTTTATCCTCTACCCTCTACAATTATTTTGAAAAAAAAATTGAATATGTTTTTTATTCTAAATTCTTTTGTTTTTTTTTTCAATTATCAATTTTCAATTCTAATAATTTTTTTTTTCTTCAAAAATATCCTTTACTTTCAAAAAAAATTAAAAATATGATTTTTTTTTTATTTATTTAATACTTTTCTTTTTCTTCAAAAATACCTTTCTTTTGAAATTTTATTTGACTATATTTTTTTATAGAATGTAGGGATTAAGGATTATGGTGAAAGCTCTAGAGTTAGGGTTTAGGGTCAGAAGCTCCCATTTTTACCCTTTACCATTATTTTGAAAAAAAAATTTAAATATGTTTTTTATAATAAATTCTTTTTTTTTTCAAAATTATCAATTTTCAATTTTATTAAATCTTGTTATTTTTCCTCTTTCTAAGAATAATTTTTTTTTCTTAAAAAATATCTTTTATCTTAAAAAAGAATTAAAAATATAATTTGTTATTATTTAATACTTTTTTTTTCTTCAAAAATTCCTTTCATTTAAAATTTTAGGATGTAGGGATTAGAGATTATGGTAGAGGGTTTAGGGTCTAGAGTTTAGGGTCTAGAGATTAGGGTTTAGGGTTTGGGGTGTTTGCCATTCACCGTATTATCCTTACCCTTTTATCCTTTACTCTTTTACTCATTACCCTTTTCCATTTTTTACCCTTTGTCCTTTGCCCTTTTCCCCTTTACCCTTTTTTATCTTTTTGCCCTTTACCCTTTACCCTTTACCCTTTACCATTATTTTGAAAAGAAAAATTTAAATATGTTTTTTATACTAAATTCTTTTGTTTTTTTTTTTTTCAAAATTATCAATTTTCAATTCTAATAATCTTCTTATTTTTCCTCTTTCTAAGAATAAATTTTTTACTCTCAAAAAATATCCTTTATTTTCAAAAAGAATTAAAATATGATTTTTTTTATTGATTTCTTTTATTTTTCTTCAAAAATACTTTTCTTTTAAAATTTTATTTGACTATATTTTACTATAGGATGTAGGGATTAGAGATTATGGTGAAGGCTCTAGAGTTAGGGTTTAGGGTTTAGGGTCTAGGCTCTAGGGTTTAAGATGTAGGGTTTAGGATTTAGGGTTTGGGGTGTGTGATTTAATTATAGTTATGCCAATAAAATAAAAAATTTAAGAAAAAAATTAAAGTTATTAAGCATTAATTGAAAGTAAAAAAAAACCCCCAAAAGTTTATCTAAATTACAAGAATGTCATTAGAAACTTGTAATCTTATAAATAATAGATATATTTAAGCAGGTAATATTTGAGTGTTGAAGTGCCACTGTTTTGATATTATCTCAATTTATTGTGGAACTTTACCTCATAAAGTTTAATTTTGTAGATAAATATTTATTTTTTGTACACTTACTAATTTTTAATAGAAGAATTAATTTGCTGAGTTTATCTCCTAAATGTAGCTCAAAATCAAGGATACACATCCAAATAAAAATTAATTTGCTAAGTCCGTTGCAAAAATCCATCGCAAATAAGAGTTTTTATTTGAGCTTATCCAAATTCCACTCTATCCAAATTAACAAAAGTTATTAAAACTTTATTATTGTAAATTTTTCTTCACCCATTTAAATTATTGAGGAAGCCATGGAGGGAGATGGGTAAAAGATAATCATAAATGGCACAAACTATCACTTATGAAGAAATAAGATGAATGATCTCATATGTGTGAAGAAGATGTATTTATCAATTTTCGTTCCCAGAAAAAAATAAAATAAAATACAAAAATATCCCTAAGGATATGACATGTACACAGAACTTGCAACAAGACTCATGTAAACTCAAACATATATATATATATATATATATATTTAATTGTTGGGTACAAGCACAGTAAGAAAAAAGGGATGACTCAAAAAAAAAAAAAAAAAAAAACGCTATATATGCAATTAAACATGATAGATGAACGAAATCGAAGTGATTTACCTGTTACATATAAAGACTAGTTGATGTAGAGTATGATACGTCGGATAAATTAGGTCTACCTCGATCTAGTAAGCTGTGTTAGAGACCAAAAAAGTCATGCGATTGACAAAGATCACTATCAAGCTCATACATCCAAATATTGTAGCATTATATTGGCTTTGACGAATGATTGAAAAAATATTGCATATGTCCACAATTTTGACAGGTAAACAATATTCTACTTTTCAGGTGTGTGTCTCTGATTAATTGGCTTCCTCTTATAACCAGTTACACAAGTTAAATACACTCAAAATTTTCATATTCTTCTTGTATATGATTGATATAAACTTTCTAATCCTCTAAAGTATTAAAGAACTTGGAGGAGATATTCTCTCGATTCCTAAAATATTCTATTAATAGATTCTTTGAGCATTTACAAACTTAATTATTGGAAGTTTAGAGTCGGAACCACCTTTAGCACATGGATGATTTTGCAAGTCCTTTAGTATCCTATTTTTCAATTGGAATATAACTCGCATTCTATGTATCAAATTAACTCTAAAAATTATTCCCCATAAAAAAAGAATAATTGAGTTTTTTTTTTTTTTTTTTTAAGCATGGGTGTTTTAGATGGATCTCAAACCATAAGAGGACACCTTTAAACCAAATTCAATCTAGACTAATATCCGTTCGAGTCAAGTTGGTCCCTTGCAAAAAGAAACTTTGGCTCCAAATTTTAAAAAGATGCATATATGAATAATTGAGTTATTACACCAGCAAATTAGTCATAATAGTAAAAAGTATATAACTTATATAGTCATCTAACGAAGTATAGTGAAAATTAAGTTACTTTTTCAAAATAAAAAATATTAGATCTAGTGGGTACAATATTTTATGGCTTTGATGATTATCATTCTAGAAAGAGTTAGATACACCTTTTAAAGTTTAAAAAAAAAAAAAAATCAAAAGTATTAGATGTTTTTAAAAGAGTTTCTAAATCTTGTTGAGAGACATACGAGAATGAAATTAAAATGTGTTCGTGAAGAGTGCAGAGAACCTTGATATGGGGTCCTAAGCTTGCATGATTGTGGATTTAGCAATGACATCATCATGATGAATGATGACGAATAATAATGTTGATATTTGCACCAGCAATTTTAATTTTTATTTATTTATTTATTTAGACTAAAATTTACATTTAATTAAATTGATAAAAGAATAAAATTTACTAAAATTATCAAGATAAGCTTGTATAAAAAATTTAAATAAAAAAAAAAATCTTATATATTAAATTTACTAAAATGATTAATATAAGAGATGAAATTTTATAAAAAAATTAAATAAGAATGAAAAAGATGAAATTTATCAAAGTATTAAATAAAAGATTAAATAATAAAAAAATTAAAATCAGATAAGATGTAAAAGATTATATAAGTAAAGCAACCAAATTTGCCAATTTACCTCATGTATAAGTGATATTACTCCAAAACAACTCAGTTTTTTGAAACAAGGACAATAAATTAAGAAATTATATTGGAATTACACAAGCAATTGAAATTCCAAACAACCAAAAGCTATATATATATATATATATATTTGAGACAAAATTTAGAAGTGTCGAACATACAAATTGTACTCCACAGTAGCATCTCCAGATTTGATATCAAATACATGAGTATGCGCCAATGCGTACCCACGAGCAAATCGAAAATGTCCAGTACCACCTACGATCGGTATTTCTCGAACATCATCAAAAACGTGGTTTCTCCCAAACAGACTAATCGAACTTCCATTGTACTTTCCTTGTGAAAAAACAAAATTCATTACCATCAACAGAGCAAGATCCTTCTGCGCCGCAATAGAGTACATCCCCTGTGCTTTTCCGACAACTTTCGATGTCCGCTCTGGTCCTTCTGTTAACGCGTCGTCGAATATTGACGTCGTACCGAAACCGTACGGATCTGTCCCGATTACTTTTATGGCTGTCGGATGCTTTCCGCCCACTATGTCCTGGAAGTAGAAATGAAGATGAGTCAATTTCTCTTCTCGATTCGCCGGTGAAATGGCTTCTGATGATTCATCCTCGCAGAAAGTTTGATGTGAAGGTATGATGAAATTCGATAGGGTGGCGATGTAGTAGAAGACGAGAAAGGTTAGGTTTAACAGGGAAGCCATATTCTTTGAACTGGTAAAGTTCACCAGAGAAGAAAGTATTATTATTATTTTTTCTAGAAGGTATAATTAGTGAACTTCAATTACTAGCTTGGGGAAAATGCTTGCTTTTCTGTGAAGTGGGTGGTTGGCGTCTGACTAAAGAAAAAGTTAGACGTGTATATATATATATGTTTTTTTTTGGGTTAATTAAAACAATGTAATTTTTAATTTACATATAATAATAACATATTTGTATAAAAATTATTACAATTTTGGCTTTTTAATCCCAAATTTTGGGGATCTTTCAAAGTATATATATATTCTTCATCAAACATAAGGACCAGAGAGAAGACTACTTTGGCATCATCTTTGAAAAGTCACATCAATACAAAGCATATGGATGGTTTAAAATTATGAACCGTATTATTAGATTAAATAAATATTTTTGGGTTATAAAAAGATTAAAATCACTAAGTCATTTATTATTAATACAAAACAGTTATTAGGGTATTTTTAAAATATTCTAATTCAGTATATGCTAGAGATTTTTTTTTTTCTTTTGGAGGCATTGGATATAAACGCCTCAATTGTAGGAGTTCAATATATTTTATGTATGAATAAAATTTTAAAAAATATTTTTAAGTTAATACTTTTTACAGTATTAATATATTATTAGTTGTTTAAATATTTATTTTTAAAGACATAGTATGTACATACGTAGTTTTAATAAATATATTTCAATAGTTTTTTTTAATAGTGTATAGTTAAAATAGAAGATTTAATTGAATAAAGACTCATTTATTTATTAATATTTAAATTAAAATATTACAATATGTATGATTCTTGATTTTATTCACTTCACACTCATTATTTTTTTCTCTCTTCATATTATTATATTATTCACACAATATTCCTTGTTTCTTTCTCACCAACTCTTTTTTTTGTATTATCACCAAACGATTGTCATTCATATTTATATTAGACAAAGACGGGTAGTAGAACTTCCAAGAAGTTTCCTAGTTGGTAAGTCTTTTAGAATTCTCAAGAATTTTATAACCTTCAAAAAACTGTATCAATTCTTGTAAAATTTTCTAACACTTAAATTAGTATTCAAAAAATCTTGTAGACTCTACTGAAAATATAAAATAAGTTGTTGATTCTTCACATTCCTCATCAACAACTACTTATTTTCAGTATTCATTTACTAGTCAAACATTGATTAATTAGTCCCATTAGTAAATATACATGTAACTTCATAGGTTCCTCAATATTATAACACTCTACAACGGTTGCATTACCATATTTAGGATTCTTCTTTATTATTCTATGTAAACTTCATCCGATGTGACGCATCTTCTATAACTTCTTCAATATCATGAGTCTTTTGAAGTTGGTTCAGTCATCATGTGTTGGTGTGTATCTATATATATTTGTGGGCTTAGTAGAACATTCTTTGCATGTTGCATATACACTTATACATATCTTTGCAAAGTGTCTATTCTTCTTTTACTACTATTCTTGTTTTGCTAATGAGTATTATGAAAAGTAAATTATCATCATAACTTGAAATCTTGTAGGTATCTATAAAAAGATTATTCTATATTTGAATCCACGAATTGGTGGTTACTTTATACATGACCACACAAAATGCACTAACTAGAGAGGCTATATTTGGAGTCTCCGTATGGTAATTAATGTGTTTTTCCATATTGGCTAAATCCTCACAGTTTTGTTTTTGGGCATCTTGTCAAAAGGTCTCATATTGATGGAGTAGGTGAAATTCTTATATTCTAACCAATTTTTGCATGATTTTCATATGTGGGATTTGGGTTGATCATACCCAACCCAATCATCCAAGGAGTTACTCATCATGGCCTTTAACTTCTGATAGCTCACATGTCTCAAGCGTTCATGTCATAGATCAATTGTTTCATTCTTTCAAGTTTTATCAACAATATTGTCAAATGTGACATTGATATTATTAAATCTTCTTCATCTCAGGTATGCGATAAACATTTTCCAACTCTACTTCTGTCAAAATATATCCTGGCACCACCATCATTTTGTCCACATCAATAATCGTTAGGAGGCTTTGAGTCATTTGAAGTTACGATAACTCAGCTTCCCTTTGTATTTGTGACAAGCGCTTGTGTTTTTCCTTAAACATTTGAAGATGCTGCTGGATTAATTTTCATCTATCTTTTTGTATTGTCATTAATCTGGAGTATGGCGACCTCTTTACCACAAACAAAAAAATGACTATTTTTGCGCGAATATGTTTTGTTCTTCATTTGTTTTAGTTGTAGAGAGTGTTTGAGCTTATTAGATTTAACGTTCAAATCAATTCATTTAGATTGCCTTAGTAAAGCCCACTATGATCAACCCGGTAGTTTGGGGGAGTTTGTGCGCGCACTCCTAATGATTCTTCAATGGTCTAAGTTTCGAATCCTCCGAGGTGGTTAGTGTCATATTAAAAAAAATCTCTGGGTCAAGTCCTCACTCTCGAGTAAGAGTTGAACTCTGCGAGCGCTCCGCAGGCCGAGTCCAAATTAGTTTCACCAAATAAGATGGGAACACCTAGTGCTCCAAGTGGGTATTAAAAAAAAAAAAAAAGGGCAAGTATGATCGACCAACTACATATGCATAAGACTTTTCACAAATATTATTTTATGTATTAAAATATTAGGAAAATTGACAAATTTGGTCCCTTAATTTATATAATTTTTGTAATTTCATCCCTATTTTATTTCTTTTGTACTATTTCATCCCTTAACTTAATAAGTTGGTAAATTCTTAACTTAAATTGCTAAATTTCATCATTAACTTGTATAATTTTTGGGATATCAAGTTAGGTGGGGATTACTAAGTCATTAGCTGCAATGATGATTTTCTCTACCTTCCAATTAAGCCTTTCCCTAACCTATCTAATTAGTGGATTATATATACTTTTAGTAATGTATGGAAATTGCATTTTTTTTCTCTCTTAATTTATCATGTAAGTATCAAATATGATAATTTGTTTCTGTATAATTTAAATCAAATTTTTGGTTTGAAACCAGATCTGGTAGTACTATTGTTGAAATTGGCAGCACTATGACTGAATTAGGTGTCGAACCCCTAACCTTTAGGTTGGGAGCATAGGTGCTGACCACTCGGCCACAACCCATTTGACAATTTAAATCAAATTAGAATTGAAGAAGGATTCAAAATTTGATGAGACAAAGGTTTAAAGGTTTTCACAATTAAACAATAATTTAAAAAATCCTAAGTCATAGTTTATTAGAATTTCGTTTCCATATATCTCATTGTATCCACATATTTTCTTTATAATTTTTGTTTTTATCCTTCCTTGATTGTTATTCTTTACTTTAATTTTTAAATTCAACTGAAATTAACTATACAACGACATTACTAAATATAGTCATAAATATTTTATGATTTTGCTACTTCTAATCCCAAATATTTTATTTCGATAATTTAGATTCTAAATATATTTAATCTTAGTGGTTTTGGTCCTTTTATGAAAAATGACCAAAGGAAGGACATAAATGTGTGGCATGGACTAAAGTGTTGTGACATTGGAAACAATATAAGCGCGTTTGCGGTTAATAGAAATAAATTCTACTTTCTTTTTCTTTTTTGTCATGGAAATGAAAACTCTATTTAGCATCATTATGTTTGACGCAATATTTATATATATATATATATATTTTGATGAATGTTTGTTATTTTTCATCTCTTTGTACTATGTATGTATTCAAAAATTAAATTACATGTGATAATTTAATTCAATTTAACCATTTGAGAGGAATTTTTTTAGCCATCATTAGTATAACCTTCAACTTTTATTTTATTTTATTTTTTTTTTTTTTCCTTGTGTTCTATGAATTTCTTGAATTCATTCATATGAGCAAGGAAAAAGGCGAGGTTGTCGTCTAAAGCCTTTTGGGTATAGCTCCCTTTCTTTGTGGTGATCATCAATGGATTTATGGTGTGTTTCAGACATGTCGGTATGGGCCAAAATTAGAAGTTCGAAAGTGGTTGATTTCTAGACCAATATGGTCCGACAATGGGGTGTTCTTGGAAGTGTTCATGATTTATTTTTCTATATAGGTTTCCATGGTGAGGATTCAATAAAGTTTGGTGAAAGCTATAGGTTGGATGAAAGTTAGAGAATGTAGATGCAAAAAACACATAAAGAAAATTGCACAATATAAAGAGGAAAGGGAAAAATAAAGTGAGTTAAAACTTATATAAAAAATTTTAAAATTTTCAAAGTTTAAAACTGCTGTACGAATATTCAGGTCAAGAGTAGAAGTAAACTAAAGATATTCTATATAAGAGCAGAATAAAGCAGTTGATTCCAGGTATCAATTGCACCGGCAATACACCAATGAGTGCAATCCATGCCCTTGAAGCCATTGTACATGCTTGGATGTCCATCTTTTCTCAGTTGTGATAACAGTGTTATATCCAATAAATGCACTGCCTTTGTAATCCCACTCAACACTTCTTTCAGCACTGTTGCTGCTAATGGCGTTCCACCAGGATATGTTGATCCGTTTACTGGTATTCTTTGCTTCATGCAGTTTCTCTCTCCTGGCTCATTCCACTCCATCCCACTATTTCAAATTTCAATAACTATTAATACCAAAGATAATAATTTTACATAAAAAATTCTAGATTTAAAAAAAAAAAAAAATTACAAGTATACAAAAAAAGAATTTATTATAGTTGAAATTTTATATAAGAGTGTTCCAAAGTTTTCATCAAAATAAAAAATATAAACCCTAAAAATAAACTTAAATATATATTAAGTGATGTGATCCATGCCATAGAGCCTCACACCCCTACAAAGTCTGTGGTGGGCATATTTTTTTTTTAAATAAGTTTTGACCAAGTAAGTCACATTGTATATATTTTAAGTGATTCAATAACAAAAATTCAAGTTAAATCTCTAACAATAACTTATTTGTTCAGATGAGATATATATATATACGCATACAAACATAATACACATGTATGCATCACTAATTTATGTTTGTATTTTTGTTGGAAAGTAGGTGCTTCCCATTCTTTTAGTTTTTATGCTATTATGAACCTCCTATTTATGCTTAGTTAAATTCTATTAAAGAATCCGTTAAAAGTCATCACGAAATTGACACGTGTAATTTTTAAGAGACTAAAATATATGTAAATAAAAAATTTTTAGTAACAATTTTATTTATAATACATAAGGTTATGAGATCAAGTTATGTTGATTGTGAAAAAATTTCAAAATTTCTTAGATATATATATTCATCAAAATTTAATGAAATGACAATATATATATATAGTATAATTATATAATGATGTATAATTTAGAGACCAAAATGAATAAAAACATGCATGCAAGTGGAGGTGAAAGCAGGGAAGAGAAAAGTAGCTATGGTGCATGAGAAATTTGATAATGTTCTTACTTGTAATGTGATGGAGATATGCCTTGAAAGAAAACCTTGGTTTTGTCGAAATCAACATCGGACTCGACCCACCTTGACCATGTACTCAACCCTTTCCTAAACGCAACCATTCTGTCCATGTCTTTCCTTACTTTCTCATCTCCTTCTATAAAATCCCATCTGTTAAACCAAAATTTTCCTTTGTTTCATTATCAAATAGGATCAAATATATATATATATATATATGTATATATAGTTCATATACGTACGGCTGTTTAATTCCTCTGCGGTACCACCAAAGCCATGTGTTGAAGATTAAAATGTCAGCCTCCTTCCAAATTTCTCCACCTTTTATGGAGTCGAGTTTCATTACTCTTCCAATTGCTTCTTCTTCGATGTCAACTAGGTAATGGGAATTGTATAACGAAATAGATACTCCATAATCCTGCGCGCAAAAAACATTGGATTATTTCAAATAAAGAAATAAAATAACCTATTAATTTCTAATTATTTTATAATGAATATTTTTTAATATAAAACATTAGTTTGAGGGCTTGCCTTAAAGGTAACAGTGGAAATTTGATCTTGTGTCTCTTGTAGGATGGTTGAAAGAGGTACAGCAGCATGAAGTAGGCATAAGAGAGATTCCCATTGATTAAGGCTCACAGAATCTCCCACGAACATTATCTTCTTACCCTTTACTTTATTTAGGAAATTTTTTCCATCAAATCTGCAGACAATAATTTGACCAAAAAAATAAAAAGAAAATTAAGGCTCGGGAATAATTAACGGAATTTTCTGACAGACAATAATCTTATAAATTGATACTACTAATTAATACGACATCATAAAAAATCTCCATCCATGAATAGTAATATGATATTTCTAGTAACCATGGTCAATTACAGATTTTTTTTTTTTTTAGCCGGATTTATATCAAATTGATGCTTTCAAACTCGTAATCACATAACAGTATTACACATTATGGCAATTGGTATGAATGTGAGTAATTAACTCCGGCTATGGAATATATATGATGCTAAGTATTGGAGTCCGATAGTTGCCTAAAACTCTTATTTGTGATGATGCTTATGGGAATCCGAGGCCCTGAGTGCCTCGTTGGAGGTCAAGGGGGCAAAGCCCCTTGCGGAGGGTTTTCAAGGAAGTGCCTCTAGAAGGTAAATTTGTAATTTGTAAATCTTAACTGTGTAGGTAAAAAATACAATTTTAGTATCGTCAAGAATATATGCTCTGTATTTTCTATTATTATTATTTACTTTCGTCTTATAATTACTTATATTTGTGTTTTGATCCAACATATAAATATATCATAAACTATAAAAATGATTTAGATCCTTATTGTAAAATTGATATATTTTTATGTACAGTAAAATCGAAAAAAGTCGCTGACTCGGATCAAGAAAAGTACGGTATTAGAAAGAAAGATGGAGATGGAGAGAGAGAGAGAGAGAACGTACCTGGGCAGAATACATTCGTTTGGTTGCCATCTAAACTTGAGGTACTGTTGATTTTGTCTCCCATACTTTAAGCAGTCAAATTCTTTGCGAATAAATGGGCAAGACGATGAATTATACATTGGATATGATTCGTCATAAACCCATCTTCCTTGGTACATTCTGCTTCTGTTGCTGCTGCTGCAACTAGGTCGGATTCTTCTGTTAATAATAATTTCTTCTTCTGGGCGAATTGTTCTTGAAGCAAGACATGAACAGAACACTACGGAAGAGATGGTTGTAATAAGCATTAATAGAAGAAAAGGAGAAGTCGGAATTACTCTTCCAGCCATATCTCCTCTTAGTGGTTCAGATATTCCTGTCTCTGAGGAGAATGAGAATTAAGAATGAACTGTAGCATATGCTTAACATTTATTTAGGTTTCTATTCTTTTATGCATATATATATATATAAATATCAATGAGAGGATAATCAATATTAAGAATACTTGATAATTTTTTTATAGAAAGCGTATATTTTTAATAATATCTCTTCAATAATATTTAAATGTAACATTAAATATATTATCTTTTATTGTGAATCTTTTCATTAAAAATTTAATTAAATAAAGAAACTAATCAAATATGCATATTTTTATACAAAATTAAGTTAAGAGTATTTGTAATATATATATATATATATAGAATAAAACATATAGACTTTTTAAAAAAAAATTAATTTTGGGCAAAAACGTGTAGAGTAAAACTTGGGATGGTTAAAAAGGAAAATAACAACTTTCTTTTTTTATATATTGTTAATTTTAGATCATACTAAGATTTGATTAATGTGTTACAAGTCATAAGATTTGGGCGCACCTCATGAGCTAGCGTTTATTAATGCGGAATTTGGAATACAAATTGAAGCCAAGATCGATATATTTATATGACGAGCAGTAGGCAGATCTATGGAATCGTTAGGGGTCTGACTTCACATGCAACACACATGGACAACACTTAACATTCTCTAAAGCACCTCTCTATTTATTATTCACCGCATTTTAACATGTCTCTATATATACGTGACATGAAGTGGTAGAGAGAGAAACTATTTATATTAGATTTTTTTTTTCTTTTTGACAATATTATAATTATCATATATATATATATATAATATTTGAGTGAGACTATTTTTCGATCGAAACTTAAACTATATATATATAAATAAGCACAATGTGAACTTAAATATGAATTAAAAGTAAATAAATATATAATGAACATTGATACATTAAATGATTTCACATAAGAAAATTAAAAATTTTGGTTATTATTCGATTTAATTACTAAATTAAAGTTTATTATCTATTAAGGTTTACAAATTTAAATTTTTAGCTAAAAAAAATCCTCATTTCAATATAATTTATTTATTAAAATTTTTATAACAATAACTTATTCAGTCAGTCATTTCAATATTAAAGGAACCTTAATTGATAAATTATAATAAAACAGAAACTTTATTGATAAATTTTAAATTTATAGACCTTATAAATGATAAAGTGTGATTTATGGCAAACTGATAATAATCCTAAAATTTTCAGAATTATGAATCTTTTAAGATTTTGTTATTTTGTTTAGTCACATTTTTTGCACATATTCACATATATTATTCTTTTGATCCTAGAATATTGGGACTCTTTGATTTGTCACACGAGATTAAAGGGGAAAAAAATTAAATATTTTAGTATCTAAATTATTTTTATTTAGATAAATGGATTTTTGTATATTTATTTTTGGACAATGATATCCCTAAATTTTATTTTAACATTTTTATAATTATTAAATTATTTTTATTTACACAAATAATCTTCAAATTATAAAGATGAATTCATATAATTGGAAATAATTTAAAAATCAATTCATGTTATGATATTTTAAAAATATTTCACAACAGTTTGATTCTAAAAGAATAACTATTAAAAAGATATATAATATTACATAGGTTTATCATATACATACAACTTTATCGTCTATAAGTATTATTGATATTGATTATTATAGTATAAATATATCAACAATATAAATTTAAAGATTATCAAAAAAAAATTGATAATTATCAAACACTTTCATTAGTTTATCTTTATTATATCATAAACGCAGATTGTATATATATGACAAATATTGTCTTTAGGAAAATAGCATCTCATACACGCCTTGAAGCCAACTATTATGTTATTGTTATTATACTTATTTCTCTTCTATTTTTCCATAAATAATTCATGCATATAAAAAATAATTTGAGGATTAATTTGTTTAAATGACACTATTTTTAAGATTAGAAAAAATAAAATAAAATATAAAAATTAAATTACTCAAATAAATAATATAAAAATTTTATTATCCAAAAATAAAATAAAATAAAATAAATAAATAAATAAATGCCATGTCGAATTATCTAGGATATGACATTTATATAGGATTTCCGAAAAGTAGGCATTTATATGAAAACACCACAGCATGTTTTGACACAAGCAAATTAAAAAACTGTAATACACATGCATCCTCTTAAAAATGAATAAATAAATAAAAATTTAAATTTTTTTTTTAAGGTGGTATCTGCGGGTATCTTGAAAGGGAGAAACTTTTAGACCAATAGTCAGGAGAGATTCGAACTCTCAACCAAAAAGTTAAAAAAAGACTCTTAAACTATTAGGTCATGAGAGTCCTAGACTAGACTCTTAGATCACGTAATAAAACTAAAAATTGTATTTATCGACATTTTTTTTCCCCTTTAACACTCTTCTAGTTGTTGTTTTTTTTTTTTTTGTGATAAATTTAACACTCTTCTAGTTAATTCTATAACTAGTATTTATTAATATTATTGTGCTTGATCAAAAAATATATATATATATATATAAATTGTGATACTCTATCCCACATCGAAAGTTATATTGAATATGTAATTGTATATAAGAATAAGTTTAGATACTCATATTTAACTCGAAATATTATTTTAGTATAGTGAGGACGAATTTGCCGAGTACAATTATATTTGGCCAATACTTTCTAGGCAAAAATAAATTTAAGATAAAAGGATAATATATTAATCCATCCAATAATTGGGTAGACCAAAATATATGTGATAGGCATATAAGACAAACCAAAATAATGATGTTTTTTCCTAGCTTAACTATCAGTTAGTTTATGGTGGACTAAATGAATCTTTGTTTGTTTTATTTGGAAAATTAGTCATCTTAGTCAAATACTACATCAAATTAACTATTTTATATTATAAATCTTTAGTTACGATTTTTGAACTTACAAAAAATTATCCTTCAATCGGTAAATTTTTTAATTTCAACAAATTATTTTTTAAAAAAATTTTAAACAAAGGGTATATTTGGTATTTCACGTATATCTGGTTGCATAATGTAATAATAGTAGGTTATTTATATTTGAAAAATATTTATTAGGAAAAAAATCTTGAATTAAAAGAATCTTAATCTAGCAAAAAGATTATAGATTTCAATCAGTACTGCAGTTTAGTATGTAAACAGAATTTTACATATAACGAAGTCCATCATAAGTAACAAGATGTAAATACCCTTTAAGTCTATAGAAAAGACAGGCACACAAACTTGCATGTACTAGAGTTTACTGCCAATAAAGACAACTAAAAACACAACAAATTTTTCATCAACTATTACACCCACACTCATATTTAATACTACCAAATATCTGAACTGACAAGAAACATTAATAATTCAGGCTGGTATGGTAATTTGTTTCTCATCTCCTGCAAAGTTTGAGAGAAGAACCACTGATTATGGTCAAGATTTGTTTCAGTAAAACAATATAAATGGCATTTGATTAGATATATGTATATGGATATTTTACCAAGAACTGTCAACTGCAAGCTTGAATTGGTCTTGGAGATTCAACTGAAGAAGAAGAAGAAGAATGCCTGATTTGTGAATCACACCTGGGTATTATTGGCATTACTTTTTCGAAAGCTTCAACGAGCAATGCAACCTTTTTCTTGCGTGCTGGAGCTAGTTTTGTTAGTGTTTTTTGAAGTGCGTAATCTATCATCCATTCCTCTGTATTCCTTCTGTCATCCATCATTTGATGCCTGAGATCAACCTTCTCCGGTTTTTCCTCTGGTTCTAATGGCAGAAAGTTTGGTGCTCTCGGATTAAATTCACCTGTTCCCTCCTGTTCTTCAGTGGATATTTTGCGTTTGTTTATCCTGCAGTTAGAATTTCCTTCCGTTGTCTCCATGGAGGAGTCATCTTGAGCCCCCGAGCTAGATGTTGTATCCATGTCTATTTTCTTCAGTTCCTGGTCTGCATCAGCATCCAGAGTTATTTCAGTCACTGCTGAATGAGATTGATCTGCAGAATCAGTTGAATCCGACTCGTGGGATGTGATATTCAATTCTTCTTTTAATTTCTCTTCTGATTCTGATGTGTTACATTGAGTTTCATCAGGGAAGAAACCTATGTTGTTGACCTCCGGCTGGTTTGGTTTTTCATCCTTTTCCATGGCATCTCTGTGTTTCTTCTCAGTTGAATCCTGCTGCAATGTAAGGATAATTTCTATGGTGATATTTGCTGTGAATGGTGCTTTTTCTTTCACTGCAGCATTAACCTTGAAGCAATTTGTTTCTGAATTTGAATCCATTTTCTTCGGTGGAACATTTCCACTTAAATGCTGTAATAAATTGATGCAATTCACAACGATTCGAGCATCGCATTGGTAAAAGTTGTTGACATTATTTCTGCTGCATTCTTCATTTTCAGTCCTACTCTTTGCAGAATCTAAATGGGATGTCTTCAGTTCATCTGCATAGCCATCATCTTCTATCTCTGTTTGGACAGATGCATCTTTAACCTGATTATTCAAATTCTGTTTGAATGATTCCATAGAATTGCTGTTCTTGATTTCCCCATTGATTTCATCCGCTGCCATTAGCTGATCCTGATCATAATAACTTTGGTTAACAAACCCTTGAAAATGTTCAAGAAAATCTCCATTAGAGCTTATACTTTCTTCATCAAATGATTTGAGTTCACTTGCTTCATCTGACTTCAAAACCGATTCCTGATGGATAACAGAGCTCTCGTATTCTACTGAATTTTCATAATCAACATCGTCAAGATACAAAGTAGAATACTTTCTTCCTTCCCAATCCATATCAGAATTTCCAGATTCAAGATCATCATCCCCTGATTCTTCTGCTGCTTCTTCTTCTTGATCCACCTCTTGGCTGTATTGTTTCCCCTCCATAATATCTCCATTTTCATCACTATCAGAAATCATTGTATCATTTTCTTTACTGTAAATATCAATAAAGAAGTCATTATGCCCATCCTGGTTTATTACAACAGGGGTGTCCATGGAATTGTTTGAAGCAGATTCTGCTTTCACTTCCTCAATAATGGCCCCGTTGTTGTTATTTTTAGACTTTGATGATCGACGTGGAGAAAGACATCCCAGCTTTATGCTTCTCTGAGTCTTCAGCATTCGCCTTCTTGCAGATATGAAGGACTTAAGTGGTGGCAATGGATGATGATGATGATGGCCATTGAGAGAGCAGTAAGTATATGGGCAGACATGAATGGCTGAAGTTCCTTCTGCTTCTGATCCTCCAGGATCGAGTGTAAGGTACCCTGGAAACTTAGAATCCTTCAAAGTTGAAGAACATGTTTTTCTCTTGAAATCCAGTGTTTCAGTTAGGACAAGAGAGGAACATTTGTTTCTTGATGGTTTGAAACTTGTGGTTTTTGTTAATGTCCTAACTGGCTTTAATTTTTGCTGGACAGCAGCATCTGAGGTATTTGATTTGGAATTGGAAATGGAATTCCTTTTGCTGCAGCTTTTTTTACTATTATCAAACATTAATGGCGGCAATAGATTTCTGAAACTCACCTGGGATTGGGATTGGGATTGGGATTGATTGGCATTGGGATTGGGGTTGGGAATTCTCTTTCTTTGCATCAGAACTGCTAGTGGATTTCATGTAATTAGGTGTGGATTCTGATTTCTTGGTCTTGGTCTTCTCCGGAGATTTCTGCTCCTGGTGGACATGAGGAATTTTTTCCTTTTTTTTCAAGAATTCCATGTCGGAGTGCTTGATGGATCTTGATTTCTTGATTTTCTTCTTCATGTCAGCTCCTCTGTTCTTGATATTATCCTGGTGTTGGTGTTGGTGTTGGGAAGATGATGGTTTTAAGCTGCTCCCACCGGACAGCTTGTTCAATACCTTCCTTTGCACCATCTTGACAGGAAAATCTTAAGACACTAACATTAAGTTTTTGCAAGTTTCCTACGAGATGGGTTTTCTTTTCTTTCTATCCCTCAGAGAGAGAGAGAAAGAGAAAGAGGGAAACCTATGGCAGGAAGAAAAGTAGTTTGGTTCTGGCTTTCTTGTGTTCAAATCACCAACAACTGGAGATTCCAGGTTTTGGTGCTACTTTTTTTCTTTGCAGTGGGCAGACCTTTTTTCCTTCTTTTTTTTTTTTTTTTTTCCCCTTTTTGGAGTTGGGGGGATTAAAATTCGAGAAGAAGGTGTGATATTTGAATAATTTGATATTAGTTAAAAGAGAGTTGATGGAGACTTGCATTGTTTGGGGGGCCTTTTGTATGATTAAAAATGTTAGCATGGATGACAAGGAAACTGAACATCTTGGACGGTCTTTGCCCTATCCATTGCGGAATCAAATAATTGTAATTACCCCACAACTAAATTTTATTCAAATCTATATATAACATTTACACGCTTTTCATATAAATATATATATATTATTTATTTTAAATAATTAACCAATTCCGTTCACTAAATATAAGTGTATACATAAAAAGAGAATATTATTAGCGAAAATATGTAAGTTGAAAGAACTTATTGGTTTAAATATATATATATATATATATATATATCATATAAGAAGTATATTTAAATAGTTAAGAAAACGTAATTCAGTTGGTAGGATTCTCACTTATGACATGTCGGATCATACGTTTGAGACATGATAGGAGTTAGGATTTTTTTAGAAAAAAAAAATAGTTAAAATGATAAAATTGGGTTAATTATTATTATTTCCATTTTTAAAGGTATAGAATAGTAGTATTTAAAGGAAAAGTCAAGATATAGTTAGTTGGGGATGACCTTCTCCATTATTTAGGAAATTATTTATAACATTGCACCTCTAAGATTTGGATGATAATTGATTAAAAGCTTAGCTTTTTTACACTTTAAAATAAGTTACTTTTTCCTTCAAATCAAATTTGATCCTAACTTAGTATCAAAGTTAAATAATTTGCAAATAATTTTTTTTAATCAAGAATTATAAATTATTGATTGATTTTCAGATAAAAATGGATTTTAAAAAAGAAAATTAAGATCGATGAACATAAAATTGTAAAAAAAAATTAAATTAAAATTTATGATCCCAAAATCTTTTAGAAAAAAAAAAAAAAGTAGAGGACAAAATTTGTGTTCTTAGGGAATCCGACTTTGCAGAAATGGAGCCGACTAAACAAAGTGGTCGGTCATAGTGATACTTTTTTTGAGCAAAAAAAAAAAAAGCCTTTACCAAAATAAAAAATCCAATGGCCGGCCGAATAGGGACCATGGAGGGCCCTGTTGGAGTGCTGCAGTTAACCAGACGCTCCTCCAAAATAAAAAATAAAAGAAAGAAAAAGTTTACCAGCAGCAGCACTAGGCCATGTTTTCTGAAAATTTGTGTTCATAAAGAGGGGAGGGGGCACTCGTGTAAAGTACAATCTCATAACATAAAAAGTTTTAAAACTAATAATAATACTAATTGTAATATTTCACCTTAATTTGGTAACCATAGAAGTATAAACTTTGTTACGATTTAGGTTTGCAACCTCATATTACAATTATAGACTAACATGTATTGTAATTATGAGCTTGATGACATTCAAAAGTAATTTGGGGCTAGATAACATTAAGGGATTGAATCTTGACTGATATATGTAACTGTTTTAAATTTAGAGTTAGAGTTTTTTCCTGCAAGGTTACCAACTCGGCTCGAATAAAAATTAGTCTAGATGTTGATTGATTTAAAGGTGTCCTTTCATAATTTGAAATTTATCTACGATACCTCTTCCTCTAAGCAAAACAAGAATAATTAAGTGACACTAATTTTACTATGTGAAAACAAATATTCCAAATTGATAATGAATAATTAAATTTATATTTATTACTTATTTCATGTTCTTACTTTTATATATATTACATACTTATGTGGACATAATATTATATTTTAAATTTATCGTACTTGAAACCGAATTCATATTGAAAAAAAAAAAAAGGAGTATTTTAAAATAGTGTAGTTTTTAAAAATATTTTCAAAATATGGCTACTTTTTTACTCACTTTCTAAAACATAGTACCTCTACTTTGCTAAAATAGAAATTTTTTTTTTTAATAAAATATTAAGCATCTACTTTAACAAAATAGAGACTATTTTTTTTTAATAAAATATTAAGGGATCATCATTTTTTTTTCTTTTTAAATTTTAATTTTCTAATAATAGTAATTTATATAAAAAAATTATAATTTTTATAATATAGATTATATTTATTATTAATTATTATACTTATATTATATTTAATAAAGTGATTTAAATATTGTATGTATTTTTGTAAAATAAATTTTATTTTTTTGACTTGTGTTTATATATTCAAGTAATTTTAATTTAAAATTTGTTTTTATATTCTTCAATTAAGTAATTTAATAAATTTTTATTATATATTTACAAAAAAAATATTTTATTCAAATAAAAAAATTACTAAATTTTTTTTTCTCATATAGAATGTTGAGGGTTTTTTTTTAAAAAAAAATTATTAATGACTTCTCATTTCATGTCACATTGGACTCTTTTTTTATTATTATTATTTTTAAATTCGTCAAATAAAATAATATTGTGTATATGTATATATATTCAATTATTTGTTGTTATATTATATATATATAGATAATTTACTTCTCATTTAGTAAATTTTTTTATTTATTTGAATAAAATTCTTTAGGTAAATATATAATATAAATTTATTAAATTAATAAAAATATTAAATTACTTATTTCAAGAACATAAATACAAGTCTTAAATTAAAATTACACAAACCTTTTTTACTAAATTTAATAATAATAATAATAATTAATTGAAAGAGTTAAAAACTAAAAAAAGTAAGAATCTTTTATTATTCACATGTTGAGAGTTTTTTTTTAAAAAAAAAAAAAAATTCATCAAATAAAAAAATATTGTGTATATGTGTATATATTCTTCAATTATTGGTTGTATATTATATATACGAGAACAATTTTTTAGTAATTTTTTTATTTGAATAAAAGATTTTTTATGTAAATATATAATATAAATTTATTAAATTACTTAATTGAAGAATATAAACACAAATCGTAAATTAAAATTACTTGAATATATAAACACATGTCAAAAAAATAAAATTTACTTACAAAAATAAACAATATTATTTTAATATTATAATATATTATAATTTCAATTAATTTTTACATCACTTTGTTAAATATAATATACGTATAATAATTAATAATAAATATAATCTATATTATGAAAATTATAAATAAAAAAATTGTTTATAAATTACTATTATTAGAAAATTAGAAAATTAAAATTTATAAATAAATTTAAAAAGAAAAAAAATGAGGATCATGAATATTTTATTGAAAAAATGAATCTCTATTTTGCTAAAGTAGAAACTTAATATTTTATTAAAAAAAATAAACATCTACTTAGTCAAAGTAGATGTACCATATTTTAGAAAGTGAGTTAAAAAAGTAGTCATATTTTGAGATATTTTTAAAAACTACACTATTTTGGGAAAATACTCGAAAAAAAGGCTACTAAGTACAAAATGATAAAGAAAAAAGATAATCACTGCGCCTAATTCCCCGAAAAAGAGGAGAAAAAAGTAAAAAAAAAAAAATCAATTTTTTGACACCATTCCATAAGATTGTGAGCGTACAATGTACAATGCTCAATTCTCTCAATGAGATTGGTGAACTTTTCCTGAATATAGCTTCACTAACAACTTGTCTTGGAGAGGGCCACTAAATCTGATCATATATTTTTTTCTAACTATCCAACCATTTTTACTAAACTTTTTATGAATTTTGATTTCTTTTTTCAAAAGCATTTTTCTGTGAAAGAGATTTTGCATCCTCTAAGAAAATAAGAAAAATTGTAAATTTAAGAACATTGATAAAAATTTAAAATACTATTACTGTGGAGATGAAAATTGAGACAAACCAAAACACATTTTAAAAGTGCTGCGAAATTAATTTCTAGAAACAATATGGAAAGAGCAAAGAAACTCAACAACATTTCCAATAAAATGTACATAAAGAGTTCATATTTTTTGAGAAATACGGATTCCATCTAAGGTTTCAATATCATATATATATATATATCTAATATGGTATAAATGGAACAAGACATTCTCAACTTGACCACAGACAGTGAAACAGTCACGTTTGCAGCAAATTGGTGTTCTCTTCCTATATATCTCAATACAAGTAAAATTCCATTCTATAAAGTTCGACTCTCTAGATGTCATATGCTTCACGGCGCAAACTAGTATCTCTTCTGTATCCCGCTTTTGCACCCTGATGAACAAGAAGAAAATAATGCCTCTTTTTTTTTAACATGTTCAACAATTTGTAGGGAAAAAAAAAAAGCACTCCAAATAGATATAAATATAATATATTTACATATATACCAAGTGGAGCAGCTTAAACAGTAACATAAAACTGAATACATATAGAATCAAGTTCATAGCCAGCCTGCTCAAAAACAAAGAGGGCCTTGAATCTAATGGCTCTGTCACAAATGACTCCCAATCATGGAAATCACATCATCTTACAGATTCAATCTGTGTTCAATAGCTCCAGACCCTATTTTTTTCAATATATTTTCCACTGTAGTGTAAATGTGACAGTTATGGTTTTTGCATCTTGATTGCCAAAACTATATTTCTCTTTTGTCTTAAATATTTCTAAATAAGTTAAGTTATCAAAGACAATGAAACTCAAAACATATTCAGAATCTGGCAATCAAAACTTACTTGAAAACTTGTCCCTAGCTTTTTCATGGCACTTGCCCGCAACTTGAGAACATCCTTTGAGACACTGGGATCTTTTAGCACCTGAAATCAACAAAAGAGGGACATTTAGAGGGACATTTTGTTAATTTCCAGATTTATTAAATAGTCCTGTATTTTAAGATATAAATGCCTAATGGCAACTAAGGCACAATCTAACATGCTTATGTGCTTAAAGCTCTCCACCTAGCTAAATTCATAGAAAGTAAAGCATAACCATGGAAACTCCAAACCAAATACATCAACACTTGCCACAAACACTTTATATAGGCACTGGATTTGATAGAATGATAATAAAAAAATTTTACTTCCATTTCTTTTGGTTTTTTTTTTTTTTTTATTACTATTACATTTCTTTGGTTTTATATGCCCAAGCATTAGACAAATAGCACCAGCAACAACAAAAGTGGATTTTTGCTAACTGACCAATGTATGAATGAATGCCTAATGTTGCAGTCCATAAATATAAGTGTTCACGGAAACCATGGTTCAAAGATCTTAAAGTTAAAGGATGAGACTTAAATGCATAGCAGGTGGGCAGCTCACATTCTCAAAGAAATACTATACAGCAGAAGAGCAGAACTTACAGATTGGCAGACACGAGATAGAGTTTTCTCAATATCTGCCACATTAAGGCGCCAAAGAGAATTCATAACCACTTCCTCCTTCTTATCTTCCAGTGCTTTCATTACACTTTCATCAGTAATTTCTCCTTGAGATGCCTTCTTCACTTCGTCTTGCAACCGAATTAGGGAGACAGCAGCTGAAATCAGAAAAGAAAACCTTGTGTTACCTATAACAACACATAACAACAGATAAATAACAGCAGTATGCATATCTATATGTCTTATACCTGAAGCAGCATTAACTTGTGATTTTATTTGATGTCCTTTATCCCTAACCCACTCAGCAAGAAACGGAACCTTCATAAGTTTATCCTTCCCAATTTCCCTTGCAGCTTGCCTTGTATATATGTAACCAATAGTATGTAGCATGGCCTCACCAAAAGCTGAAAAGAAAAAGTTTCCAGCCCTTAGAAGTTCACAGAAACTAGGTACGAGAAACATCCCTTACAATAATATTCATATTCTGATATAATATTGAGACCTCTATGTAATGCATGTAAAATACAGCCATTTGGATTTCCAGTCAAACAGTAATAACAGCTACAGACAAAAGATCAAGTTGAGAAATTAAAAATGACCAAACAAAACTTCTGGCGGTAGTGCATAGAAGGAAAACAACATATATGTCTAACAGATCTAGTATCCCCCCACCAAGACCCACAATCAAGGGATTTTAAGGAGGCCTTTAATGTGAAGGTCATCACTACAATAGGCTTCATATTCTAAGCAACATGAGCAAGTGAGAATCAAAATGGAAAGAAAATAGACAAAAACAAACAATGCAGACTATATCTTTAACAAGGGAAATTTGCATCATATTTGAATTCACAATTTCTTGAGGTTGACCCAAAACATTTCACTTTTGACTAACACTTTCAGTAAGTTGTCTAGGAAAATTGACCATTTAGTCTTTATAGTAAAATTCACAAGGGAAAATAACAGAAAGGGGCTACCTGCATGAGAAAGCTTACGGGCTTCATCTTTTGCCCATTCCACAAATTCCTCACGTCGACCTTCAACAAAGGGTTGAAGACGATCCTTCAAATTGTTTTTTAGCTTTTCTTCTCTTTCTCTTTGTAATACCTACACGAGGGAGCTTACTAGATTAAAAGACTTGCTTTACAGATGATAAGAGACAAACACAAGTGAGTGACATATATACCTTCATCTTTTCCTGCAATTTCTGTTTGAGGACATCAGGATCCTCAGAATCTTCATTTTCAATTTCTACCATAGAAGAAGCTAACATAAGTTGGCCAACATAATCTTCAAAGTAATCACTACCAAAAAGCATTCCAAATACTGTTGAAGGGTCCACCATAGCTTCCCTGATTCAATAGAAAAGGAATATTGAGAATGATATTTTAAACATGGGATTAATAAAGTAAGGTCTTAACTTGGAGCACCAATAATGCACTAGGCAATACATCATAGGTAGTTAATAAATGATCTATTTTCATCCATTTGATTTTTTTTTTTTTTTTTTCTTTTCAGAAAATACACAAAAATGCAGAACACATATTTGTAAGTTACCAATTTTATCCAAAAAAAAAAAAAGTGTAGTTTGAAACCATATTGCAAAAAGATAATTGCATCACCTTCACATGGTAAAGCTACCTGCAGAATTTTGTAGCTTAAAAACAATACAGTATTCTAACACTTATAACAGGCAAACAATTAAAGAGAAAAAAAATCAGTTAAATTGAAGACACCATGATAATGTGTTTAATTATTGTTTCACATTGTTCTAGATAAGAGGCTAGACATACTTTGGTACTCCATCTTTTCCATATTTGTCATACGCAGCACGCTTATCTGGGTCACTCAAGACTTGATACGCCTCCCCAAGTACCTTCAATGCATGATTTGAACAATAAGTTCAGTGAAAATACATTCCTAGCATTAGCATGAAGTAGATGTTGCAATATCAAATTGCTGAAAAAACATAAACGATCTTATCATTCATTCTTTTGTGTGTTTATGTGGATGATATTATACTAATAGGAAATAGAAGAAATAAATTCTGTAAAGGAGACTCTTGATCATCACTTTAAGATCAAGGATATGGGTATTTTGAATTACTTCCTTGGAATCAAGATTGAATACTTGGAGAACGGGGTGTTACTACGTCAAAGTAAATATGCTCAAAGTAAAGTGATGTTGCAATATCAAATTGCTGAATGTCGCATATAGCAGTTATTAAGTATCTCTAACAATATCATGAAAGAGTAGGAGAAAGTTTACAAAACAAATAGATATTTAACAAGATTGAAAATAAAGAACCAACTTTCTACCTGGAACCTGTGAGCTGCAGTTGGGTCATTAGGGTTTTTGTCCGGATGCACTATCCTAGCCTACAAGGAAATAGAGAAAATGAGCATGAAGTACAAATTTATTCAATTTGGTTAAAATACTTTGATCTTACTATCAAATTGGGCAAAAAGAAAACAATAAAATTTGGTTAGGAGAACATTTAACTGTTTATTCACTTGCTTCCCTTTTCTTGGATTCTTCATATAACATTGCCTAAATAAAGCCACATTGCCTATTGGCTTCTAAATATATCATTGCTCACTTTACTCCAACCTATTGGAAAGGTAAAAGCCCGAGAAAACATCACCTATACGAAACAAAAAATAAAAACTTAAAAATCTCACCTTAACGTAATAAGCCTTCTTTATTTCTGAAGGGGAGGCATCTATACCGACTCCCAAGATATCATAGTATTCTGTTTCCTTCACCATAGCTGACAAAAAAAAATCTTTTAACTGCTTCAGAAGCTCTCCAGTCCCAAAAATAACTCAACTGAGGAAAGAAAGAAGAGTCCAGTTACACAACAAATCAAGCACAAAAGAAACCACACAATCTACAACTTGTAATACAAACATGTCGATTATGATAAAAAAATGACACGTAAAATATATTTATATATCCATAGGAACATGAAAAAAGAACTGCAGAGCTATAATAACAAAATAAAAGAATAGCAAATGAGAAGAACAGAAAAGATTCTCGAATTCGCCCTAATCGGAGTTGAATAATAAGAATAACTAACAAACAGAAAGGAGAACAAATTGAAAATTTAACTTCTGATGAATGGTAACAATCCATAGAATATCGTCATAATCTTTAAATTGGGAACTGGACATATAAACAAATCAAAAACATCAGCAGCAACAAACCAATTAATCAATTAAATAATTCTTGTAACTCCAAACTAACTGAATGAGAGAGATATCAGAATAATATACCTGAAGAAATAGATCTCACTCGGAAACTGCTTCGGGATCTTAATCTCGTTAAGAAAATATAATACTAATGGAGATTTTCAAATGCTTCCTCTTTACCTTCTTGATTGTCCAATAAATACTCCGACCACCTCTGCTTCGAATTTTATAACTCTATTATCAAAAACATCGACACACCATTACTTTTACTACGCGTGTGATCGAAATGTCTTAGCCGCGTAACCTTAAAATAGATATTAAGGTTATATTTTTGGCAAAAACTTTTCTTTTTAAATTTTTTTTTCAAAAGATTCAATATTTACTTTTTGAAATTATTTATATTTAGCAAGTATAGTTTTTTATTATTTTTTTATAAAAAAAATTAAGACTCTATTTTTATTATTTATTACATGTTTATTTTTATTATTTATTTATTACATTTTTTTTATTATATTTAGTAAGTATAGTTTTTATTTTTTTACCAAAGAAAGAGTTTTTTAAATCTAATTGTCTTTTTTATACAATTATATCAGTCAATCTACTACTTTCAATAGAAGTTCTTCAAGTATGTTTTTCTCGAGCTAGTCCAAGAGATTCTTACAATCTTAATAAGAAACTTGTATTTTTTTATTATTTTTCTTTTGTATAATTTGACTTCTCAATCTTAAAATTTGAATTAATTTTTAGTTTTTAAATTTAAGTTGAACAATGTTGGTTTTTTTATGTAAAAATCAAGTAAAGAGAGGCACTTTAAGAAATAAAAATGATGCAAGACAATTTGCTTAAATAAAATGATATTTTTTGTAAAACCTCTATTTCAAATCAAATACATACATCCTTTTTATAAAATACATTGAGAAGAAGATAAAATATAAAAACATAAAAGTATAAAACAAAAAAAAATCAACTTAGACGAAATTCGTGTTTAATGCAACTATTGAGCATATTTACTTTGACGTAGTAACACCCCGTTCTCCAAGTATTCAATCTTGATTCCAAGGAAGTAATTCAAAATACTCATATCCTTGATCTTAAAGTGATGATCAAGAGTCTCCTTTACAGAATTTATTTCTTCTATTTCCTATTAGTATAATATCATCCACATAAACACACAAAAGAATGAATGATAAGATCGTTTATGTTTTTTCACAAAGAGAGAATAATCATTTTTGGATTGTTTAAAACCTGTTGAACACAAAAGATCACACAACTTTTGATTCCACTATCTTGATGCTATTTTTAAGCCATATAAAGACTTCTTTAACTTGCATACATCTCCTGTTCTAGACACTTTTAAACCTTCTGTTGGAATCATATAGACTTCTTCATGTAACCATCCATGTAGAAAAGCATTGTTGACATCCAATTGACAAAGATGTCAACAGCTTTTAATAGCAATAGTTATTAAATTTCTCACTGTAGTCATTCTCACAACAGGTGAGAAAGTTTCAGTATAATCTATTCCCTCTCTTTGATTGAATCCTTTGGTTACTAACCTTGCTTTACACCTTTCTACCATTCCATCACTTTTGTACTTTACTTTGTAAATCCATTTGCATCCAATGGCCTTCTATCCTTCTGGAAGAGGAACTACATCCCAAGTATCATTAGCAATTAGTGCATCAAACTCATTTTGCATAGCCAACTGCTACTCAGGTTAAAGTACATGCTTCATCATAATTCAAAGGTTCATAAACAGTATGCAAAGCAGTATGAGAATATAAACTATTGGAATCAACAGTGAGGTCATTACGAATACAGTTACAAACAAAATCTTGAAGATATTTGGGAGGATTTCTAATTATTTGAGGTCTAGAGGAAATAGGAATACAGGTTCTGATAGAATGCTGTAATGAGGAATTTTTGTCATCAATGTTAGGTGAGGAAATATAAGGAGGAATATCAGGATTTTAAGTAATAGGATTTTCAGGAATATCATGACTTACGGAATGATTAAAATCATCAGTATCATTAATACTGGTTGGAAGAAATTATCCAGAAACAAAATGTTTCCAATTAGACAAATGGAAAGGAAAGATATGCTCATGCAAAACAACATCTCTAGACTATGAGAAAGGGGGGGGGAGGGGGGGGGGATGTTAAAAAAATTTTTAGATAATAGAGAAGGGTGTAAAGATTTTACAATTGACTTTTCATATGATTTCACGGTTGTTTATTTCACAGGCGGATCAAGATGAAGATTAGTAAAGTTTTGGAAAAAAAAAATAATTCCACTGGAATCAAATTTGCACAAAATTTTTGATCTGGTAAAGTGATATTCAAAGGTTTGTTCAAGGATTTGAAGTAAACAAAGAAGGCTTTATTATGAGTCATATGATTGGGTGGTACCACTATGTAAATGGCTCAATCTATCAATGTCACAGTATGAGCATTGGACAGATTTCTACTAGAAAAGCGCAGTGCAAGAATGAACAACCTTTTTAGAAATGTTGTTTATCTCTAAAGTGAAACTCAATTAATCTAGCAAGATTATAAATTTATAAATTTCAGGTTGAATTAAAAATCCTATATAAAAAATATTTAAATTTTTTTTCTTTTACCTCTCTTTTTTTAAGAACAGAGCACATCAAACTATGGACTCTGCAATACCTATTTAATGGGATTAACTCTGGCAAGAATGTTAGATTTCTAAATTTCAGGTTTCATTTGTTTGTGATGACATATTTTTCTGTTGCACTTGCTTGAAGATCCAAATTAAGACAATCATGGCATACTAATCTTAATCTTTCCTAAATACAAAGTAAGTATTCAATTTCACCCCTGGCTCTATATGATTTTAGAGACACATGGCTCTGATACCATATATTGTCCTTTCCCAATCATTTATTGGAGGATTTGTGGAAACCATAAAAGCAGCAGAGCGGCAATATCATCCCCCTGAAACACAAATAGTGGGGGGGGGGTGATACAATTTAAACAGCATAAATAGCTATCTGTGACAAACAAATGTAAAACAAACCCAATGCAAACAGACAGACTATCTAAACAGCAGTTGCTGCCAGATTTGGCTAATGCTAATTTGTCAAGCTTTTATAACCTCTTCCCAACAGCTGCAAGAATCACAAAGATTACTGGAGAAAAAAGAAATATCATATAAGCCAGGGCTTGACTCAGTGAACCTTTGTCGACTTCAGCCTCCTCCTCCTCCTCCTAACTTATAATTACTTTTATTTCTAACAAATGCTTCGAAGTAATTCTGATAATCCATATCTATAGAAGAACGTGAGGAGCTCGTAACCTTCATCATTTCCATGGCCTGCCATGAAAAAGGTAAATATATGAAATTGAAAGCATAAATTGAGCTATGGAAGGTTACTGAGATTTGCAAGAAAAGAATATAAGGTTATAATATTAGAATTCTGCATTGAGCAATTAAAACTTAATTACCAAGAACTATTCTACATTGTTCTTAAAATATAATCTTGCAAAATGTCCTTTTACCTGAAAGCTAAACTTCAAATGTCTTGCTTTCTTGCTCACTTGTGGATTTGGATGAGATTGCAACTTCTCATACATATCTCGAGCTTCATTACGCCTGTTTAGCAAAATGATCATTTTCCATAAAAAAGCAGTGTACACCAGTTCCAAAGAAATCTTATATGAATAGAACGGAGATAGCAAGCAGAAAACATTAACTTCAGTTGTTAGTGTTAAGAACCAAAAAAAAAAGACAACCATTTGATAAATGCCTTCCAAAAATACCAATAATTCACATAAATCATATAATTAGTCTTCAACCTATTTCATTTGTACCTTCTAGGTTCCTAGTTATATTTCTCCACTCCTTTTCAAGTAGGTTCTACGTTGTTGAAGCTTCTGTTTAATATAAGATTGTCAGAATCATGTATATCAAATGTACTATTCAAGGAGGGTTCTTGTGGAGATCTTGTCTCTCACACTCACAGGCACTACATCACCAGCACTTGATATACATATTTTTAAATTCAGTAACCTATCATTCTTGGCTAATGTGACAACCAAATTGCAAACTTGCAGACAAAAAACCCAAATACTATATACCTGGTTAGAGAGTCTTGACATATTGACCACTGTAAAGCAGCTAATCCATAAAGCTCATTCTGCACATGCAATGGGCACAAACAAAAAAAATAAGTCAATAATCAGTGGTCCAAATAATCTGGGATAAAAATGAAAATAAGAAAAGAACACTATAACAGTTATTAAACTAATAACATAATTTTTTTATAGGTTAATTTTTTCATTTTTCCCTTTCTTAGTCTCGAGTACTTTTCTTCAAACGCATGATGTTAACATCATAGTTGAGAATCCTTACTAACTGAGTTTCACTTGCTTGTCTGCTTAGTGGATTTGTCTTCATAAGAACTAGCTCTACTGCAAAATTTTAGAATTTCTAGGCACATTCAGAATTTGGCTATTTCAGATTTAAAACCGGTGAAATAACAACTAGACCATTGTAAATCTTGTTTCCGCAAAACAAGATCCACAAACAACCTCTCTCTGGCTATAAATTGGATACGGCATTTCTTTTAGAAGAAGATTTCAATGATTTTGGTGATGTAACCAAAACAAAATAAAATAACTCAAACTTAGATATATAGCAAATACAAACTTTTATTACAAAAGCTGAAGATGATACACAGAAATATTTTACAAAAAACACTCAGAAAAGTCTTTACTTCTCAACTACAAGTTCAACCATTTATAGGGATATGGTGGACTTGAAACTCGGACTTATATTACTACATATAAATAGTAATTTCAATTATACAATACAAGACTAGACTTGACAAAGCATACCACTTTAATAATACATATCAAGACAAATGAGGTACAATAATACACATGAAATCTCCTTCTTTTGTGACATAAAGTGATGAGTCCTTTAATAGTCTATATCTTCCATGTCGGATTCTGTAGGTGAAGGGGTTGATGATGGACATTCATGACATGTACACTCAACATTATGATCTTGTGTCTTTATTTTCCATTTATGATGGACTCTATCCCAGTTTATGACCTTTTTTTTTTTGCATTTTGTTTTATAAGCACAGACCGGTGGTTCACATTTTAATCCGGCAATGGATCTCGTGAATCTTGGATCGTTGAACATTTAGATATTTTTCATTAGTCCACAATTGATCAACTCATACATCATCACCAACTTCAATGCTTTAGAAAATATATGGAGGATCTATTCTAAATCCTACTAGAATTAATCCATTGTACCCTTTCTCTCGGGTATTTATTCTACATTTTATGGATTTTCTAAATGACTTGTTATGGTTCTATCATATGTGTCATAAGTATCATATAATGATAGAACTTGACACCCAAGCTTTCAACACTACATTTTTCAATCTTCATCACAATTTGCTCACTTTCTTGTCTTGGTTCCAACCTTGGGATTATTGGAAAACTCATTTCCAGACTCAACCACTACATATTCCACTTTTATCCTTCACAGAACTGTTTATACCTTAGATCCCACTCTCCCACCAAGATACATTCCATATATCAAGAATTTTGATACACAATCCTCTTCTATCACACAATCAGAAGAGAAATATGCGAGGCCCAGAGAATTTTGTTCCAAGAAAATAAATTCAAACCACATGAAATTTGGCCCATTCATTCTTCTTGGAATCAATTGTGGACTAATGAAAAATATATGGATGTTCAACGAGCCAAGGATGAGTATTATGAACTCTTACAAGATTCACAAGATCCAATCAAAATGTGAACCCAAGAATTTGTGCTAATAAAACAAAATGCAAAAGAAAAAAGGTCATAAACCGAGATAGAGTCCATCACAAATGAAAAATAAAGACACAAGATCATGATGCTGAGTGTGCATGTCATGAATGTCCATCATCAACCCCTTCACATACAAAATTCGACATGGAAGATATGGACTATTAAAGGACCCATCAATTTATCTCAAAAAAAAAAGAGATTTCATATGTATTATTGTACTCTCATTTGTCTTGATATGTATTATTAAAGTGTATGTCTTATCAAGTCTAGTCTTGTGTTGTATAATTGAAGTTACTATTTATATGTAGTAATTTAAGTATGAGTTTCAAGTTCGCATATCCCTATAAATGGCTAAATTGTAGTTTTAAAAGTAAGGACTTTTTTGAGTGTTTTTTGTAAAATATTTCGAGTGTTTCATCTTCAACTTTTGTAATAAAAGTTTATGTTTGTTATATACCTAAGTTTAAGTTATTTTATTTTACATCACTAAGATCATTGAAATCTTCTTCCAAAAGAAACGTCATATCCAATTTATAGCTAGAGAGAGAGGCTGCTTGTGGATCTTGTTTTGAGGACACGAGATTTAGAATGGTCTTAATTGCTATTTCACCGGCTCTAAATCTGAAATAGCCCAAGGGTATCATAGTTTTTAACTCTCTATAAAACAAACTTCAACCCTTCATAAATTTCAAACTATCTAAACCCTATAATGTCACATCCATTCCCCCACACATTCTCCAACCAGCATAAAGCTCCGTGTTATGGGCTTTCACGTAGGACATAGTTACATATCTAGCTGTAGAAGAATCCTTCCTCTAAGACAATAATGATAGAATAATTGTTTCTTCTTCTTTTTTCTCTATTCCCTTTAGGCAGCCATTTATAGACAATTAATAACAAGAAAAGAATCTTAATGATAAGATGATAAATAGGGATCTGTAAATAAAAGGATCTTGACTATGAAGATTAAGTCGTAAAAGGAAATAAAATTCCAACGCAATATGGGAAACTAATTAAGACTCTTATTTGCTGATCTCTTCTGCTGCTTTGTTTCTCTGATATAGTCTTCCAATAAACGCATCCACATCAATACTACCCTCTTGAAGCTCAGGTTTTCCTCAAGCTCAAAATCCGGATAAGATACAATGAATAAAATGGTTCCCATGTAGCATCTTCTAGAAGACAAGCTGCCTGCTACACTAACAGGTCAATGTGTGCATAATAGAATGGGGAGTGGGTAAAGCCTTGCCGTCACATACTAATGGCATATTCCCATATGGTGGAGGTGCTTTATGCACCTTGAGCAACAAACATGGAGGACATTATGTATCTGACTATCCGCAGGCAACTCGTGCTGATAAGCCCAAGACAAGACCTTAAAAGGTCCAAAATACTTCAAAAAAGAAGCTATTGGTGCTTCCGTTTAGTTACCGAGAGCTGCCGATATTCATGAAGCCATAACCTGACCCAATCCCAAATGCAGAGCTCAATTCACGATGACCTGAATCATAATTTTTCTTCATACGTTGTTGAGCTTGTGAAAGTCCAATCTGGAGCATCATACAGTAATGCATCCCTCTATTTGAGTGGCACCTGCCATAGACTAACTGGAAAGGAGTGGCACCACTTTGCAGTGTGATAAGAGGAGTTGAAACAATACTCAGTCCATGGTACCCAATCAACCCACTGTCGAGGATGTTCACTAGAGAGACAACGCAGGTAAATCTCTAATGTACAGTTAACAATTTCTATTTGACCATCAGAATAGGGATGATAGATAGAAGATAAAGATAGCTTGGAGCCACTTAGGCTTCTCTCCTTGTTTCTTTTCTTCTCTGATATTGACTTCCAATAAACGCATCAACATCACTCCAATTAATAGGTTGGACTCCAAAAGCACAGAAAATTGTCAAACAGGTGTACTCACACGTTGTTGTACTACATTAAGGTAGCTATATCTTTCAATTCATTAGTGAAAAGGAATCCATCAAAATATGGATGGAATTAGCATCGCTATTGTTAAGAGATTTAAACCTTTTTACAATTTAACATGGTATCAAAGCAAAAAGTCCTGAGTTCGACTCTTTTTGTTCCTCCATTTGTTGATTATTATTCATGTGACAGGCCTTATTGTCAAAATTTATGTTTGGCTCACACATGAGAGAGTGTGTTAAGAGTGTTAAGAGGAGACCCTCCGCTTAAGCTTTGAGAGCATGTTAAATGATTTAACAACTATTGTCACTTCTCCAAGTGAACTGACATTCAAAAGAAAAGATAAACTGAAAATTCTTCTATTTTGCACAAAAATGAGAATGAGAAATAGGACTTAGTTATAAAACCTTCAAATTCAGTGATCTGGAAATTACCTGAAATGGCAGTTTATCCATGACCTTTTGATAAAAGGGTATTGCTTCCTTGAGCTTTCCGAGATCCATCAAAGAATCACCATCCTTCAGTGCCTAGTATGACAGCACTATAATTAAGAAAAAAGCTATGCATTATGATTTTAAACCAAGCTAAGAATAATGCATATGAATCAAAGAAAAGAAGTATCAGAATAAATTATGGATCCAAAAAAGGGGGGGGAATAGTTTCTTGCCAAAAGAATGTCCAAAAAATGACAAGTGTACATTTTTATTTTTTAAATAGCAAGGAAAACGAAAGATAGAACATTATACTGCTTATCTGCTTATCAAATGCAAACTAGATACTTTTACTGCAAAAATTCTGGACACCTAAAGCTAAAGAATATATGGATTAAGAAGACATCACGTGAAGATGAAAAAAAAAAAAAAAAAAAAAAAAAAAAAAAAAGGACATGTGAATCTTGGGTCACCTGCCAAACTGCTTTCCTTAATTTCTCTCTTTTATTAAAACTCTTTTTGTCCCCTTTTCTTTTCTATTATCAGTTAGCTCCAAAAGATAAATAAATGCTCAACACTTGATTCTTGTAAAATTTAAAAGTGTCATTTTGATTAGTATATTTTTTTACATAGTAAACATTGTCCCACTGCAAATTAACGTTCTCTAAGTTTGAAGAGACTGATGGAGAATGTATAATTTGCTAAAGTTAGTTTATGGTTTAAATAAGTAAACTACAAGTTGTTAGTACGTTTGGATAAGATATGCTAAACAAGGGAGTGTGTTTTAACATTTAACAATTTTTCTAACTTATCATAAATACATATGAAATCTGGATCAAGACCAATCTGTTCCACTTTCAACTGCAGGGCTCACAAAGTTTTTCTTAACAAGGGTCAAACAGGTAAAAGGGCCCCATTGTTTTACATACAATATTCATGCCTCTTCCAAGAGTCTCTGAATCCTTTAGTCTAGGGGGTTGCTCATCAAATCACGTCAACTTGGGATTTAAGATGTTAGCCAAATCTAAACCAATTATTTTTTTTCAAATGTGCTTTTCTTTTTCCATTTCATTTATATTTTAGCCGCCTTAAGCCTATATAGATGTTTAGAACTCATAATCCTAGGGACATTTCCTAAATATAACCATCCAATCATCCATCAATGCTTGAACCATATACTTACGCATGTATATCTATGGACATATATATGTACCATTAAACCAAATAACTATAGAACATAGGTATGCCCTTAGCAGAAGCAGTGGAAAAAATAAGCTTCTATGAACATGCCATCTTCAAAGATTTTAAATTAAACATTATGAGCAGAGCTGTGCTTTTCAGAGGGCGATTCTGAGAACTAAATTTTAACAAGGCTGTCACCATTCAGTGGAATTTTGCTTCAATCAAAATTTGTGTAACTAGTTGCATACTAACCCTCCTATATAAACCAGGGCATGGTCTCCTACTGTATATGTGCTTCAGATCTATTTTTCAAGAGAAAAAATTAAAACAAGTATGCATTTAGAAGGGGAAAGGAGAGAGAGAGAAAATCTGAGACATACATCCTCACACTCAGATTTCAGCTTAGGGTCAACATTCATGCCAATTTTGCTTTTGTAGTTAGCCAGTAGTTGTCGTGTACGTGCTTCTTTAGCTGCTCTGTCTTCTTTTGTTTCAAGCAACTGCCCTGGTTTTATAGTTCTTCCACCACCATACTGAAATATTAAATGCATAAGCAACTTGTTAAACCTCAACTTTGTTATGTGTACAAAAGAAAAAGTAGTGAAAATTGAACACAGTATTCAAAAGGGATTTATGTTTATTTTGGGTGATTTTTGGTCTTTTCTAGTGACGCTGAGCTAGTAGGAAATTAGGTAGAGAGTATCAGGTTTTGAAGGAGAGTTTCGGGTCTCCTGGAAGTCATGCTGGTTTTACGATGTTAGCAGGGGTTTGGGTTTTGGGAATTTTTTGCAGACTTTCTAAGACTGCAGATTCTGATTTTTTCTGTATTCACTCCCAACAATTCTCTCATTTAATGGCATTTTTCCTTTCCATTACTCTGTCTACTCTAGTTATATAGTATTCTAGTTAGTTGCTTATCACAAATATGTGCAGATGATGCAGAACTGACAATTTGATAGGTACCAAGTAGAGAAGCAACATGATAACTAGTTAACATTTTCTGAGAAAGTAAAAGTTAAGACATCACTAGCTTTGACCATAAAATGCATATTAAATATCACATTCTTTTTATGTATGGAAGTAGAAGAGAAAGTACTGAGTAGAAAATATAAGATTGAAACTGCAGAATAATGAGAGATTTAATGTTTCATTTTCTTTTCCCTATGCAAAATAGAATTTGAAAAAGTTGTGATGGGCTGTAAATCACTTCATTTTAACTCAAGAGTGTTAACTATTCCAGTGTTGACGTGAGGAGAGGAAAAAAATTGAACTATTACAAATTAAAAGCAAACTCGGATAAGATTATGAGAAATTCACATCACAGTTTTCATAGAACTTTAGGATACAATAATATTTCAGAAGCAGTCAAAACTAAAAGGCAGAACTATATGGAAGAGAGAATTTATTGAGTAAATTTTTACATTTAACAAGCATTGATTTGTCTGATGAGGGATATACATACTTTAAGGATTATATTTTGTTATGAAAATCACTGGCTTAGACTCCATATTTAGTATGCTTGAGAGAGTACAGATTATTCATGTCAAATTGTCTCGTAATATGATTGATATTCTTGCCGAGCTTGGGTATATCTGTTATGAAAAATTCCCTGCTAAATGGGGAAAACAACCTGATGAAAATGACTAATCCAAATAGCCAAATAGGTACAGTATTAACGACAGCCTGAGTTTGGAGGTGACTAGCAAAAGGTGGATACAGATGGCTGAACATCTTTGATCCCTAAGAACTTATAGATAAAATTCAGCTGGTCAAGGTATTAGTGAAGCATTCAACAAATAATGCAACTTACTGTTTTTGAAATATTGTTAGGTCTTGGAAAAACACCCCAGGTGGAAACCTTTGGCTTGTAAATTTCTGACTCCTCATTTTGAATAGGCACTGGTTCAGATGATGATGATGATGCAGTCCCTTCTGCAAATTTGCTGGTGTCTCCAATGAGGATCTCTACGTCAGGCAAGTCCCCTCCTGCAAAAGGATCAACAGTAGGAACTAATCCTGGGGGCAAACCCCTGCTTCTCTTCTTTTCTGAAAATTCAAGCCCAACAAAATCAATGCTTGAAACCCTCAATTTTTTCTTCTTATAATTACCCTCTTTTTTTGGAAACACATCCTCCGGACTTCCCAAATTTAATCCTGCGAATGGATTGAACTGAAAGCTCTTCAGTTCAAGAACCAAAAAATATTTTCATTGCCCTTGCAACTGTCTAAAAGCAGCTGCAAATCAAATTAAAATTCTCAGTAAAAAATGAACAAAAGAAATTCTTTGGTACTCTTACAATTACTGGTAAGATTGTATAGGGTTCATGTCTTTACCAAGGTCCATATTACCTTAACGTCATATTAAAATGTTTTGTGTAACGCTACCTGAGAGTCCTATGTTGAACAAAAATTCTTCAAATGCATTTATCACAATCATACTTGAGCTCAAAATAACAGAAAATAAAGCAAGAAATTTGATGAACTTCATAAAAGTTAGATGCATTGACAAATCATTTGAAACTGCACTCAAGCAATATATAACCCATACCTGAGGTTCTTGCACTTCCAATCACAAATTCACCACCATCACCACCATCATTTTTCTTCTTTCTATAATCCTTTGCTTCCTCAAACGCCTGTTGAGCTGTCCTTGACTTCTCCTCCTTATTCCCTTCATCATTAGCTTGTGCTTTTAAAGGTTCTGCTTTCAGCTCACCATCCTTTTTATTTATTGCATCTAATTCTTGAACAGGGTTTTCATTTTTCTCTGCAAACTCCTTGGATTTCTCTATCGCCAATTTAACAGACCCTTTAGACTTAAATTCATCCTTCAAAGCTTCAACATTCTTGCTAACTCCTCCTCCATCAGATACTCGAACTGGGTTCTCGACAACATCTGGAGTTGGGTTAGACTGTATTGCTTTCTTATACGCCTTAGCTTTGTCAAAAGCAAGTTTCACGGGATCAACATCACTAGGGCTGGATTCTAAAGGCTTTTCTGACGAGGATCTTGAACTGGAATTGCCTAAAGTGGATAAAACTCTGAAATTCTTGGATTTGAATGCAAATGTAAAGCTTTTAGGGTGTAATCTTTGAATTTGAGTAGTAACAGGGGATCCATTCTTAATGGTTGCAAGGGAAAAAAAGCACTGTGGTTGTGGGACAGTGGTCATATCTCGATATTGGTTTGGATTTGGGGATTAAAGAACACTTGTCGGAGATGATGAAGAACACTGACTTCGAATTTTGAACGTTTTCTTTCATTATTTTTCCTTTTTTTTTTTTTTCATTGAGATAAGAAAAGGCTGTGGCAATGGTTTGCATATTTTCCATATCAGTTTTCAGCCTCAAAAATTTGTTTGATATTTTATATCTGACGGGAACTTACGAGTTTTTCCAACATGATATTTCTATAGCAGACAAATTGTTAAATTTAGTATTATTTACATTATATAATTTTTAGAAGGCAAATTGGTCAAATTGATATCTTACATTATAAATTTTTTACGATTTCATTTTTTTTTTTTTTTTAAAGAAAATTTCATCTATTATTTTATAAATTTTGATCAATTTTAATTTTTTTTTTCAACCGTTAGTCAACTATTATATTTTTAAAAAATTATTTTTTCAGGGGTAAAAATGTCATTTCACTGTTTAAAATTTAAAAAAAAAAAAAACTCCAAAACCCTCAATTCCACTTCCCTCCATTTTTCCATCAATCCAATTCTCAAATTCCAGAAATCAAACATAAGCTTCTACCGTCTCCCTACCATCTTCATCATCCTTATTCTTCTCCACCATCTCCAACCATCTTCCACTTCCCTCCTCCTCCAATTCCACTTCCCTCCTCATAGTTTGAATGTCTCGGTGTCGACCCTCTTGATCCCAACAGACCTCCATAAACATCATTAGCACAGAAGTTAGTTTCTTCCGCCGGCAACCATGGAGTAAAAATCCGTATTATTAAAACTAGACCCTCTAGTACGGTAAGCGATTTTTTTATTTTTTTATTTTTTTTGTTGTGGATGAAACCCACCAGTGATTTTGGGGTTTTTGTGATAGTTGAAGCTTTTGTTAATAAATTTTTATCTTTCGGAACTGAAAATTAAAAATTTATCAAAGAAGTGGAAAGATGACTCGAACAAATGCATGCGGAAGAAATCTTCAAAAAAATGGACCGGAATCAAGGTCGAGCAGAAAGGTTCTTCAAGGAATGTTAAATTCCGGAATATATGAAACAATTTTTGTAATACCCCTAATTTATTTTAAGGGGCTTTTTTGTGATATTTATAGAGTTTGAGGATTAAGTATTAATTATTCAATAGTTTAAAAAAAAAAAAAAAAAAAAAAAGAGGCGCTATTAATATTTGTCTCGTTAACATAGGGTTCGTTTCTTTGAGGAGGAACCGCCAGAGAGGAGAGGGATTAGGGCTTTCTGGATATTCGGACTTTGGTGGAAAAGGTAAGAGATTTTATGTCATATGTTATTATTATGATGATAGGATAGAGTTATAGTTATTAACTCAGTGAAATAGATTGTTGGTAGAATTTGAAGAGACAGAGAATTTAGAAGCAGAGTATTTGAGTTGAGATATTTTGATTTACGCAATCAAGGTAGGTGGAACTATCCTTTTCTTTTAATTATCGTAAATGAAATTTTCAAGCATGATTGAAATGATTTACAGTATTCAAACAGTGAATGAGAATGATTGTTATCCGATTGATTTAAATGTTTTAAATGATATTTATCGTTAATTGAAAATTTTGATATATATATATATATATATATATATATATATATTTAATTGTTTTTTTTTTTTTAATCAGTTATTTGTTTATTTTTTATTATTAGAAAATTTAGGGTTTTTAACCGATTTATTAGGTTTTCCGAATAATAGATTTATTACGATCTTTATCATAATTAAGAACCGATCAAAATTTTTATGACGACGATATGTATATAATAATATTTTTCGTGTATGTATATGTATTTTTTTATATATCTTTAAAGAAGAGATAGATTTAATATTTTGATATATTTTTAAGTGTAGCAGATTGAACTCTGCTATTTTTATTTTTTTTTTTTTAAAAAAGGAAACGATATATATGAATATGTATATGTATAGTTATATATATTTTTATATGCTTTTATTATTAATTAAAGATAAAGTTTTAAAAGAGTATATATTTTCAATATATATATATATATATAGTATATGAAAGTAACGTTTTTTTTAAAATGTGTAGAAATCTAAAATATAGGAATTTTATCTTTTTATTCAAGTTTAAATAAATGATTTTAAATGTTATGTAAATAATTTATATATTATTTTTAAGTAAGCAAGTGCAATGTACTATTTTCCGGAATACTTAATTATTGTTATATTTTTTATTTATTGATGTTATTTTAGAAATTTGTATTTTAAATTATTGTAAGTTCAGTATTATAAAAGATATTATTTTTTTGAATTATTTTCATAATCTTAAGATACTAGTTTTAAATATTGTTATTTCGGAGTCTTGAAAATATTTTATTTTGAATTATGAGTTAATCAGTAAATTAAATAGTAAAGATTTATTTGTTTATTATGTAATAAAAAATAATTTTTATATTTTTCTGATGTTATTGGGGATAACTTGATGAATTAGCAATGAGATGAACATGTTCCACCATAAATGAAATGTTTCCATTGGCATGGACAAAAAGCCACCCAAATGAAAAGTAATGGCTCTCTCCTAACGGGTATAAAGTTAGGAACTGAATTCAGTTAAAGACTCATTAGCGAAACATCCAAACTATCTCCCAATTGTCAAAGAAAAGTGAAGAATGAATTGAATGATTTATTGTATTTCATTATCTCTGGATAAGGACAATTTGAATGATTTATCATGAAAGATTTATTCTCTTTTACTTTATTGAATTATGGTTAAAAATGTTTTGGAAAATTATTATTATTATTTTTACTACTATTGCTATTTTTATAAAGATAGTTTTTAAGGAAGGGAATGTTCTACCTACAGAGTAGTTTGTACTCACCCCCTATGACTCTCACCCTTACAGGTGATAGTGAAGACTATGAATTTGAGGATGATGATCGTTGGGATGATGATTTTTGAATAAGAGAGTTGAAGTTATTTTCTTTTTATTTGGAATAAATTCCTATTGTCTAGGAAACTTACGGTTAGAGATTTGAGTATTTGTGATTATAAGTTTTAAATGTTGTAGACACAATTTTATGAGATTTGTTACAGTTTAATGGTTTTATTGGAAGTTTTATCTTATTGAATGTAAGAGGCTTGGCATTCTTTAGGGAAACCTAGGGAATGTTGCCGTGTTACCTCCCTGAAAAAGGGGCGTGACAATTTTTGAGTAAGTTTATATTTTCATACATATTTTTAGAGAGCTGAGTTTTTGTAGTAATGTTTCTGTTTTCATACATATTTTCATGTTTGAGTTTCCGGAGTTGGTGCCAAAAGTGGTTGATGAAAGTTTGTGGCCTTTAAGACTGTTATAAAATTCCGAGGGCTTCCCATATGTCATTGTTATATATGATAATTATTCGGTTCTACCATTTTTATAGCTCGGAGCTTGTGTGCATGAATAAGTGTGCTTTAATGTGGAACAATTTTTGTTACACCGTGAATGTTGATTTATACAGTTTAATGGCTGCCTTTCATCATTTGGTACCCAAACCCCCGATTCATATTATAATTCTAGTAGTGTAAGTTACACTCCATTTTTTATCTGTGGAAACAGATAGAGAGAGAGAGAAGCATATATATATATATTACACACACATACATACAAACACTGTGGTTCTATAGTTAATATTTTATTTGAATGTTGTTCTAGAGTTAATATTTTAATTAAACATTTCAGGAAAATCTTAGAAAAAGTTCCACCCGAGAGAAAGTCTAAATTTGGGTTTGTAGACTCTTTGATGTTTAACCAATATTGTCATGGGCTAGCTGAAAAAGTGCCAAAGTGGATTAAGAAGCTGGATTTATTGTCCAAACAATATATATTAGTCCCAATTGTCATGTGGTATGTGTTTTGCGGTTAAAAATTTTAATTCTTTTAAGCCATGTTTTTATTAAAATATTTGTGAGTGTATGACCTTTTTGTTTGTTTTAATTGTCTTGACTTTTTTTTTTTTTTACATTAAGGTCTTATTAGAGACTCATAATAATGTGTAACTTCGACAAAGATTTAGAAGCTTCGATGAACAATGTATCTTGATTTTGGACTCTCTTTTATCAATGGAACAAAGTCTTGAATCCGAAATTAGAAGGTATGGTGAATCTAATCTAATTTTTAAATTTTATTCCATATTTTTTGGAGTATTTTAAATAAATTGACACTATCTTTAAATTTTTATAATTTGTAGCTTTGTATTGGACTTACTAAAAATTGAGGGAAGGTATGCTACGAAGGAATCTATTATGCACATTCCAATCATGATTCCAAAGGTACATTATAATATATATATGATTATTTTTTTTGTTTATATGATGAGAAGTTTTTGCTCATTTCTGATTTTTTTGTTTTAGGTTCCCCAACAAACAAATGATGTGGAGTGTGGCTATTTTGTGCTATATTATACACAACAGTTCATCCAACATGCACCTCAAGTTTTTAGCTTATCAAAAGGCTATCCATACTTTGTAAGTCATGCAATTTATTTTAGTTTAATTGATTAGGTTGTGCATGCATGTTGGATACTATCTAACTCTTTATTTATTTTTAAAATGATAGATGAAACATTATTGGTTTGATTATGATACATTTGATAGATTTAAGCTCTCTTTTGTTGATTTGGATGATGTACCACATATAGGGATTAGTGAAAAAAATACAGAGGAAATTGATATAGATGAGATTCACATTGTTCAATCAGCAAAAGTATTGAAAAAATAGAAAAATGAGGTTCATGTAGTGGAACAACAAGTTGAAGTACAATTTTCCCATGTTGAAGAAAGAAAAAATGTTGGTGTGACAAAAAATGAAGAAAATGCATGGTTGGATGATGTTTTGTGCAGTGGTTTGACACAGAGTTGATGGAAATGACAAAGGGAAGTCAATAGTAGTAAGAGAACAAGTTGATTTGGAGGGTACATGGAAAGTATTTGAATCCCGGGAAATAGGAAATGTTGTAGAGTGTGCCCTTGAACAAGAATTTGAGATTGGAGATGGAAGTGACAATGATATGTTTGTTTGCACTGATGATGAATTTTGGGATCAAAATGAGGAAACCGATGATGCTAAGTTGATGGAGAAGTTTCCAAGACATATGTGTAGACAGTGTGGCCAAAATGGTCACAACAGCAGAACATGTCCCAATCAAGCCCAAAAAGCTCAAATGAAGCCACAACATCTCATTCTTGCCTAATTTCAAATCCTGAAGTTCAAGAATCAATTCCAACAGTTGAGGTATAGTTTATTTTTTCAGTTTATAATCTAATTTAATATCTATTTTTCAATTGTATAACAATTTTCTTTTAATCTAATCATATTTGCAGGTTTCAAAAAGTAATGAGAAGGAGATTAAGTCAAGAAAATGTAGTGCATGTGGTATTTCTGGTCACTATAAAGCCACTTGCACAAAAATAAGAAAAGGGGGATCTTCTTGAAATACTAGATATTTTGTTTCTAGTTGACCAGTTGTGTTTTTGTATTTTTTTTGGATATTTTGTGTATTTTCCGGCATTGGAAACAATGATAGTGACCTTATTCTTTTTGTAATAGAAATAGACATCACAACCGAGGTCTTTGAACAAATGTGTAGAACAGATTTGTTAGCTTAAAAATGTGTTGTTCAACCTCCGGGAAGAGTAGCAATGTAGCAGATGTTACCACAATTTTTTTGGGTCCGAAATTGATCATATATATATATTAACATGTACAATGTTAGCAACAATTACAAGGGAAAAATGTAAATGATAAATTGTTAAAACTTCTAGATTCTAACTCACCACCTAAAATGCTTCCAGGATAACAAAAAGTGAAATTAAGAGCTAAACATCAATCACACATTGCTTTTAAAATATACTCAGAACTCGGAAGAAATGAAATATACACGTTGAGATTTAGCTAGTCCATCCTAGCATCCTTTAGGAAGACAACAGTTGGAAACCGAAGCTGAAATCAAAGAAAATGGGAAATTACATGTTACTCCCGGGATTTAGCTAGTCCATCCTATCATCCTTTAGGAAGACAACCGTTGGAAACCGAAGCTGAAATCAAAGAAAATGGGAAATTACATGTTACTGTAAGGAAATCAAATCCTTCAAGATCGGATATATATTCAAGAAGGTCTCAAGGGTTGTCTTCTACTACTCCGAGACCATCGAATTTGACAAATGCAGAGATTTATTCTTTGCAATCTTCAAGAAACCCAACTCCATGGTTGCCGACGGAAGAAACTAACTTCGGTGCTAATGATGTTTATGGAGGTCTGTCGGGATCAAGAGGGTCGACACCGAGACATTCAAACTATGAGGAGGGAAGTGGAATTGGAGGAGAAGGGAAGTGAAGATGGTTGGAGATGGTGGAGAAGAGTAAGGATGATGAAGATGGTTGGGAGACGGTGGAAGCTTATGTTTGATTTATGGAATTTGAGAATTAGATCGATGGAAAAATGGAGGAGGGGAAGTGGAATTGGAGGTTTTGGGTTTTTTTTAAAAAATAGTGAAATGACATTTTTACCCCTGAGAAAATAATTTTTTAAAAATATAACAGTTGACTAACGGTTGACAAAAAAAAAAAAATTAACGGAAAGGATGAAATTGCAACAATTTATAAGATAAGAGATGAAATTTTCAAAAAAAAAAAAGAAAAGTGATGAAATCGCAAAAAAATTATAATGTAAGAGACTTTTTTTGCCAATTTGCCATTTTTTGAATTTATCTTTATTTAAATTTTTTATGTCACTCTATTCTTTATCTTAATAATTTTAATAAATTTTATTTCATAACACAATAATTTCACTCTAACAGCCTCATTTATGACTCAAAACTTAACGCAGAACTCAATTGCATGCGATAAAATGTGTTATAATAAATTTAAGGGTAAAAATATTTATTATAAATCCACTTTTTTTTTTTTTGATAGATTATTATAAATTTATTATAAAGCGGTAAAATGTTCTATTATAAATTAAGTTTAAAATATTTTTACTTCTTTTAAATTTTGATTAGTATTTTTACAATTTAAAATGTATTATAATAAATTAAAAGGGTAAGAATGTAAATTTCAAGTTTTAAATTTTCATGTATTATTAAAGGGATAAAAATGTAAATTTATAATAAAAGATTTTTAAAATGTAAATTTACATTTAAAATTTTATATTTACACTTTTACCCCTTTAATTTATTATTATTAGTTTAATCTTTATTTATAAATTTTGATTAAAATTAACCTTCAATTAAATTGAGGGAATGATAAAATTTATCAAAATTACTAAGATAAAGAATGAAGTTGTATAAAAATTTTAAATAAGGGTAAAATCATAAAAATTATATAAGTTAATGAATAAAATTTATCAAATTATTAAGATAAATGATGAAATTTAAATAAAAATAAAATCACAAAAATTATAAAACATAAGAAACCAAATTTAACAATTTAAACAACTAGCCCATAGGCATATTCATGAATTTAGCGCCTAAATAATCATATTTTATTTAATATATATATATATATATATATATATATATATTATATATATTTGTTACTTAACCATTTTCCACTTATCGTATTAGTCATTTTATCTTTTTTTTTTTTAATAATAAATTTATTTAAGAGATTAAAATTTTATAAAACAATATATAGGAACAAAATTATACAAAAATATACTTGTTTAGGGACAAATTCCAATTTTTTTTTTTTTTTTTAAGAACCATAAAATATATTCATTGATTAAGAAGCCAATCAGAATGAAGTACATCCATCACTAAAGGATAGGTAGAATACAACCAAATAACATCATTATCTAAAGAAAAACCAATGCCTGCAAGTTTATGAGTAACGATATTTGTGGTTCGAGGGTAGAATTTAACTTTCCAATTGAGAGCCATTTGAAAACACTGTTGTAACCCTTCTATAATAGCCCCAAGTGATGTAAAGTTCCTTTCCTTCTGTTGCAGCTGCAAGGCCAATCGTTGGCAGTTAGTGGCCACGATAATAGGAGAACTCTAGAAATCACGAGGTTGTGTAATTCCCTTCCATATAGCCATTGTTTCTGCATGTTCAGCCAACGTGATATTGGTCGGAGGACCAGCTTCCGATTGCATGATCTTTCCCCGGTGATCGCGTAAAACATATCCAAACCCAGCACCAGCATTACAAAATGACTCATCTATATTTAGCATCAACCAACCTTCATCGGGAGGAATCCAACGGGATGGATGTTCATGGCTGCATCATCCGGTTTATTTGCGGTTTGGAAAGACACCAGAAACCGTAAAACATTATCCACCATAGCCTTAGGCGACACATATTTGTTCGAAAAAATCAGTTGGTTCCTTGCATTCCATATTCCCCATAAGCAAATAATAAAAGTGCTCAGAATGCTCAAACCATCATCAGTTTCTTCCTTAATTACAATAAACACCTGTAACCAAGAAGTTGTCCGTTGCAGAATCTTCAATGGTAAAAATGTAGTTTCATTCCAAACTAGTCGAGCAAATTCACAATGAAAGAACAGATGTAAGTCATCTTTCACCCTATCTTTACATCGTAGACAATGCCCATATGGTATGATGTTTCTTAATATTAGATTTGCTACTGCGGCCAAAGAGTTATGACTTAACCGCCAAACAAATACTTTCACCTTTGGAGGGATGTTGCAGTCCCAAATGACATTCCAATCGGAGTTGCATGAAGAACTACCAGCCCGTTGATTCATATCAGTATCAATACCAAGACGATAGACAGATGACACTAAAAATCTCCCATGTGGTGTATAGTGCACCTCTTTCACTTAATGGAATGTTAGCAATAAGCTCCTTATCTCTTTGACAAAATAGAACATCTAACAAATCCAATTTCCATATTTTTTAGATTATGGAATTTCATTTTATTTTTAATTAGACTAAGAGTTCTTCCTCAAATTTTGTTAATTTCTACTACTCCAATATAAAATATTTGTTTTCATTTAAAAAATCTAAATAACTAATATCTCAATGAAACTCTCATTTCTTTCAAATTTCATTTCATGATTTTTTTTTTTATTTCTTCCATTTTCTAGTATTCTTTGTTGAGTTAATTTGATTGAAATAAAAGTTTCATTAAGATACATATGTTAATGAAATTTTACATAACAAAAATATTCTCTACAAAATTTATATTTGTTTGAACATGAATTTAATGTTTAAAAATTAATAAAATTTAATAATAACTACCTTTTATAACTTTTTTTATTAGAAGAAAATTTCATGTCATTCATTGCACATTTAACCAATCCAACCCATTATTTTTCAAAAAAAAAAAAAAATCCTTTTTAATCAATTAAAAATAAAAATAAAAATAAAAATTCAATTAATCTTTAATCTTTTCAATAAAACGTGACATCAGTTTTATATATATTTTTTAAAACAATATAATATGTTTTGTATTTTCTAAAAATATATGATGTTTTATTTGTAATAAGTTATTGACCGAGGGAGTATTAATTAAAAAAAAAGAAAAAAAAAGAAAACAGAAATATTGTAATTAATGTGAAGTAAATTGAAATGGCATGCAAAAGAAACTGAAGTAGATTTTGAAACTGTCCAAATCCTCATTGATTATCCCACAATTCATCTTCATCTCTACCCAAAATTTATAAGTTTAATCTCCTCCTCCTCCTCCGATATGCGAAAAACTTCGTCATGGAAACCCTAAGAGTTCCTGAGATTGTTCCATCTCCATCACAAGACTGTGAAAGACTCAGTAAAGCTTTCCAAGGTCTATGTTTTTCTGATCTCGTTTCATTTTTTTTTTCTGTAAAATTGTTGATCAAATTTTTTGTTTTTTTAACCCTCTTCTTCTTCTATCTGTTGTTGTGTATTAAATAGTATATAAGATTTCTGCTACACTTTTGCATATAGCTCTGATCAAATACGTTGTTATGTACTCTTCATGTATTCTGGATTTATGGTTAGGACTCGGAACGGATGAAAACGCCATAATAGAGGTTTTAGGCCGTAGAAATGCAAGTCAAAGGAAGAAGATTAGAGAAACTTATCAGCAGATTTACAATAAGTCCCTCATTGATGAACTTCAATCTGAGTTATCTGGCGATTTTAGGGTAAAGTTCTTATTATCTCATCTCATCCCCGTATCTTTTCTTTTCTTTTCTTACTTTTTTTATTTTTTCCTTTTTTTCTCTTTTTCTTCTTTTAAATTACATCTTGTTTTTGTCTGGTGCTAGTGCATTTTCACACAAAAGGGCCTCTGGACCTTTTATGTGCATTTTGATTTTTACTCTTATTGTCTTGTCACATTTGGAAGTTTTTCTTACATTTTTGTTTCTTTTTTTCTTTTGAAGAATTTTTTTATTGATTGATTCGTGCTTTGCTTAAAGTCTTCAAGAGAAAAAAAGAAATGAAAGTACTTCACAAAATGAAAAAGCATTAAAATTTTCTGTTACATGCTTTGGTATTGTGAACTCCCGATATATTCACAGACATGGGGTCTTTCAACATGTTTATTAAGGTAACTTATACTTAGCACCCTGTATCTTTGGTATCAAAACCTTTATTTTCTGTAGACTACTGGCCGCATAAGATCATTTGATATTTGTCGATGTAGTTTATTTATTCCTTGGTATAACTGATCCTTGTTGTAATTCACATGTGCAACAAGTATCATTGGAATTGATAGATGATTTTTCTCTCTGCTAATTCATGTTTAATATTGATGTAATCCTTGAAGGTTTTTTTTTTTTTTAAATGGTTACCCAAAAAAATTGTCGTTCAATTTCAATATTCCTCTTGTACTGTATCATGGCTCTGATGTTAAAGAAGTTACTAGGGGGCAATAAATTATCCTTTTTGTAGAATAAGAAAATAGTATATCAGTTTCAAAACACAAATTAAAACTCCATTATATGCTAATGTTTGATTGAGGTAACAGAAAGCAGTAATCTTGTGGACATATGATCCTCCTGAAAGAGATGCAAGGTTGGCAAACGAAGCCTTGAAATCAAGCAGGAAAGGCGTTAATGAATTACAAGTACTAGTTGAGATAGCCTGTGCTTCATCTCCTCATCATCTGGTTGCTGTAAGACAATCATATTGCTCCCTTTTTGACTCTTCAATTGAGGAAGACATAATATCAAATGTTTCTGTGCCTCTCAGAAAGGTAAAATTTTTCAAATTTCCCTTTTAGTTTTTTTGACACAGAAATATTGTTACATTTTTTAATTTGTGTTTGGTTTAGACCATTTTTCTTCGAAGAGGACAAATTATGATGCAAAAAATAGTTGATATCTTTTTTCTGGTTAATCAGCATTAATCCTTCAAATACTAAAATATTTAGTAGTTTAAAATTTTGGTGTCGGGGTTCTAACTGTTTTTACATTGTGGATTCTGCAGATTTTGATTAGTCTAGTCAGTTCATTCAGATATGATATAAAATTGGTGGATTCATCAACTGCCAATTCTGAAGCAGCTACGCTTTATGAAGCCATCAAAAGAAATGCATTGGACAACGATGATTTTACTCTTATTCTAAGTCACAGAAACATTTTCCAGCTCAGAGAAACTTTCAAGTGCTACAAGCAAAACTATGGAAGTTCAATTGATGAGGCTCGTTCTTCAGTGATTGCATCCCTTCATAACTACATTGCTGCTTCATGATTTTCCCTGGTGTTCATTATTTTTCAATCTATTGCAGGATATTTTGAACTGTGGAAAGGACAGTTTAGGATATATCTTGAAAGTGGTAATTTGGTGCATAGATTCCCCAGAGAAACACTTTGCATCGGTGAGGCAAAAATCTTTGTTGTTCAGTTTCATATTTGAAGTACATTTGCAGTCTGCTGGATCACATCTTTCTTCACCTATGACAGGTTATAAGAACTTCCATTGATGGGCTTGGAACTGATGAGGATTCTCTAACCAGGGTGATTGTAACTAGAGCTGAAATAGACATGAAGAAAGCTAAGGAAGAATATTTCAAGCAGAATAATGGTTGTCTTGATAAAGCAGTTGTTGATGATACATCTGGGAACTACAAGGATTTCTTGACGATCTTGCTAGGAGCAAATTAATATCTGACTTCTTGTTCTGTGGACACAGATTAAAGAAAGAATAATATCAAATATCTTTTGTTTTTTTTTTTTTTTAAATTTTACTGATTATTACGGAATTGGGGAATTTGAATTCCCAGTATTTATTGTTAAAGATGAATATGAGATGATATCCTCTGCTGCAAACTTTTTGCAAACAGAGAGCTGAGCCAATAGGTTTTAACACTTATATTAGAATAAAACAAACAATGGAATTTGGAAAATTGGCACTCCATATTATTGAAAGTTGAGATTTACAGATTATTGAAAGTTGTACTAATTAGTTATTTTCATTGTATCATATTTTTAGGAAAATGGTATCTAATACACGTCTTGAAGCCAATTATTATCATATTTGTTCTTATATTTATTTTTCTTCTATTTTTATCTAACAATCTAAAAGTAATATTTGTAAAAATAGGAACAATAATTGTAAGGATGAAAGTAATATGTGACAGAAAGCTTTGGATTTTAGAAATATTTCAAAAGACAAATATGCAGATGGAATTCAATCTACCAAAGAAAATAACCGCAAATGGTGTCATATTTGGAGAAAGTTGACAGTGGTCTTGATTGGTATTCAAAGGAATTCTCAACTTTATTGACCAAAAAGTTTGATGGAAATGTTATCATGAAAATTTGTAGGTTTAAATATCTAGATATTCTTATAGATATTTCACAATCTATTGCAATAGATTTGAAGTGAAGAGATTCATTTACAATAAATAAAAATTAAATGAATTTTAAAGAAACAAAAAACAAATGCTATGTGTAATTCTCCTATAGTTATGTTAGAGATTTATTATCACATAGGTCTTGAATTAAAATTACACTAGTAAACTTCTACTAAATATTAAAAAAAGAAAATTGAAATTGATGAAAAGAGTTAAAAAGTAAATAAGTAAGAAGGTAATTTAAATACACAAGTTTTGAATCATGTTCATGTTCAAGGGTTGAGGTTGTTTTTTTTTTTTTTAATATCATATCGAAAAGTATTGTGTATATATATATTTTGGTTGTTATAATGTATATACATGATAAAAATTTACTAATGTATTTGAATAAAAGATATTTTATCCATATGTCCAATGAAGGATGTAAGTGTTGGTGAATAAAAAAATATTTTAAATACACAACACTTTTCAAATGTTCATGTTCACGAGTTTTCTAAAATTATTTTTATTTTTTTAAATACATATGACTTACATTTAATTACAAATCACATAAAATATATATTAAATTTCATGACATCAAAAAGTATTGTATATATATCATTGGTTGTTAATATATATATATATAAATTTTTTATGTCTTTGAATAAAATTTTTTATCCAAATATATTATATAAATTTTCAATTAAAATTATACTTAATAATATTATAATACATTAATTTAAGTATATAAGTTATAACTAGATATATTAATTTGAAATTATGTATTTGTAAACAATAATCACATCGGCAAAATAAATAATAAAAAAATATATGTCACATATCTTTGTTGATCCCCGAGGGAATCGTTCTCTTGATCTTCTATTTATAAATGAAGAGGTGACCAGAAGAAAGTGATATGTCATCATCTGATTAGCAGAGAAACTCTTTAGTTGATGTAGTCATGTTTTGATTTTATTGAACTTTATAATTAATTAAATAATATTAACAATTTAACAAAATTTAGATGTTTGTAGTATTATTTGAATAATTATGTATACATATATATATACATATATTTATATTATATTATTATAATATATTTATAATTATATATTTATAATTATGTATAATTATATTTAATACCATAATAAAATTATTTTAATTTTAATATTTTTGTATATTTATTATAATATTATAATAATAATTTTTATGTATATTTTCATTTCATCCGATATATTTCCGTATCGTCCGATATTTGACCGATATTTCGAGACCAATATGGAACAGTGACATCCGATATTGCGACAACGAACCGTGCTTACAAAGTACTTTTATTAAGGATACTTTTCTTAAGCAATCTCATTGATGATTTACAAAGTGTTATAATATTATCATTGCTATAGAGGCTTTTTATTGGCTTTAAACTTAGAAAGGAGGTTCACATTCTAAGGTGAGGAGTCTAAATTGGATATGTCAAAGGTTATGATCAAGTATATTATGATTGAAGGAAAAGTGTTATATCTTTCTCATTCAAACAAGAAAATAAATACACAACAATCCTAACGGCTATATACAATTAAGCCTAAATCTAAGGAATGTAAATGGTAACAAAATAATTAAGGATATACAAATATATACAAAGAATAATTAAAGGGATAGACAAATATATACTAATACTCCCCCTCAAGTGGTGCATGTAAGTTGAGGATGCCTAGCTTGGTGTGTAGTTTAAGAAATTGGTCTTTACTTAAGGCTTTTGTAAAGATATCAGCGATTTGATCATAAGTGGATATAGAATGAAGTTTGAGCTGGCCTTTTTGAATCTTTTCGCGAACAATGTGACAATCGATTTCAATATGTTTTGTTCGTTCGTGAAAGACTGGATTTGCAGCAATATGACGAGCAGCTTGGTTATCACAATAGAGCATAGTGGTGGCTGTAAGGACAATGCCAAGATCTTGAAGTAATGTGTGAAGCCATACAATTTCTCGAGTTGTCATTGCCATGGCACGATATTCAGCTTCCGACGAGGAATGAGAGAGACTTTGATTGTTTCATACTTCGCCATGATATGAGACTAGAGCCAAGAAAGATGCAAAATCCAGTAGTAGAGCGTCGTGTCATTGGACAACTTGCCCAATCAGAATCACTATAAGCTGTAAGATGGAAAGAGCTGTTAGAACGTAAGAGAATCCCTTGACCTGGTGTTTTCTTGAGATACCGTAATAAACGATGAGCAACATCTAAATGAGGTTTGCGAGGTTGATGCATAAATTGACTTAAAACATTAACCGTAAAGGTGATGTCCGGTCCGGTAATCGTAAGATATATGAGGCGACCAACAAGGCGACGATAGACTGAAGGATCATCTAGCAAGGCACCATCTTTGTTATTAAGTTTAAGATGTTGTTCCATAGGAGTGTCGGCAATATGAGCACCAGTGAGGCCACAATCATGAAGCAAATCAACCACATATTTTCGTTGACTTAAATAGATACCTGTAGGTGAGCGAGCAACTTCAATTCCGAGAAAATATTTAAGGAGACCCAAATCTTTAATCCGAAATTGATGAAGAGGAATCGCTTAAGCTCAACAACCGCATTCGAATTATTTCCTGTAACAATAATGTCATCAACATAAACTAAAATAAAAAGAGATAAAGGCCCTTGTCTTAATATAAAAAGAGAGTGATCAGCATGAGATTGAGTGAAACCAATAGAAAGTAAAGCATTGGAAAATTTGGCAAACCAGTTTCGAGGAGCTTGTTTGAGGCCATAAAGAGATCTGTTTAGTTTGCAAACAATATTTTTCTCCCCCTTACGCGAATGGCCAGGAGGCAATAACATGTATATATCTTCTTGTAAATCACCATGCAAAAAGGCATTTTGAACATCAAATTGATATAATGGCCATGTCTTGATCGCAGCGACTGCTAATAAGGTTCGAACTGTTACCAATTTAGCGACAGGGGCGAAAGTTTCATGGTAATCAATGCCTTCAGTTTGAGTATATCCTTTAGCAACGAGACGTGCCTTATAGCGCTCAATACTACCGTCAGAATGTCTTTTGATCTTATAGACCCATTTACAACCAATAGGGCTTTGGTTAGGTGGTAAAGGAACTAAAGACCAAGTATTGGACTGTTCCAATGCTTGGAGCTCAATTGTCATAGCCTTTTGCCATTCAGGAACCTGCACAACTTGAAAAAAAGTAGTAGGCTCCACAATAGAAGATAAAGAACTCAGAAAAGTATAATGAGATTTTGAAAATTTGTTATAAGAAAGAAAATTATGCAAAGAATATTTTGTGTGTGATGGAAATGATTGAGCATGATAACAATAATAATCATTAAATTTTCCAGGTTTTGTTATAGTCCTTTGTGGACGACCATTCTCAATTTGCACTAGAGGAGAATCAGAATCAATTGGAGAATGATGGGCAGGTTCTGTCAAGGAGCTAGAATCAAAAATGGGTGGTGAAGAAGATGGAGTAGGGTGGGTATGAGGTGGAGATGGAATTATTGGAGGAGAAGGATTAAAATCTTGGATGGCTATTGGTATAGGTGAAGGGTTGTTGGTATCAATTATTTTAGAAGGAAATACATTTTCATGGAAAACAACATTACGGCTTACATAAATCTTTTGTGTTTGAAGATCAAAAATTTTATATCCTTTTTGAGCAAATGGATATCCAATAAATATGCCAGGAAGAGCTCGACTATCAAACTTATGTTTAACATTTGTATTATGAGCATAACATAAACAACCAAAAATACGCAAATGTTGATAAGAGGGTAATTTGTTAAATAACAACTCATGTGGTGTTTTTCCATGGAGCATTTGTGAAGGAGTGCGATTAATTAAATAAGTTGCAGTAAGAATGCACTCACCCCAAAAATGTAATGTCAATTTAGCTTGAAATCTAAGAGCACGTGCAATATTAAGCAAATGACGATGTTTGCGCTCCACCACCCCATTTTGTTGAGGTGTGTGAGCACAACTATGCTGATGAACAACACCAAGAGAAGCAAAAAAATTATGAAGAGTAGTATTGAAAAATTCAAGACCATTATCACTACGTACTTGCTTAATAGAAACACCAAATTGAGTGTTAACCATGGAAAAAATTTTTTTGAAGATTTGAATAGGCTTGAGATTTTTGCTGCATCAAATAGACCCATGTAGCACGAGAAAAATCATCGACTATAGTTAAAAAATATCGAGCACCAGTAATTGTAGGTGTGGAGAAAGGTCCCCAAACATCAATATGAACCAAATCAAAACAAGCATTATATTTAGTATTACTAGTAGAAAAAGGTAAACGACATTGTTTAGATAAAGGACATATAGTGCATGGATCTTTATTAGAAAAGGAAATATTAGAATCTAAGTTTAAAAACATAGATAAAGTACTAGAACTTGGATGACCAAGACGCCAATGCCATAAATCCATGAGGAGAAATAGTAGCAAAAGAGGTAACATGGGCAGGCTGAATATTGAGATAGTAAAGACCATTATATTCTCTACCCATTCCAATCACTTTCTTCGTTTGTAGGTCCTGAAATACACAATAGTTAGAAAAAAATTGAACAACACAATTGAGATCCTTAGTAATTTTCTGGACAGATAGTAAATTGAATTTAAAAGAAGGAACACATAAAACATCTTTTAATAGTAGATCATTTGTAATACTTCGTGAACCAATATGTGATATTAACACCTTTTCACCATTCGGTAATGTTATAGGTGGACCCTTATGAGTCTTTATATCATGTAAAGTGTTCAAATCATATGTGATATGATCTGTACAACCAGAATCTATAACCCAATTATCGATTTAGAGGGAAAGTTTGAAGCCATACCTGCGAAGTTGACAAGAGGAGTAGCAGAACTTGGTTGGATTAGAGCAAGAAGTTGTTGAATTTGATCTTGGGTAAATGGTAGAACTGTTCCACTTGTGTTGGTTTCAACAAAGCAGCAACAATTGGCTTAGTAGTAGTATCACGTTTTAGGTGATGTCCATCTTGACGAAAATTTGGATTTCCTGGTTTCTTACGACACCTTGATTCCGAATGACCATCGAGTCCACAATAATCACAATGATATTGGACTACATCTTGTCAAAAATTTGGATTTCCAGGTTTCTTACGACATCGTGATTCAGAATGACCATCAAGTCCACAATAATCACAATGATATTTTGGTTTTCCACGTGATCTATTTTGGAAGGCAGCCAAGGCTGATTGATCTTGATGAACAATAGGGTTGATTGTGAGAATTGATCTTTGTCTTTCTTCCTGCAATAAAAGAGAGTAAGCTCTAGAAACAAGAGGTAGTGGATTTATGAGGAGAATTTGACTTCGAATATTATTATATGATTCATTAAGACCCATAAGAAATTGAATCAAACGGTCTCTTTGTTGGAGATTATTGATCTCTTGACCACTACTACATGTACATGTAGTATAATTATTGTAGGTAGAAAGCTCATCCCACAATCCCTTGAGAGTTGTGTAATATGTAGCAATGGAGTCATTCCTTTGTGCATGATTGGCAATGGCCCGTTGAATTTCAAAAATGCGTGGTGCATTTTCTTGAGAAAATCTGTCACGAAGATCATTCCAAACTTCACTAGCTGTCTTCATGTAAATGACGCTGTTGGCTATGTCTCTTGTTACAGCATTAAGAAGCCATGAAAGAACCATGTTGTTGCAGCGATTCCAATAAGAAAAAAGATGGGAGTTTTGAGCTGGTTGGCTAATGGTTCCATTAACAAAACCAAGTTTATTCTTGGCTTCAAAAGCCATGGTAATTGCACGACTCCATGTAGGATAGTTATCACCATTCAATTGTTGGGTGATTAGTATGGTTCCTGGATTATCCGAATGATGTATGAAATATGGAGATGAAAAATCAGGTTCTGTTTTGGATGAAAAATCAGAATCATTTGTCTCCATTGTTGAATGCTCTGATACCATATTATGATTGAAGGAAAAGTGTTATATCTTTCTCATTCAAACAAGAAAATAAATACACAACAATCCTAACGGCTATATACAATTAAGCCTAAATCTAAGGAATGTAAATGGTAACAAAATAATTAAGGATATACAAATATATACAAAGAATAATTAAAGGGATAGACAAATATATACTAATAAAGTAGAATGGGCATATCTAGGGTAAGTTTCGGAGAAGATGCTCTTTCCAAAACTATTGACTAGTTGATCATGATTTGTGTCACCTTAGTTTAATTTCATATTTTAGTGAATGAAATACCATCAAAAAATCATTTAGAGACCTTCTAGAGATTTAAGACAATAGGAGAATCCTCTTTCCCCTTATCTTATTGTGAGCTTCATTACTAAGGATTTCTAGCAAGAGGAGTGGAATGGTTTAAAGAGGGATCTTTAAAAAGTTGGTATGCCAGTCTCTAAAGGGGATGGAAAATACTTGAGATTCTCATATATTATGCAAAGATTTAAAAGAGAGACGTTTTCTTATTTTGAAAGAACGTTTATGGTAGAAGACTCATAATTGAAAATAAAATTATTATCTCAAAAAAGCACATTGAAATAGTTCTCCAAGCAATCCCAACTTATGCCATGTTTGTGTATAAGTTGCCTAGTGAATTATGCAAGACTATGCTTAGCATTGTTGGAAGATTTTGGTGGCAAATAATGAAGAGGGAAAAGGGATGACATGGATTTTGATGCAACTTTCTTTAATAACTATGGCAATGTTTTGAGAGATCACAAAGGATACACAAAATGTCTCATGTTTGTCAACTGAATCACAAAGTAACAACTAATTTCTGGCCCCTTGGTTCTATCACTAATCCTCTAAAGAGAAATATGTTCCTTTACTTGTTGTTCCAATTTCAATCTATGTTATCAAATGGTGTTGGGCACCATTTAACACATAGAGGCAAATCTTTATAGCAAGATGTGCACTAGAGGGAATCATCCCACCCATCTGTTCTACCCTATTTTACATGATGATTGGCTTTGTATTGATGTATAAATTCACCTTTTTGAATTTTTCCCACATGCTTTATTATTTCCACCATCTCTCTTATCTTTTCTTTTTTTTTTTAAAGGAAGATATGTATGTATGTATATATAGACGATGGATTTTAACAACTTTGTTTTCGGGGGAAAAAATTCTTACACAAAATGTCCAAACACACCTATTTAATGAAATATCACAAATAAAAAGTCTTCTCAATAATATCATAATTTCAAAATTTTAAACTAACTTGAAAAATTTCTCAATCCAAAAGATCTATAATTTTGAAAAGAAAATATCTTATTGAAAATTCAAGAATATCTCAAATCTAAATATTGAAAATCTCGAATGGAAGATTAAGAAGTACACTTCATTGGATAATGACAAATGATGAAACAGATAGAATATCAATTAATACATTTATCACTTCCTCATTTGAAACAAACATAGAACCAACAAAGGCAATTATGAGTGATGATCTTCCAAAATACAAAGCTTGAAAGCATTCTGAATATTTGTAGAATTTTCAAAGAAAAATTGATGAAGGTGAATTTGTAATTAATGAACAATAAAAATTTCCATTGCTTTTTATTTTTATAAAAAAAAAGAAAAAGGAAGAAGTACTAATCGATAACAAAGTAGGAGTGAATTTATGACTTGATATGAAATATAAAGAGAACGAAGGACCTCAAAATAATTTTAATCCAAACTTGGTTGTTAATTCATCACTATCTTTAATTTATTACATTTTTAAACCTTAAAAAAAAAGTGATATAACCAATAAATATATATATATATATATTATGTTCTGAATAATTTATTAATATTGTTGGGTTAATAAGAAATATAGCTCCTATTTATTATATTATTTTAATAAAAATTTAAAGGGTTTTTTTTTTTTTAGAAAGAATAGAAATTTAAGGTTTGAATTATTTTTTTATTTTTAAAATTTTGAATTGATTATGTATTAACTTCCGAATAGATTTACAAGAGTAATAAAAATAATATTAGACAGGTGAACGCATTATTAAATTTAAAAAAACTAATTTTTTTTTTAAAAATGAAATATTTCCTTAAAATATTTATCTTATTTAAATTTTAAAATACTTTGTTAAAAAAAAAAAAAGGGATAGGCTGTAATTTAACCGTTGGAGACAGACCAGGGTGTGGCTAACCCTATTTTTCTTTATTTTCTTTCCCTTTTTATTCTTTCTCTCTGGATTTTGGGGGGGTTTTCGGGGTTCTGATCTCTTTGGATCTTTTCTGCAATTCCTCGCCGAGAGAGGATTTATTGAAGTTTAATCGGTTTTGTATTTGCTGCTCACCATGTAAGTATTACAAATCCTCTTCCTTACATTTTTCTCTTTTCTTTAATTTCTTTTCTTTTCTTTTTTTTCTTGGCTTTAATTACAATTAAACCCACTAAAATTTCTTTACATTTCAATTCAAGAATCCATATTTGATAATGTTTTCTTAATAAAGAAAAATATTTTATAATAAACTAATTGAATGGATTTACTGGTAATGGGGAAGAGAAGAAATTGTTTCGTTCGGTTGATCTTCTTTGATTGTAGTTTTTATGTCAATAATTCCCTTTTCTCTTTTCTTTTAATTTCTTTCCTTTTTCAATAAAAATCACAAAGATTTCTTGAATTCAAGATTATATGCATGTTGAACTGAAATAATCTTTTTTGATAAAGAGCAATATCTTTAGTATAAACCAAGTGAATGGATTTACTGGTAATGGGGGAAGAGGAAACTATTGCTAAAGAGTTATTTTTACTGGTTTCTGGTTTATATTTTTTTTCTTTATGCACTTTGTAAACAATTTCAGTAAATAATTGTTTATTCTAGTCTTCTTACTGATATCACTTTAGATTTCTTGGTGGAAATAGGATGATAAGTCTGCATCCATTTTGTTTGAAGATTGTCTGTGGAAAACTACTGAGAGGAGAGGAGAGGAGCTTGACTCGCAGTCTTCTTTTACTGCCATTCCATCTGGTAATGTTGTTCCAAAATTCTGACAATCAAGTAAGTGTTTTCTCTTCACAATCAAGTGAATATGTCCCTCCAATGCTTTTGTCTTTTTGCCTTTCATATTTGTTTTCAATATATGTTTCTTTTGGGTAACATTAATGGATGATATGAATTTCATTAACCCTTATTTGATTAAGGTTTCTTTTAAACATAGAGCTGTTTCTTTTGGTAGTTTATGGTTTGGTTATGTTCTCTTGATGTTTTTTGTTTGTTTGTTATTTCGATCCAATTCCAGCCTCTGTCCCATATGAAGTTTTTTTTTGTTGCTTGTTTGTATATTTTATGGATAAAGTTTTAGTTTTGTTATCATATATTGAAGAAATTACACATTAATTTTTTTTAGTTCCGCAGAATCTAAACACTGACTTTATTTGGGTAAAGTTACCATTTATAGACATTATTATTTTTTTCTTCAAAATTTATTTTATTTTGGTATAAGAATTTTAAAAAAAAAGATTATTTTTAAACTATGTATTCTTTTAATATTAACTTTATCATTTCATTATACTCCCAAAACTCTTTTTATAACTATAATTATTATTTTAGTTAATCTTTTTCAAATGAAGTATTTTTTTACATTTTTTATTTAATATTTTGCTAATATTAATTTTTTTTAATTATTAGTTGATTTAGTCTTAAACATTTAGACTTTTTGTAACATTTACCCCAAACTAATTTTTTAATTTCTTAAGTCCCTTTAACGTATTTAGGATTTGGTACGTCACCCCTTTTTTCCCCAAAACGTGCTAAAATTCATACATATGATCGGACACAAAAGAACAATCAATGTCCGAAACATATTATGGTGTGATATTCACATTTTTTGCATGATTTTGGAAAAAAATGGCTTGGGTTTACCGAAAAATAGATATGTTACAAACTATTAATAAAGAACAATATTAAATTTGAGATTAATGTTACAAAAGTCCTAAATGTTGAATAATCCACAATTTTTGTATACAAGTTTTCTATTATTTCTAAATTATGTACTTTTTAACATTAACATCATTATTTTATATCCCATCAAACTTTTTTTTTTTTTTTCTATTAAATAATAATCATTATTTTCTCTCTTTGAATTAAGCTGTTTTTGACAAATTTTATTTTTTAAATCCAAATCTTATTTTATTTTGGTACTTCAAGAATTAAAGAAAAAAAAATATTATTTTTAAACTATGTATTCTTTTAATATTAACTTTATCATTTCATTATACTCCCAAAACTTTTTTTATAATTATAATTATTATTTTAGTTAACCTTTTAAAATGAACTATTTTTTTACATTTTTTATTTGATATTTTAGTAATATTATTTTTTTTTAAAATTATTAGTCTTAAACATTTAGAATTTTTGTAACATTTTACCCCATACTAATTTTTTAATTTCTTAAGTTCTTTAACATATTTAGGATTTGGTACGTCACCCATTTTTTTTTCCAAAACGTGCCAAAATTCACACATATGATCGGACACAAAAGAACCATCATTGTCCCAAACGTATTATGGCTAACGCTGTAATATTCACATTTTTTGGCATGATTTTGGAAAAAAAATGGCTTGGTTTAGTGAAAAATAGATAGGTTACGGACTTAATAAAGAACAATATTAAGTTTGAGTTACAAAAGTCCTAAATATTTAAGGCTAATAATCCATAATTTTTGTATCCAAGTTTTCTATTATTTCTAAATTATGTACTTTTTAACATCAACTTCATCATTTTATATCCCATCAAACTTTTTTTTATTATTCTACTAAATAAAAATCATTATTTCTCTCTTTGAATTAAGCTGTTTTTGACAAATTTTATTTTTTAAGTCCAAATCTTATTTTATTTTGGTACTTCAAGAATTAAAGAAAAAAAAAGATTATTTTTAAACTATGTGTTCTTTTAATATTAACTTTATCATTTCATTATACTCCCAAAACTTTTTTTATAATTATAATTATTATTTTAGTTGATCTTTTTCAAATGAACTATTTTTTTACATTTTTTATTTGATATTTTAGTAATATTATTATTTTTTAATTATTAGTCTTAAACATTTAGAATTTTTGTAACATTTTACCCCATACTAATTTTTTAATTTCTTAAGTTCCTTTAACATATTTAGGATTTGGTACGTCACCCATTTTTTTCCCAAAACGTGCCAAAATTCATGCATATGATCGGACACAAAAGAACCATCATTGTCCGAAACGTATTATGGCTAACGCTGTGATATACATATTTTTTGGCATGATTTTGGAAAAAAAATGGCTTGGTTTACTGAAAAATAGATAGGTTACGGACTTAATAAAGAACAATATTAAGTTTAAGTTTAAGTTACAAAAGTCCTAAATGTATAAGGCTAATAATCCATAATTTTTGTATCCAAGTTTTCTATTATTTCTAAATTATGTACTATTTAACATCAACTTCATCATTTTATATCCCATCAAACTTTTTTTTATTATTCTACTAAATAAAAATCATTATTTCTCTCTTTGAATTAAGCTGTTTTTGACAAATTTTATTTTTTAAATCAAAATTTTATTTTATTTTATTTTGGTACTTCAAGAATTAAATAAAAAAGATTATATTTAAATTATGTATTCTTTTAATATTAACTTTATCATTTCATTATACTCCCAAAACCTTTTTTTATAATTATAATTATTATTTTAGTTAATCTTTTTCAAATGAACTATTTTTGAGAAGGGATAATTCCTAGTCATGTGACCTATAATACCTTAATGTCTGGTTATTTTCTGGAGGAAAATCCAGCAGGAGCTTTAACTTTGAGGAGACGAATGGAGAAAGAAGGAAAGCAGCTGAATGTTGTGTCATTTAATGTATTGATTAAGGGATTCTGTGAGAAAGGTAAATTGGAAGAAGCAAATGTATTATAAGATATGCATATCTGATTCAATTAATGTGTAACCCTTATTGAGGATCAATGTGCTTCCATTGCGATATTTCTCTAATGCATTGGCCTATTTTACCATAAATGTTATGCAGTGCCACCTACACTTGACTCCCTTCCTATTCAGTTATCGTAGGGGGTTTCAACTGAAAGTTCAATTATGTGAACTTCTATTTCTTTGTCATTTACATAAAGTATTTTATCTGATTAATGTTTTTAGGAGCTCTCAATAAACCAAGCTTTTACTTTTGGTTTGAATTCAGATTCTGCAATGATCAAGAGGAATTTTAGTCTTACCAGCCAGAAACTTTCATCTGAGATTCTTGGGGGGTTAAAAAAAGGTGATATTCTGTCTTTGAGTTGCTTCTTCGCTAAAATTTTTATTCTCACATTTTTGGCTCAATGTTAATGGTAGTATTCTTTACTGTAGCTCATCCGTGTATGTGATGCAGTAAAACTTTGTAATTGCAGAACAATTCTGTGATGTGGACTTGATTTCCAAATGATGATCATTAATTCATCTTTTTGATTCTTATTAATATCTGATATCTGATTTTCCCGCAGCAATTCATGCTGTGAACTTTCTCAGTCAGAATCCTAAATTCTAGAGTGACTGTTGTCATTTATGCATTTTTTGCAGGCATGCATTGGTGGTGGTAATTTTTTTCTGGTAATGCTGTTGGAACTGCCCTACTATGTTCTGTAGAGGTTATGGTGTTTACTTTTCTTGAGGTAGTATTTGTCAATGCAATTCCTTCTTTACTATGTTTATATATATATATATATATATATATATATATATTTGTTCTTTTCATTCACCCAAAGTAACAATCAGAAGAAAATGAACTGATCTAATAGGGTGGAATTGCCCAGTTTTCTCCTTGTTTTCTTAAATTGTGGAATTTTTCCTTGCTTTCAGAAGGCACAAGTTCATCCTCCTGAGGTCATAATTGACTGTATTCACTTTCCTAATGTGTCTTCCTGACATGACACACATGGTCCATTATGGTAATGAATTTTATTTGGTATTTTACTGTCATGGAGGAATTTGAATAAATATATTTACAATCTAATTTCAGTAAGCTATTTTGATAGAAATAATCTGAATTATCTGATAATTTTTGTGGTTCTTTGGTTTCCTATTCAAGCATGTAGGTATCTATTCTCTCTCTCTCTCTCTCTCTTCTTTGGTTACTGGTGCTAGTTTTGGAGGTTACAAATTATTCTCTCTTTTAGGATCTTATTACCTTAAACTTTAAGCTGATGCTTAAAGTATTTGATTTTTGTCATTTTTTCCCCCTCTATTTACTGCTCTACTGCTCTGATGGTGTAGTTTTGGCTTCTCAGGATGGGAAATTTGTGTGTGAAAACACTCTATTGGATGTTCTGTTCTGCAGAAAACTTCCCTAGGTACTATTTACTGCTTAATGTGTGTTTTTTCCATCCACTGTGGTGGAAACTATGCATTTTTAATGTGTGTTTCATCCAGAAGTTCCCAACCACATTGAAGGTCTGTGCATCAAATTTTTTTTCAACTAGCTTGTTAGCAGCATCCCTAGGTAACCTTCTAATTTGGTTTGAGAGATGTAAATTGAGTTTACCCCAAATTTCTAAGAATTTAACAATTGTTGTGTATTGAACTTCAAAAATTCTTCTTTGTATATGTTGGATTTTAAGGGTTTGAATTTCATGCTTGAATCTTTCAGCATTTTCCATGCTTTTAAATACCTTGCTTGTCTTTTTTAAGAATTGCCTTCTGTGCTGAATTCTTAGAGGTTGTTTTGAAGTTCGTTGGTGTGATTTTTATGAATTTATTTTGATGGATACTGTTTCTTGATGATTGCGTTTTGGATATATTTTGATCGATGATGTTTAGTGTTGATGATGTTTAGTATTCTTAATTTGATATTTTTCCTTTTCGTCTCAGTATCCTCTCCTTGGTTGTCATGAAGAATTCAGATCTGTTTGTTCCTTTTTCTTGTGAGTTTTGTTAATTTTAATTGGGAAAATTATTTGTTTCTCCGGTAATTGTTGGTGGTTGTTATGGATTGGTTCTATTTATGCGGGAAATTCAATAACCTACCAGTTGGATATTACTTGGCTATATGTTTCTTTGGCATAAAGAAATTCAATTGTTGCCTAATGCTTGACTTATGTTGGACAAATTTAAAGTACTTGATAATCTGGAAGTATTTAAAAGACATAAATGAAAGTATTGACGATACAAGGATTATGGTTCACCTGGCTACGATATGTTAATATTTTTGTAAAAAACTATGGGATTAATGTACAAAACTATAGGATTAATGTACACCAATTCATTCACTGATTGGTAGTAATTCAAGAGAACACGTTTTTAAATCTATTTGCTCCATTTACTTTATGCAATTTGGAGTAAATTTACCATAGTTAGATTATAGGGTAGTGTTGTTACTTTTTCGATGGTGAATACTTAATCATGCTTTATGCAATTTTATATCATCTTCTGTTCTGGTGGTATTTGTGCCCTTTGGGAGGGGTGCTGCTCAGGAATTTAAGATTTTAAGGTTCCTGGGTGATGGAGTTGTTACATCCTGAATTACAGGGTCACTTGTGTTTCAGATTCTCCTTGCTTTGTTGTTTTTGCAGTGAGGTCAGCTAAGAGATTCCAAGGGAAGGGTTTCTACTAGGTTGTTTCTTATTTTGATTCACTTGAAGGAGTAGTCTAAAGCGAGATATTCACAGGTAATGGTACCTTTGATATGACATTTATACATTATGTTCTTGATTTATTCATCTCTCTGTTTGTCTTTGAGTTTTGGCAATGAATAAATAAAGTTCAAGGAGCGTTGGTTGTTGTCTCTCTTTAACATTTTACTGGAAGATTAAGGAGTTTTAGTAAGAGTCTACTGCTTGTTTTTTCCCAGAAAATTAGATATTGCAAACTCCTCAAATTCCTTATTATAATTTTGGATTCAGCTATCTATGTCAATTTCTAATCTTCGATTCTATTTGCTGCTTTCAGCATCTGTTACTCCAATATTTTTTTTAGGATATTTACATCAATTTCGAGTTGTCATTCAGTAAGCCTATCAGTCTTCTGTTCCAAGGAGTTTTTGGTTTGTTTTAGCAGTGTTCTCTGAAGTGTTGAGCAAGCTTAGTTGTTATACTTCATAAATATTTCTCATTGCTTGTTGCTTTGCCCTTTCAATGAGGATTCTTTAATTCTTCTTTTTCTATAACTTCTATTTGACATATTTCCTCATTGCTGTGTGCTTTGCCTGGCTAGATGTTGGTGATACATGAGGAAGATTTTTTTTTATACAACTCATGATCTATGTTTAGTTGTGTCCCTCATTCTTGATTCTGGAAAAAACATATTATTTGATTTTTTTTATTTTTGAATATCACAGGGTGGTTACGTCCCAACTTTTTCCCACTTTACCAAGAAAAAAGATTTCGCTTTAAGGTCTTGTATTTTTTTGAAACTAAATTATTTGTATTTTGTTATTTTTTATTCCTGAAGAATTCCAGGAAAGAAGGTTATTTATACTCTCAGTAGAAAAATAAACACAATCGTTTGAAATATGTTATGCTATTTTCCAGTGCTGATACATTCTGGATTTAAATTTATTTCTTATTACTGACTGCATGTTTTTCTCTTATTTGCCCCCTTCCTATCTGGACTATCAAAATTTTTACCAACCTATAATTAGTCCTCCCCTCCCCCCCTCCATTCAACCTATTCTTGTGGTTTATTGTCCATGGTAGATGTTGCTGATGATAGGTGGGTTTCCTATATAATTTTTCCGGAGGTATTTTAATACAATCTATTAATTTTTGAAGCTTCATTGTTTGTTTGATTTTTGATCTTTACCTCTCTAAATTTACAAAGTCGCACAGAGTGGTATGTCCCAACTTCTACTGCCAGAAATCCAGAGGATAAGGGTATTTATGCGCTTGTTCATGTATTGCACGGAAGATTATATTTTGAACATTTTCTTTCAATTTATATCACCATCCCTAAGATCTACAGATTGAATTGTTTTCATTTGATCTTGACAGATGGTTTGATTTGGAGAAATTCAAGGGAGCTCGGTTATCGTAGTCTTGGCTCTTTTCTTTCCTTTGTTATCTGCCACCCTTCTTAGCATATTGGATGCTTGTCTATGTCTTTTGATTACCATACTTTTATCCTTATACAATCTATTGGGCTTAACAATCTTTAATCTTCATCCTCATTGCTCCGAATTCATTCAAATTTTGTGGTCTGGTTTTTTTGTCAGGAATTTAGCATCCTATCTAGCTCTCTCTATTCAGCATTATTCTCGATAAATCTCTCAATATTTCATTTTCCTTATTTTCTACACAGTTACCACAGATTTTTTTGTATGATCTTTTCAGGAATTTCAGATAACATTTTGTGGGTAGTGGAGTAGTTTCATCTTGAAAAGGACAGTTTATTTGTGCCTTCATGTTGTTTCTCCTGTTTCCTCTTCTTTTCAGGTGGAATTGCTAGAGTTGGAATTTTTTGGCAGTTGTGTTTGTATGGAGAAAATCAGGGAATTTGACAGCCTGACATCATTATTGCGTCTCTATTAACAGATTGTTTCTTATTTTGATTCACTTGAAGGATTATTTTGATTTCCTACCAAGTATGAAGCGAGTTATTTACAGGTTATCTTGCTTTGGTTGAAGGCTTTTCTTGATTACCTAGTCTTAACTAAGAGCATGATCTTGTTCCTGGAGTTTAGATGCACTTTGGTGGTTCTAGTCTTGTCACTTCTTTGGAGTTTTAGTAACTGTCTATTGCTTGTCTTTTTCCAGAAAAGTTACATATTTGGTTCTAATTGCTGCTTTCAATTTATGTTTTTTTTTAAAGGATTTTAACATCTATTTTGAGTTATCGCTCAGTATACCTATCAGTCATCTGTTTGAAGGAGTTTTGGTTTGTTTTGGAAGTGTTTTTTGTAAGTGATGAGTGAGCTTAGTTGGTATACTTGAGTGTACTCTATTGAGGATTCTTTAATTCTTTTTGATCTATGCCGTTGATTCTCCTGCGAGCAATATAATGCAGGCCTGCTACCCCTTAAGGCAAATCTTGATTTGTGGAATTTTTTTTTTTAATTTTTTTTTTTACATTCATTTATTTCCTCAACTTTGTCATTTTTCATTCTTCTCAAATAATTCATTTCCTATTCAACATATTCCCTACCTGCTTTGTGCTCTGTGGTTAGATGTTGGTGATACATGAGGAAGGTTTGGCGGTAAATCTTGTTATTTCTCCGGGAACATTTTGCTACAACTGATGGTCTATGCTTCTAGAAAAAGCATTTTCCCACAGGGAGATTAGGTCATAACTTTTCCCACTTTTCATTTTTCCACAGGGAGGTTAGATCATAACTTTTCCAACTTTTCCTTTTCTTCTTCTTTTTTTTTTTTTTTTTTTTTTAAATTTTTTTGATTTTCCTGTTTGTTACTTTTTAGTCAAATAAATTGGATAGAGTCTCTTATAGCCAAAAAATAAAGATTCTCTAAGGATAAGCATATTCATGAATTTATTCTTTCATTCTTCACTGTTGCTTTAGATTTTGAGGGCAGATTGAATTATTTTTATCAGGTCTTGGCAGTTAATTGATTTTATATGGAGAAATTCAAGGGAACTTGGTGATTGTAGTCTTGGCCTCTTTCTGGCGTTTGTTTGCTGCCACCCATCAGCATACTGTATGGTCTTTGTGTTTCTCTAATTTAGCACTCACTCCTGATTCAATCTGTCAGAGCTTATTAATCTTAAATGTTTGTCACTGTTGCTGTGAACTCATTCAGATACCGTGGCCTAGAGCTTTGTCTGGAATTTAGCATCCATGTCTGTGGCTCTTAATTCAACATTATTCTTGAATAAAAATATCCTATCAAAATTTTTCCTTATTTTCCAAACAATTTAGTCACTAATTTTGGTCATTTGTCTGGCATACATGGAGTCAAGGAGGTTATATATGATTCTTCCCGTTTGTTTTGATCTTTCAATTCACAGCTAATTTTATCTGCCTGGTTAGATGTTGGTGGTGATACATGAGGAAGGTTTATTTGTTCTTCTTGTTATTTCTCTGGGAGCAAGCAATGTATGATTTTTTTGCTTTTCTTTTCTGTGAAAGCTTAGAAGCCTTATCTTATTCTTTTTGCTCCCCCAGTTTCAGAAGCTGATGTGGCAAGGAGATCTGCAGACCACTTTGCTTCTTATTAATCAATATTATCAACTTGACCCATCTTTTGTTCTAAGCATGTTTGACCTTGTTCTGGCTTTTTTGTTTATTTCCTGATGTATTAATTTTTTATCAACTTCCTAACCTTCATGTCAATGATCATTTTGTAAGGACCTTTATCTTTAACCATAATAAATATCACAAACAGTGGTTTTGGGCATTCCAACAATGACCAACAAGAACTCATCTCAATGCTCCATATAAAAAGCATCTCGTAACTATTTTTGGTTTGTCTTTGTTTTGGTCTGTTGTCATGAAGAATTCAGATCGGTCTTGTTCCTTCTATTAAGTCTTAGCTCTAGTTGGTTTTGGTGAAGAGATTTTGATATGGCTATCTTGTTAGGGTGTGGGGTTCATGCAATTCCTCAGGATTATTACCCTCCCACCTTTTCGACTTACCTCTAGATGTTATTTTTTCTTGCATTGGATTGGATAAAGGTATTCAACTGTCACATCCCAGTGGATAAGGATATTACTGAGCTCTATTTTTAAATTTATCATGGACTCTAAACATGGGTCTGGTTTGAATTTTTTTGTGGCATCTTAGCTGTTGGTGAAGAAATTCAAGAGAGTTCAATGATTGTAATCTCAACTGTTGTCTTGCTATTGCTATTTAATTCTCTTTAGTCCTATGTCCATCTAGATCTCTAAACTTCCGTGGCCATTATTATTTTGTGGATCAGAATCTTTGTCAGGATTATTGTCTATGGCTCTTTATTCAGCATTATTTCCATTGTTTCAGTTGTTGGTTCGGCATAAAGACTAAGATATTAATTCTTCCTTTAGTTTGACCTCTTATTGACAAGTCAATAGCTGAAGAGGTGAAAAGAGAGCTTTTGCATTTTTGCACCCTTGTGGTTTCTTATTTGGTGGCTTGAATTTGGTGGCTTCGTGTTATTTGATGTTCAGAAATGTTGTCTGACACTAGCTATAAATGTAGGATCATCATATGAAGACGAATGATTTTGCTTTAAGGTCTTGTATTTCCTAGAAACTAAATTATTAGTAATTTTTTTTTCTTGTGTTATTTTCTATCCCTTCCTCTCGTTAGTGTACTTCTGGTATATTTTCGATGTTTTGATGTTAAGTCTGACAGAAAAACTTGGTGATTCCTATTAACGGAATAGAGTATATTTGTATTGCATTATTCCCTATGAACCTACCAATCCTGTGTTCCAAGCAGTTCATATTTTTTTTTGGCAGATTGGCAAAAAGGAATCAAGGAGAGCTTCTTTGGTAAATGTTGCTGGGTTATATTCCTCATTGTGTGTTTTGGTATTTTTATGCAAACAATGGTATAGGGTCTATTCCTCTCAGGATATTTTTAGTCTTGATATATGCAGGGAGCATCAAGCAATTTATTTCAGACCTGCATCAATTCATCCCTTGAAGGCGAATTTTGCTGAGTGAATACTCAATCTTCAGATTTTGTTTATTTTCTTCCATTTTTTCATATGCCACTCTGCTCTTAAGTAACCTTTATAAGCCTTCGTGGTTGTTTGTTCAGGCAATTTCATCCTCTTCTGGGAGCTGTGTTCAAGGATTCTTCTGTACATGCCAACTCTTAACTGGTTGTTTTCTGCTACAGCTTTTCTATGCATTACTCTTCATAGTTCTGTCTGTTTCTCTTCATTCTTCGCCATTTGCACAAGAGAGCTTTTACATATTTGCTCCCTGCCGGTTTCTTGGTCAGAGGTGTTATCTTCAAGGCTTAAATTTGGTCAGAGGTGTATCCCTGTATTTGCAGTTGGTTTCTGATTCATAAAGTCAGCACAGGATTGTTACCTCTCACCTTTCTTCAACTGCACTTTGGATGTTTTTTTTTTTCTCCTTGGTTTGGAGAAGGAATTCAAACTGGTTTTGTTCCTTCAGGCGTTCTGATTTTTGTGTCTGCTGCAGCTGCCGACCACTGGATATTTAAGACTAATAGAGGATAAGGATATTACTGCACTCTCTATCTTATCTATTTATCATCATCTCTCTGAATATCTGCCTTTTGATTAGTTTTATCCCGTCATGGCAGTTTGTTTGAAGAAATTTAGCTGATCATGGTTTTATCTCCTAGTGCTTTCTTATTTGAAATGAGGGGTTCAATTCTATAATCCATTCAGATTCTGTGAACAGGATTTTTTTCTTTTGGAATTTTAGATCATCACCTCTTTATAAAATGGGCCTAGTTTTTGAAATGGTTTCATCCCATCTTGGCCGTCTGTTTTGCATGAAGAAATTCTATGGTGCTCGGTCATTATCCACCACCTTTCTTAACATACTGCAAGTTCGTTGTGGTTTTCTATTTGGCACTTTCTTAGAAAATTCTCCATTGTTCGTTCTAAATGTTGTGAATTCGTTCACATTCTGTGATTTCAATTTTTTCCCTCAAGGATTTAGCTTCCATGTCTTTTCTTTCCGGTTCATTTTGATATTTTATTGCAAATTAATTTACTCTTATTTTATTCTTTTTCCTCTATGATATGATGCAGGTCTTCTTGCTAAAAACTTGAATGGGATTTATTGTTCATTATGGGACTTACAATATTACTGCTTGAGGATGGGGCTGTTCGCTACTTTGAAGTGTTCCCTATTGATACTGATATTGATGAGGTGTCTTGGATGCTAGATCCTTTTGACCTCTTATTGACAAGTCAACAGTTGAAGAGGTCAAAAGAGAACTTTTGCATATTTGCACCCTGGTGGTTTCTTATCTTTAAGGCTTGAATTTTTGTGGCTTCATGTTACTTGATGTTCAGAAAGGTTCTCTCACTCTTGCTATAAATGTAGGATCATCATATGAAGAAAGAGTTTGCTTTTAGGTCTTGTATTTCCTTGAAACTAAATTATTAACAGAAAAATTTGGTGACTCCTATTAGTGGAAGAGAGCTTCTTCAGTATATGTTGCCAGGTTATATTCCTCATTATGTGTTTTGGTATTCTTATGCAAACAATTATATGGGGTCTATTCTTCTGAGGATTTTTTTAGTCTCTTGATATATGCTGATGACTCTGGTGCATCAAGCAATTTATTGCAGATCTGTATCAATTCACCCCTTGAAGGAAAATTTCGCTGAGTGCAAACTGGATCTTCACATTTTGTTTATTTCTTTGTGGTTGTTTGTTCAGGAAATTTCATCCTCTTCTGGGAATTGTGTTCAAGGTCCTCCTGTTAATGCTAACTCTTAATTGATTGTTTTCTGCTAAACTTTTTCTATGCATTGATTTCCATAGTTCTGTCTGTTTCTCTTCATTCTTTGCCATTTGCATAAGAGACTTCTACATATTTGCTCCTTGTCCGGTTTCTTGATCAGAGGTGTTATCTTCAAGGTTTGAATTTGGTCAGAGGTGTACCCTTGTATTTACAATCGGTTATGTTGGGGAACTTGGGGTTCATTTCATTGGTGTGTATTAGATTTACCTTAATTGTGGAAGATTGGTGCTTGAGTAGTTTGCTAACTAAGTTCTTTCAGATTTATAAAGTGAGCACAGGGTTACCTCCCACTTTTCTTCGACTGAGGGTGTTTTTGTTTTCTTGGTTAGGAGAAGGAGTTCAGACTGGTTTTGTTCATTTAATTGTTCATTTAGCCACCACTGGATATTTAAGACTCTAATAGAGAATAAGGATATTACTGCACTCTCTATCTTATCTATTTATCATCTCTCTAAATATCTTCTTTTTGACTAGTTTTACCCTCTCATGGCAGTTTGTTTGATGAAATTCAGCTGATCATGGTTTTATCTCCTTGTTTTTTCTTATTTGAAATGAAGGATTCAATTCTATAATATATTTCTGTGAATCTATTCAGATTCTGTGAACAGGATTTTTTTCTTTTGGAATTTAGAGCTTATCATCACCCCTTTAAAAATGGGCCAAGTGTTTGAAATGGTTTCATCCCATGTTGGCTTTCTTGCATTAAGAAATTCTATGGTGCTGGGTCATTATCCGCCACGTTTCTTAACTCTTAACGTACCATAAGTTCCTTGTAGTTTTCTATTTAGCACTTTCTTATGAACTTATTTTCCTCAAGAATTTAGGGTCCTTATCTTTGGCTTCCGAGGAGTTCGTACCTTATTTCGGCTGGTTTGGGATACTCATATCTATTAAAGTTTTCTAGGCCTTGATATTTGGGAGGTATGTGTTACTTTTTCTTCTTTTTTTTGCCTTGTTTTTTGTTTGTTTTCAATGCAGCTGCACTATCTATTGGTTGTGTTGGTTTTTTTTTTTTTTTTCCTCTTAATATTATTATTATTTATAATTTGATGTCATACAAGTGTCAAGATTTATTTTTGTCAAGATTTATTTTTAAGTATAAATAATAATAATAATGTGGGGGAATGGTTTATAGTAAAATGATTGTCTTCTTTAATTTGTTCCATCAGTACATGTATCTTCTCTCTCTCTCTCTCTCTCTTTTTATTTATTTATTTTTTCATTGTTCTTCAATGAAGAAACTAGTGATGGCTTCTCTAGACTAAAATGGATTTTCTGTTTGTGATTATTATTATTATTATTATTTAGAAGGAATTTTAAACTTGATAGCATAAATATGGCAGAATGGTTTTTTGTCCTCATTTTCTCATTTTTTGCAAAATCTTTATATCCCATTTAATTTGTTTCATTAGAATATGCTAATTTCTCTTGAAGACATAGTTTGGAATATTAAGACTTAATTTATAGAAACAATTCCCCCCCCCACACACACACACACACACACATGTTTTGTCCAAATTACATGCCTACTTTTTAAAAGAAATTAATTTATCAATTCCTACTTTTGATTCTCCTGGGGTGTTGCATCTTCTTGCCGTTGGGTTCCCTAGACACACTATCTCATCTAAACATAGGTTCAAAACTTCTGTTCTTTAATTGGGTAGGTTCATAGAAACATATTTTTTTCTTATTTGTCTCCCTTTTATTTTTGTGTGGTATGGGCAACAATACAGTTAAGGGGAAAGGGACTTGGCAAAAAAAATGTTGAAGGGGAAAGGGTTGTGATTTTGACCTGTTACAGTATCCCCAGATTTAGCTTCCAGGTCTTTTCTTTTCTATTGATTTTGATATTTTATTGCAAACTAATTTACCCTTATTTTATTCTTTTCCCTCTGTTTTATGAAATGATGTAGGTCTTCTTGCTAAAAACTTGAATGGGTTTTCTTTGTTCATTACGGGACTTAAAATATTACTGCTTGAGGAATGGGGCTGTTCGCTCCTTTAAATTGATGAGGTGTCTTGGATGCTAGATCCTTTTGAGTTTCGATTCCAGATATGTTAATATGTGTAGGCAGTTAACTAGTGGTGCTGGTGTGGATGTGTTTGACAGTTCATCTACTGACATTGGTGATGTTTGTTGGTTGCTAGATGATCCTCTGAGAATTCGATTCCCAGCCATGTTACTATTATGGCAGTTAACTGGTTGTGCTCATGTGGATGGGTTTCACAGTTCATCTTCATTTCATGGCATTACAAATTCTGGGGAAGTAGGTTGCTGTCTATGATCAGCTGAATTTTTCTGACATTTTACTGAGAATCTTTATTTTCTTGACAAGAATATGTTAATTGCGTTTGATAAGATTTGTATATTTGTGTAGTTCATTATCACACATATCAAGATATTAAGATCAGAGCGTGACATAACTGCTTGTTTGAATCAGGTTCGACTTGTTATGTCAGTAGCTTTTAAGTTGTCTTGATTTTGTACTTGAATCTCAGATATCTAGTGGTCATTGGTGTCAATTAGGCAGTTTGTGGACTTTTGTTGCTCTTCATGGCGCTTTTGCATTAATAGGTTTCATGTTACTTCAATTCAAGGGATACTCCAAACTTAAATCAGACTATTTGTCTGAATATGGTGGCATCCCAGTCTTGATTTTACTTTCTATTTTTTTTTGATGTACTCTTTGCTGATCTATATTTTGCACCAATAAGAAATGTGGAAAGTAAGCAAATGGTAGTTTCTGACGTTTTCTCATTTCTATATGGATGTTATCTCATCGGAATTGTTGGAATAGTTGGTATTCGTATCATTATAGCTGGTGGCTCCCTGAAGCAACTTGACTACAGAGTGAGGGAGGTACTAAAATTTCTTCAGATATGCATTTTGTGTGAAGTATGTGAAAGCTATAAACAGTGTAGGACTATCAAGATATTATGGTAAATTTTGGTTGATTGATACGTCTATGATAATGTATTAGCTTCTTTGGTCCTTCTAGCTATCATAAATATCAGGTTTCAAAGAGGAGGGAAGGGTCAATTAATACAAAAGAAAACGAAATTATCATGCTCCATTTTTATCCCAGTTTTCTGATTCGAATTTGTGTTTTGATAGGTGTAGAATTTTGAATATAGTGAAGTTCTCATATCCCGTTCAAAATTATATGGTAAAGTTGGTACTGAATTTTAGTATTTGTGCATTTGTTAAATAATTTTATAATAAATTGTAGAATGGTTTAGAGAAATTTAAGTGAATCTTAAAACTTCTTTATGAGAGAGGCTTTAGTGGTTATTCATTTGTGCTGGAAATTGACTGCCTGTGCTGGTTAAGTCCTCTTATTGCTTGTTTTGTAGGTAATTAATTCCTTTAACTCTGCTTGTGTTCTAACACAGCCGGTTCTAAGCCCGGTTTTAAAAGAGAATCATTGCTCCTTTTCTATTCCAGTTTTTTTCCCTTATTTTTTAGTTGCAAAATATTTTAATTTCGTTTATGAATATTTTCAAAGTTTATTGAGCAATATGATTTATGCAAGTTTGTGTTTTGATAGGTGTAGAATTATTTTGCATATGATTTATTTGGAGCATTTGCCGTTCTTGGTAGTTTTAAGTATATGTTTGTATTCTCCATAAGTTGTTCAACTGGTCCGTTGAAGTGTGAATCTTCTAAGCAGCATGTATGACACAATGTCAAAATCTTTGGTGATGGTGCTTTTAGGAAACTTATCTCGACCGATTCCAAATCGGCCGAGTTATATCTGGAGTGGTGTCCTCCGACACAAAATCCGTTGATATTTGGCCGATATTGAGGATTTTAGGTTGATAATGCGGATTTTTGGCCGATATTACCAATTTTTGGTTGATATGGCCGATATGATAGTTTTAAACAAAATGAAAACGAATTTTATGAAGAAGAAACTAAAATGCTGAACATTTTAAAAAAAAATTATAAATTCTGAATTTGAAAAGTTGAATTCGAATAGTAGAAACATTGAAAATGGTGAAAAAAAAAAACAGTAATATACATATATCATATTATATTATATTGTACTTATATAAATTTATTAGTTACAAATTATCACTAAAATCTAATTTATATACACTTGAAAATATATAATGAATATACCTAATAAGTTATATAAAATAAATTTATTAAATCAATAAAAATATTAAAATAATAATATTAAAATTACTTACTTGATTCTATTTTGTAGACTCGAAATATTTTATTTAAAAAAATGAAGATTTATTTTAACAAATTAGACTTCAATATTTTAATAAGAATGATTTACTTTGTCAAAAATAAGGTTTTACACATTACTTTAAGAATTGGGTAAAAATTTAATCATATCTTGGCAATTTTTTACACATTATCTGCGCACAACGCTTATTGTATCTGATCAATCATCTTTTATACTAAATGACGTGTCACCCGTGACCGTACAATCAATACTGTTCAATAAGAAAGAGAGTGAGAAATCCAATGGCTTAGATTCCTTGTCCCTCCACATTTATTAAGCCCCCCAAAACGAGATTTTGGGATTTTTCTCAAAATAGAATTATTTTTTTACCAATTTCTTAAAATGGAGTATCTCTACTTTGTCAAAGTAGAAGTTTATTTCTTTTTTAATAACATATTTAAATATATTTTCTTATTTTTTTTAAAGTCATTTATAAATTTTAATTTTATCTTTTTCTAATAATATTAATTTATAAACATTTTTTTAATATAATTTTCATAATATAGATTATATTTATTATTAATTATTATTATTATACTTATATTATATTTATATTGAAAATATAATATATTATAATATTAAAATAATATTTTATTTAATTATGTGAAGTAATTTTTTTTATTTGTGTTTATATATTCAATTAATTTTAATTTAAGATTTATTTTTATATTCTTGAATTAAGTAATTTAATAAATTTATATTATATATTGACATAAAAAATATTTTATTCAAATAAAAAGACTTTTATATATTTGATGATTTTTTTTTAAAAAAAAAAAAAGTCTAATATGACAAGAAATAACAAATTATTAATAATTTTTTAAAAAATCGTTCCACACTTAATAACAAAAGATTCTTATATTTTTAATTTTTTAACTCTTTCAACTAATTATTATTTTTTATTTGAAAACTTGTATTGATGTTCTTTTAAGTAAATAATTTAATAAATTTATATTATATATTTACATAAAAAATATTTTATTCAAATAAAAAAATATTAAAATTATTTTCACATATATATATATAATATAATAATCACTAATTGAAGAATATATATACATACATATACACAATACTTTTTTTTATTTGATAAATAAAAAAATAATAATGTTAAATGACAATTCATAATAAAAAAAAAAAAAAAAAAAAAAAAAAATTGTTGTCAAACTACACCCGTGAACCCATCTTATCACCTTTATATATATATATATATATATATATATATATTGTGAATATCACTTTTATATTTTGGAGTCTTTACTCCAAAAAAATCAATTTACACACTTTCATCTTCTTTCTTCTTTTTTTTTTGTCCGAAGACATCTTCTCTCTTTCATCATCTCTCTTTCGTCTTCTCTCTCACATTCTCCTTCTCCTTCACCTTCTTCTTATATTTTTTCCCCTTTTGCTTGAGTAGTAGATTTAAGAATTTTGAATTAATATTGTGTTTATCTTATTATATTAATAAGCAATTTTTAACATTTTTAATTAATTTTCTGTGTAGTTGTGTAAATTCTATATATAATTTTAGTATTTAATTTTTAATTATTTGAACGGTTAATTGATAATTTTTGAGTTTTTGTGTTATGAATGCAGCAAAGGCATATGTGTCCACAAAGTTTGGAAGATTATTGAGACTCACTACACAAGATAACTTGAAAAAGGTATGTTATTCATATATGATGCAATTTTTATAATATTTTTAAGTTATTGAGAGTAATTTGTTGTTATATGTATGAATAGTTTTTTTGTTAGAAGATTTTGATTTTTTTTAATAGATTTAATTATATTATTTTTAAAATGAAATTGACCGAACCAAAATAATTTAGTTTAGTTAAAACTTTATTTTCCTTTCTTTTTTTTTTTAACAATATTAAAAAAAATTGTTAGTACGAAACCAATTTTTTAAATTTAATTTCAGTACCCAAAAAAAAAGTATGGGAAAAAAATGTGTAGAAGAAATAATAGTAATATTATTAATGTTATGGAAATTAGGGAGAGATTTATGGAAATTATTAAAAGGAATGAGAGGTAAGAAGAGAAGGTGGTGAGGAGGACCTTTTATAAAGAGGATGGATGGTTTGGGTGTTGCTTTGAAGACCGTTTGGGTCCTTTCTCATATATATTTTATATATATATATATATATATACATTCCAGTTTAGAACCCAAAAAAAAGGGATGGATGGATGGATGGATGGATGGATGGATGAATGGATGAATGAAAATGGATCCAAAAATTAATTTTGAGTGGGTAGTGGGACCAATATCCAAATTCTTAATTTTGCATATGTATCACACGTAATATATATATTAAAATTATGAAAAATAATAGTAATAATTTAACAAGTGTTATTTTGTGTTTAAAAAGTTATTTGTACTGTTCATTTTGGAGATTTTATTGTAGTGTTTCTAATATTTTGTCGCATATTGAAGAGTTTATGTTTTTTTTTTATTTTTTATATTTTTGAAAGAAAATGAGAGTTTATTTAATATTTCAATTCTATGTTAATGCCAGAAAATTGTACTTAAAATTGGGGGTTTACGGAAGAATATTTTCGAAAAGGGGAGGACTACCTTTAACTTATCACATCCTTTCAAGTAGTAAGTGTTAGCATAAAATCTAAAAGCAAAGACTTCCAACTCTATAAATCGGTAAGTTCATTTTAATTATTTATATTAGATTTTTTTCCCCTATATTTGATGATTTATTATGCTAGTAAAAAATAGTTTAATAACTTTTTTTTAAAAAAAAAAAAAATCAAAACATTTACAATACTAATTATAAAAAATTTGGTTATCAACACTTATAGATTGAATTAGATATCACCCTAAAAAATCCTAAAAATTATTCAAAGTTTATTCTTGGTATTATTAAAATTTTTAATATAAATTTATTTGAAAAATTACTATTTTAAGAGACCTAGAAATTTTCACCAAATGGACCCAAAATCCTCAAAGAAGGGTAGCAATTTCAATCTTGAGAGGAGACAATTCATTAACAAGTAATTTAGAGCAGAAAACGTATATCTTGGGCACCTTGAGAATCCGTATGAAAACCTTTAGTTATTAATAGGAAAAACAAAAAAAAAAAAAAAAAACCTTTAGTTATTAATAGTAGACATCCTCCATTGAAGGCTAACAATTTAGAAAATGAATAAAAAGAAATGTAGATAATAAACTCAACCAATCTTCATTTGTTGGGTAAAATTAGCATTTCCAAAATATAACTCAAGCATCTTAGATACATTTTTTTTCTTTTTTTATATTCTAGTTTAATTTTAGTTGTATTTTGTAGTGATAGTATTAAAATTTTATAATATTTAATTATGTATTTAACTCTATGTTATCAATTATGTATGACATCAACAAGTTATACTTTGGGGCAAACATTTGATCTCAATATGTCATATAATATTTATTCCGATTCAATTACTGAACTGGTGAATGAGGAAAGATTGAGAGGAGATATTCGACATGTAGAGACAGATGCTTATGGTCCTACATCCGATGTAGACGGAGATGAATCGACTCTAATTGGGAGGGAATTGAATGTCCAACCGTTGTACCTCAACAAATGGAACCTGGTACTTCTAGTCAACATGTTTCATATCGTACCCATGAACCTGAAGGGTACTCCTTTTTCTCCAGTCTTTTAGGTGATAATCCGAACGTGGTGACAGAATCTGGACCAAAATGGAATATGGACATGTGGTCTCTTGAAAATAACGAGCTTGTTCTTGGTAAGAAATTTGTTGATAAAAGTGAGTCATCACCTGGCTTGAAAATTGTATTGTATTAAGGTGGGAAGAGAATTTCAAGTTATTGAAAGTAAATCAAAAAAATGGGAAGCTAGATGTGAATCTCGGGAAGAAACAGGTTGTGTTTGGAAGATGAGAGCTATAGCAAAACCTAAACGTGGAGTATGAGAGCTAACAAAAATTGGGCCGGATCATACATGTATTATGCATACTGGAGAGAATGACAATCAAACTTTAAATTCTAAATTGATTGGAAAACATGTACTGCACTTGATTCGGGAGAATCCAGATGTGAAATGCTCTATCATAAGAGCACATATTCATAATGTTCTTGGGGCACAACCAACTTATAAGAAATGTTGGTTAGGTCGAAGGTTTGCGATTGATGAAATATTTGGTGATTGGCCTACTTCCATTACAATTTTGCCACAATTTTTACATGCAATTCGATCAAGCACAACAGTACTAAAGTTGAGAGGAGTATCACGATGATTCTCCTGGTGGTCCAAAATTTCTCAATTATGTATTTTGGGCATTTAGTCCATGTATCGAAGCATTTAAGCATATGCCCTGCGTAATTAGTGTAGATGGCGCACATCTACGAGGCCCTTACAAAGGAAAGCTTCTAATTGCTAGTGGATCCGATGCAAATAATCGTGTTTTACCCTTAGCTTTTGCATTAGTTGATGAAGAGTCTAATAATAGTTGGGGTTGGTTTTTGGATTGCCTTCCAAAGCATTTAATTCCTAATATTAATGGAGTTTGCTTAATATCGGACATACATTCAGGATTATTGAGTGCTATTGAGCAGAGGGTGGAGTGGCAACCACCTATTGCATATCATCGAATTTGTCTTCGACACCTACGCAACAATTTTAATTCAAAGTTTTGAAACTCTACTCTTAAGAGTTTGTGTTGGCAAGCTGGTTCAACACCCCAACAAAGAAAGTTTTGGCGGATAATGGAAAATATGAAGCAAATAAATGAAATTGCTTTTAATTGGCTCATGGAAATTCCATTAGAAAAATGGTCTCTTTCACATGATGGAGGTTTTAGATGCGGTCATCCGACAACAAATATGTCCGAGTGTTTCAACAATGTTCTTAGAGGAGCACGGTCTCTTCCAATCAAAGCATGTGTTAATATTACTTTTGAGAGAGTTGTGACTTACTTCAACATATATCGTGCAGAAGCAGCTCAATTACAAACTCCATTCACAAGATACATATGGTCTCATTTTACCATATTGGATAAAAGAGCTCGAATGCATTCAGTCCAAATTTTTCATCAAGATAGACAATTTGCTAGTGTGATCACAAAAAGACATGTCAGTGGTCGAGGGGGAAATAAATACACCATCAATTTAACCGAGTGTTCTTGTAGCTGTGGAAAATGGGTTATCTATAAGATATCATGTTCTCATGCTATAGCAGTTTGTAAAAAATTAAACGTTAATCCATCTATCTTTGTGAGTTCAATTTTTTTGGCAGGAGGAATACCAAGCAACATACGCAGCGGCCCAATTTGTTCCTATTCCACATGAGGATTATTGGTTGAATACGAACTTGCAATTGCAAATTAATCTCGTGAGACTCCAAAATTCTAGATCGGGCAGGATTCGTTCTACAAGAATACGAAATGAGATGGATGAGCGTGGTCCCCCTCGATGTTGCATTTGTCACACACCTGGTCATAATTGGCTCACATGTCCTGGGAGGATTTAGAGTGAATTATTAGTATTAAATTTCTTTCTTGTTTGTAATATATTTAAACGAATTATTAAATTTCCTTCTTATTTGTAGTACATTTAACTGAATTATTTATTACTTTTCTTTTTTATAATATATTATATTTTATTATGTTTTTGTTTTAATCTATTAATATTTTATTTATTTGTCTATTATAAAATTACACATGCTAAATTTATAATTATTTATTTTATCACATAAATTTGTTTTATTAAAATTTATTTTTTATTAAATGTTTTATTTATTTAATTTACAGTTTCACTAATTATGGATAATACGGGAGGAAGACTCCTATATTTGCAACAACAACACAGATCAAGATGGACTTCTTCGAGTGTAGAGATAATGTTTTAAAGTGTCGACGTTCGGATAAAATGTTCCGGAATGCTATTCCTTTTGATCCACGTGTTGAGGCTTATATTGTACGTGCTGGTTTTGGAGGTATTTACAAATGTTGTCGACACTTAGGTCAACTCAAATATGATCAATCACTTATTACTGCTTCTGTGGAGCGCTGGCGTCAAGAGACCCATACTTTTTGGATGCTATTTGGTGAGGTTAGCATCACATTACAAGATGTTGAGATACTGTGGGGTCTTCGTGTAGATGGTCATCCCATTACAGGTGTTGATACCTTACGTTCAGTACAAGACCGACAGATGATAGTCAAGAGTTGATTGGTTTCACTCCCCCTATCTCAGCATTTGATGGAAGTCGCATGAGTCTCGGTTCATTTACCGAGTTTGTAGATACTGATATTCCTCTGCATGCAACTGAAGAGGAGATTGCGCAACGTGCAAGAATGCGTATTTTGCAATTATTTGGTGGACTTTTATTTGCAGATAAATCCGGTCGAATGGTTTATCTCTCGTTATTAGAGTTGATTCGTGATATTGATATGACTGCAAATTATAGTTGGGGTAGTGCAGCACTTGCAGTCCTTTATCGTAATTTATGTAATGCTACATCCAAGAAATCAAAAGAGATTGCGGGGTCTGCTTTACTATTACATGTATTGAATATTATTCTTAATATTAATTATTAAATATTTTAATTTATTTTATTATATATTAATCTATTATTATCAAAATCTAACTAGGTTTGGGTATGTGAGCGATTCCCTACAATGAGTCCAAATGTAGGAGACACTATAGTTGTAGGTGAAGGAGGTGCCCCACTAGCCTTCGATGGCGAACTCGATTGTCACGTTCGACTACAACAACAAATATGTTGAGAGGTTACAGAGATTCTTTAAATAGTCTAAATGTTCAACAGGTATTTCGTATTTTTATGTATACTTATTGCATTGAAGCACACTTATCTTATTACATGTTTATGTGATATTACAATTACTTATATATATAAATAATATTTAATTTTGCTGTTTATATGGATGCCTTATACCCCTCAAATCTGCGATCCTTACCTCCTTTTTTGTATAGTCGGACGACTAGTGTGGAAGTGTAGGGTGCCATTGATATATTTCAACATTGTAGAGATGCATTGTCCCGATCGAGTTCTTAGGCAATTTGGACATATACAAATTATACCAGTGGATCCAGCAACTTCCTCACAGCTTACATTCGATTACGAGGACACGGTACCATAAATTGGGAAATTGAACATGCAGTACATAGCATTTTGGAACCATACGTCGGATCATATTGTACATGGTCATGACACGAAATAATGTCACGAGATTAGACCCAACATCCGGGGGTGGTAAGAGAACATTACATTGGCCCACTTGGAGGTACAAACCATTCTAGTAAAAACTCAGGTGGATTTGAAGGCAAAGATTGGGGATGCCTATTTGGTTAGTTATATAATTTAATTTAATTTATTATATCTTATACATTTAACTTATATATCTAATCATTTTTATTTCTTCAAATAATCAAAGGTCAGACCGGTGGCGGGGGGAAATGGTTGTAGAATGCTTTTATGAGATTAGGGGGCGCCAAAATGCTGATCTTTGCATTCAATTTCCCAATTTATGGTCGACCAAGGCTTACTTGTGCGAATGTAAATCATAGGAATGTTGCATCATTGTATGTTGGTCGACAATCCAAGAGATTTAGATCCTCAAGCGTCCTAGATCTCATAGAAGCATATCTTTCTATACAAGCATTTTTTTTTGAGGCGATGCAAGAAGCCTTTGGTCCTGTTATCTAGATTAGGAGTTCTAGTGAACTCATCAATATCATAGTACTGTTGATGCAGATAATCCGTCTGTTTTGATTATTTGAAGAAATCAAAATGATTAGATATATAAGTTAAATGTATAAGATATAATAAATTAAATTAAATTATTTAACTAACCAAATAGGCATCTCCAAATGCGCTGCCTTCAAATCCACCCGAGTTTTTACTAGAATGGTTTGTACCTCCAAGTGGGCCAATGTAATGTTCTCTTACCACTCCCAGTATGTTGGGTCTAATCTCGTGACATTATCTCGTGTCATGACCATGTACAATATGATCCGACGTATGGTTCCAAAATGCTATGTACTCTGCATGTTCAATTTCCCAATTTATGGTACCGTGTCCTCGTGTAACCGAATGTAACTGTGAGGAAGTTGCTTGGATCCACTGGTATAATTTGTATATGTCCAAATTGCCTAAGAACTCGATCAGGACAATGCATCTCTACAATGTTGAAATATATCAATGGCACCCTACACTTCCACACTAGTCGTCCGGCTATACAAAAAGGAGGTAAGGATCGCAGTATTTGAGGGGTATAAGGCATCCATATAAACAGCAAAATTAAATATTATTTATATATATAAGTAATTGTAATATCACATAAACATGTAATAAGATAAGTGTGCTTCAATGCAATAATATCATAAAAATACGAAATACCTGTTGAACATTTAGACTATTTAAAGAATCTCTGTAACCTCTCAACATATTTGTTGTTGTAGTCGAACGTGACAATCGAGTTCGCCATCGAGCAGCTAGTGGGGCACCTCCTTCACCTACAACTACAGTGTCTCCTACATTTGGACTCATTGTAGGGAATCGCTCACATACCCAAACCTAGTTAGATTTTGATAATAATAGATTAATATATAATAAAATAAATTAAAATATTTAATAATTAATATTAAGAATAATATTCAATACCTGTAATAGTAAAGCAGGCCCCGCAATCTCTTTTGATTTCTTGGATGTAGCATTACATAAATTACGATAAAGGACTGCAAGTGCTGCACTACCCCAACTATAATTTGCAGTCATATCAATATCACGAATCAACTCTAATAACGAGAGATGAACCATTCGACCGGATTTATCTGCAAATAAAAGTCCACCAAATAATTGCAAAATACGCATTCTTGCACGTTGCACAATCTCCTCTTCAGTTGCATGCAGAGGAATATCATATCTACAAACTCAGTAAATGAACCGAGACTCATGCGACTTCCATCAAATGCTGAGATAGGGGGAGTGAAACCAATCAACTCTTGACATATCATCTGCCGGTCCTGTACTGAACGTAAGGTATCAACACCTGTAACGGGATGACCATCTACACGAAGACCCCACAGTATCTCAACATCTTGTAATGTGATGCTAACCTCACCAAATGGCATCCAAAAAGTATGGGTCTCTTGACGCCGGCGCCACAAAAGCGGTAATAAGTGATTGATCATATTTGAGTTGACCTAAGTGTCGACAACATTTGTAAATACCTCCAAAACCAGCACGTACAATATAAGCCTCAACACGTGGATCAAAAGGAATAGCATTCCGGAACATTTTATCCGAACGTCGACACTTTAAAACATTATCTCTACACTCTGAAGAAGTCCATCTTGATCTGTGTTGTTGTTGCAAATATAGGAGTCTTCCTCCCGTATTATCCATAATTAGTGAAACTGTAAATTAAATAAATAAAACATTTAATAAAAAATAAATTTTAATAAAACAAATTTATGTGATAAAATAAATAATTATAAATTTAGCATGTGTAATTTTATAATAGACAAATAAATAAAATATTAATAGATTAAAACAAAAACATAATAAAATATAATATATTATAAAAAAGAAAAGTAATAAATAATTCAGTTAAATGTACTACAAATAAGAAGGAAATTTAATAATTCGTTTAAATATATTACAAACAAGAAAGAAATTTAATACTAATAATTCACTCTAAATCCTCCCAGGACATGTGAGCCTATTATGACCAGGTGTGTGACAAATGCAACATCGAGGGGGACCACGCTCATCCATCTCATTTCGTATTCTTGTAGAACGAATCCTGCCTGATCTAGAATTTTGGAGTCTCACGAGATTAATTTGCAATTGCAAGTTCGTATTCAACCAATAATCCTCATGTGGAATAGGAACAAATTGTGCTGCGTATGTTGCTTGGTATTCCTCCCTGCAAAAAATTGAACTCACAAAGATAGATGGATTAACGTTTAATTTTTTACAAACTGCTATAGCATGAGAACATGGTATCTTATAGATAACCCATTTTCCACAGCTACAAGAACACTCGGTTAAATTGATGGTGTATTTATTTCCCCCTCGACCACCGACATGTCTTTTTGTGATCACACTAGCAAATTGTCTATCTTGATGAAAAATTTGGACTGAATGCATTCGAGCTCTTTTATCCAATATGGTAAAATGAGACCATATGTATCTTGTGAATGGAGTTTGTAATTGAGCTGCTTCTGCACGATATATGTTGAAGTAAGTCACAACTCTCTCAAAAGTAATATTAACACATGCTTTGATTGGAAGAGACCGTGCTCCTCTAAGAACATTGTTGAAACACTCGGACATATTTGTTGTCAGATGACCGCATCTAAAACCTCCATCATGTGAAAGAGACCATTTTTCTAATGGAATTTCCATGAGCCAATTAAAAGCAATTTCATTTATTTGCTTCATATTTTCCATTATCCGCCAAAACTTTCTTTGTTGGGGTGTTGAACCAGCTTGCCAACACAAACTCTTAAGAGTAGAGTTTCAAAACTTTGAATTAAAATTGTTGCGTAGGTGTCGAAGACAAATTCGATGATATGCAATAGGTGGTTGCCACTCCACCCTCTGCTCAATAGCACTCAATAATCCTGAATGTATGTCCGATATTAAGCAAACTCCATTAATATTAGGAATTAAATGCTTTGGAAGGCAATCCAAAAACCAACCCCAACTATTATTAGACTCTTCATCAACTAATGCAAAAGCTAAGGGTAAAACACGATTATTTGCATCAGATCCACTAGCAATTAGAAGCTTTCCTTTGTAAGGGCCTCGTAGATGTGCGCCATCTACACTAATTACGCAGGGCATATGCTTAAATGCTTCGATACATGGACTAAATGCCCAAAATACATAATTGAGAAATTTTGGACCACCAGTAGAATCACCGTGATACCTCCGCTCAACTTTAGTACCTGTTGTGCTTGATCGAATTGCATGTAAAAATTGTGGCAAAATTGTAATGGAAGTAGGCCAATCACCAAATATTTCATCAATCGCAAACCTTCGACCTAACCAACATTTCTTATAAGTTGGTTGTGCCCCAAGAACATTATGAATATGTACTCTTATGATAGAGCATTTCACATCTGAATTCTCCCGAATCAAGTGCAGTACATGTTTTCCAATCAATTTAGAATTTAAAGTTTGATTGTCATTCTCTCCAGTATGCATAATACATGTATGATCTGGCCCAATTTTTGTTAGCTCTCATACTCCAAGTTTAGGTTTTGCTATAGCTCTCATCTTCCAAACACAACCTGTTTCTTCCCGAGATTCACATCTAGCTTCCCATTTTTTTGATTTACTTTCAATAACTTGAAATTCTCTTCCCACCTTAATACAATACAATTTTCAAGCAGTGATGACTTCACTTTTATCAACAAATTTCTTACCAAGAACAAGCTCGTTATTTTCAAGAGACCACATGTCCATATTCCATTTTGGTCCAGATTCTGTCACTACGTTCGGATTATCACCTAAAAGACTGGAGAAAAAGGAGTACCCTTCAGGTTCATGGGTACGATATGAAACATGTTGACTAGAAGTACCAGGTTCCATTTGTTGAGGTACAACGGTTGGACATTCAATTCCCTCCCAATTAGAGTCGATTCATCTCCGTCTACATCGGATGTAGGACCATAAGCATCTGTCTCTACATGTCGAATATCTCCTCTCAATCTTTCCTCATTCACCAGTTCATTAATTGAATCAGAATAAATATTATATGACATATTGAGATCAAATGTTTGCCCCAAAGTATAACTTGTTGATGTCATACATAATTGATAACATAGAGTTAAATACATAATTAAATATTATAAAATTTTAATACTATCACTACAAAATACAACTAAAATTAAACTAGAATATAAAAAAAGAAAAAAAATGTATCTAAGATGCTTGAGTTATATTTTGGAAATGCTAACTTTACCCAACAAATGAAGATTGGTTGAGTTTATTATCTACATTTCTTTTTATTCATTTTCTAAATTGTTAGCCTTCAATGGAGGATGTCTACTATTAATAACTAAAGGTTTTTTTTTTTTTTTTTTTTCCTATTAATAACTAAAGGTTTTCATACGGATTCTCAAGGTGCCCAAGATATACGTTTTCTGCTCTAAATTACTTGTTAATGAATTGTCTCCTCTCAAGATTGAAATTGCTACCCTTCTTTGAGGATTTTGGGTCCATTTGGTGAAAATTTCTAGGTCTCTTAAAATAGTAATTTTTCAAATAAATTTATATTAAAAATTTTAATAATACCAAGAATAAACTTTGAATAATTTTTAGGATTTTTTAGGGTGATATCTAATTCAATCTATAAGTGTTGATAACCAAATTTTTTATAATTAGTATTGTAAATGTTTTGATTTTTTTTTTTTAAAAAAAAAGTTATTAAACTATTTTTTACTAGCATAATAAATCATCAAATATAGGGGAAAAAAATCTAATATAAATAATTAAAATGAACTTACCGATTTATAGAGTTGGAAGTCTTTGCTTTTAGATTTTATGCTAACACTTACTACTTGAAAGGATGTGATAAGTTAAAGGTAGTCCTCCCTTTTCGAAAATATTCTTCTGTAACCCCCAATTTTAAGTACAATTTTCTGCGATTAACATAGAATTGAAATATTAAATAAACTCTCATTTTCTTTCAAAAATAAAAAATAAAATAAAAAACATAAACTCTTCAATATGCGACAAAATATTAGAAACACTACAATAAAATCTCCAAAATGAACAGTACAAATAACTTTTTAAACACAAAATAACACTTGTTAAATTATTACTATTATTTTTCATAATTTTAATATATATATTACGTGTGATACATATGCAAAATTAAGAATTTGGATATTGGTCCCACTACCCACTCAAAATTAATTTTTGGATCCATTTTCATTCATCCATTCATCCATCCATCCATCCATCCATCCATCCTCCTCTTTTTTTTTGGGTTCTAAACTGGAATGTATATATATATATATATAATAAAATATATATGAGAAAGGACCCAAACGGTCTTCAAAGCAACACCCAAACCATCCATCCTCTTTATAAAAGGTCCTCCTCACCACCTTCTCTTCTTACCTCTCATTCCTTTTAATAATTTCCATAAATCTCTCCCTAATTTCCATAACATTAATAATATTACTATTATTTCTTCTACACATTTTTTCCCATACTTTTTTTTTGGGTACTGAAATTAAATTTAAAAAATTGGTTTCGTACTAACAATTTTTTTTAATATTGTTAAAAAAAAAAAGAAAGGAAAATAAAGTTTTAACCAAACTAAATTATTTTGGTTCGGTCAATTTCATTTTAAAAATAATATAATTAAATCTATTAAAAAAAATCAAAATCTTCTAACAAAAAAACTATTCATACATATAACAACAAATTACTCTCAATAACTTAAAAATATTATAAAAATTGCATCATATATGAATAACATACCTTTTTCAAGTTATCTTGTGTAGTGAGTCTCAATAATCTTCCAAACTTTGTGGACACATATGCCTTTGCTGCATTCATAACACAAAAACTCAAAAATTATCAACTAACCGTTCAAATAATTAAAAATTAAATACTAAAATTATATATAGAATTTACACAACTACACAGAAAATTAATTAAAAATGTTAAAAATTGCTTACTAGTATAATAAGATAAACACAATATTAATTCAAAATTCTTAAATCTACTACTCAAGCAAAAGGGGAAAAAATATAAGAAGAAGGTGAAGGAGAAGGAGAATGTGAGAGAGAAGACGAAAGAGAGATGATGAAAGAGAGAAGATGTCTTCGGACAAAAAAAAAAAAAAAAGAGAGAAGATGAAAGTGTGTAAATTGATTTTTTTGGAGTAAAGACTCCAAAATATAAAAGTGATATTCACAATATATATATATATATATATATATATATATATAAAGGTGATAAGATGGGTTCACGGGTGTAGTTTGACAATTTTTTTTTTTTTTTTTTTTTTTTTTATGAATTGTCATTTAACATTATTATTTTTTTATTTATCAAATAAAAAAAAGTATTGTGTATATGTATGTATATATATTTTTCAATTAGTGATTATTATATTATATATATATATGTGAAAATAATTTTAATATTTTTTTATTTGAATAAAATATTTTTTATGTAAATATATAATATAAATTTATTAAATTATTTACTTAAAAGAACATCAATACAAGTTTTCAAATAAAAAATAATAATTAGTTGAAAGAGTTAAAAAATTAAAAATATAAGAATCTTTTGTTATTAAGTGTGGAACGATTTTTTAAAAAATTATTAATGATTTGTTATTTCTTGTCATATTAGACTTTTTTTTTTTTTAAAAAAAAATCATCAAATATATAAAAGACTTTTTATTTGAATAAAATATTTTTTATGTCAATATATAATATAAATTTATTAAATTACTTAATTCAAGAATATAAAAATAAATCTTAAATTAAAATTAATTGAATATATAAACACAAATAAAAAAAATTACTTCACATAATTACATAAAATATTATTTTAATATTATAATATATTATAATTTCAATTAATTTTTACATCACTTTGTTAAATATAATATAATATAATGATAATAATTAATAATAATATAATCTATATTATGAAAATTATATTAAAAAATATTTATAAATTAATATTATTAGAAAATAATAAAATTAAAATTTATAAATAACTTTTAAAAAAAAGGAAAGTATATATAAATATTTTATTAAAAAAAAATAAGCCTCTACTTTGACAAAAAGAGAGACTGAATATTTTATTAAAAAAATTGAGCCTCTATTTTGATAAAGTAGAGGTATTCTATTTTGAGAAATTGGTTAAAAAGTAACCCTATTTTGAGAAGAATCCCAAAATTTACCCTATTTTGGGAATAAACCCCCAAAAACGACTCATTACACACGGAACAGAGCTCAGAAATTCACATACATTCTCTTTTACGCATAATTGCAAACTTCAGTGGTTGCGCCATCCTCCTCGCCATTCTCTCGCTCATACGCCGTTGTTCTACTCTCCAGCGGCGGCCTTGCTGTCCGTAATCCGCCTTTTTTTTTTTTTTTTTTCTTTCTTTATAATTTTATTTTCCTTGCCCTAATTATCCATCGGAAGGTATATCTCATCTGCATCTCACTTTCGTTTTGATTAGATCTAATAATCGGTGGATTTATTTCGTATTATATTTTCTATTCGTTGTTTTACGGCATTTAGATGTTGATCGACATTTGAGGGCTGCGTTTACAATTGATACAGTTTTGAGCAAACGGGACTATCTTTTTCGAAAAAATCATATAATTTTGAGAGTATAAAGAACACGAAGAAAGAATAAAAATCTTGAAAGGGTAAAATGGCTTTCTGTTGCAATCTGATTAAAAAGGGGAAAAGAAAAAGTGTTGAGAAGAATCAAAGTGATTTTTGATTTGGAATATGAACCTTGATTGATCTAATAACTGTTCTTGTATTGTTTTAGCTCTTGTTTTTATGTGTCTGCCTGGAGAAGATGATTTAACTTAAACTTGGGTTAATCCTACAACAGTTTACTGGATGTCCTTGCTGAGTGAGATGAATGATTTGTCTACCTGTTAGCCAATTTTCTTTCTTCTACTTTGATGCCAACCCAAAATTATATTTTCGATGAATGCTAAAATAATGAATTTCAATGTGCATCCTGTTGTAATATGGGAATGCTGTGATTCTGTGTACTTCTTGAGTCATATGTTCATCTGTATTCTTAGTAATAATTATTAATTGGTTTATTTTCTTCAGATGGCATCTTTACAAGAAAGTTTGAATAGGTTTAAGAAACAGCAGGAAAAGTGTCAATCAACACTCACAAGCATTGCAAAACAGAATTCTTCAAGGCCAACACCTGTGAAACCTGCACCCTCAAACCTTACATCTCCTTCGCCTCCAGTCAAGTTTTCAAATGATACAGAAAGGCTTCAGCATATTAATAGCATAAGAAAAGCACCTGTTGGGGCACAGATCAAACGTGTTATTGATTTGCTTTTTGAGGTGCTAGTCCTGCTGTATTTGTTCTAGCATTCTATCTAATTGCTAAGATGTATCTTTCTTGAAGTGTCTTATGTTGATTGAATGCTGTTAATCTGTATAGCTGTCTTAGTCACAGGTAAAAACTTTGATCTGATGGTGCTAGAATTACTTTGCTTCTTATGATGTCCTGGAGTATCTTTTCATAGTCTATGATTTGGAAGGCCTTAACTTTTTTACCTTTGGTATGAAACATGTAACAAGAGGAAGGTTCTGTTGCTTTTTGAAGAGTTTGATGCAATCCAGATGCTTTTACTTTGTTGCTTTTCATAACCTTAGAAACAGAGGTGCTATGTTATCTGGCCCATTTGAGAATTTTTGGAATTTATTGATTTTGATTTCTTTAATAGTAAACCTTTACTTCTTATTTTGTTTTCCTTTTTCTTCTGAGGGATTTTTCCTACATGACAGATTTCACTTAAGACTACCAGCTCTACTAGTGCATGAAAATTCTTGTTTCCACAGACTTCAGTTTTGCCTCATTTCATCTTTCCTTTGAAAATTTTGAATTTTGCCTTTTCTTTTTCTTTACCTTGCTACAGTTCCCTTTATTTTGATAATTATTTACAAATTGACCATGAAAAGAGATTATTTTAATTGCTAATCTTTGGGAATGCCGCATTTTTCTTTTGTATTTCCTCTGCTGTTTAGATAGATGTATAATGCATTTAGGGGATGTTATGCTTGAACTTTTATTACCTGCCTAGTGCTTGAAGGTTGGTTCTCACGGATATGAGTTTCAAAACCTCCATAATTTGTTTTGGTACTTGATTAGAAGACAAGTGATGAAGTATGAAAAGTTAAGTTTTACTAATATTGATATTCATGAAGTTTTCTTTTTAAATCACTTTTTCTCCTAGATAAATTTATTTATTTGGAGTAAAGCTGGTTCTGGATATGCTAAGTATACTAAAAATCAACTACTCCTGGGTTTTAGTACGTGTTCCTTGGAAATAACATGCTGTGATTGGAGAAGAAAGAAAGATGAGGAAGCAGCAAACTAATATTTTATGAACAATAATTATTGGAAGATTGTAGTATTATGTGGTGGATTGGATTGTTATTTTGGACTTGGGGTTGAATATGGTTGGTTCTTAGCATCTTTATTATGTGCTATGTCAGGGATTAACCTCCCTCCAAACCTCCTCAGTCTTTATGTATACATTCTATGAAATATGTGATATCTAGTGTATACTGTATTCAGTCAATGATTATTGATGATTTAACCCATTTCCTTGTAAGTGATCATCTTTTAAGAAATGGATGTATGAGCTCAATAAAAGTTTTACCTAAAAGAATATTATTTCCATCTTTCATTGGATGGTGGTTTTCTTGTGATTTCATTTTTCCATTAAGAAACAATGATTTGATGGTGAAGGGTTTCTATTGTTTGGATGGCTCTGTTCAGAGCTAGCTTACAATTTGGCTCTTTGTTTTTTGTTACATTCTTATGAATGAATTGCCCTTTGGTTTGAGGTTACTTTTTGATTAATAATATGATACCTTGTAGGATATATGGTAATACTTTGGGAAAAATACCAATTCATCTCCCTCTTTTAATCTAACTGTCTTGTCTGTAGAGACGGCAAGCTTTCACACCAGAGCAAATAAATGAAGAGTGTTATGTGGATGTGAACTCAAACAAGGCTGTCTATGATAGTCTGAGGAACAATCTGAAAGTTCATTACGATGGGCGCCGATTCTCTTACAAGGTAAGTTTGATTCCTGATTTATGCTCTTCCAATGTGCAGTATTTTAATCTTTGATTTCGTCTTTGTTACAGGAAATTTTGATTTTACTCTTTCCTCCAAATGATCTCTAATACATAATCGTCTTGTTAATAGTCCAAGCATGATATAAAGAACAAGGACCAACTCCTTTTCTTAATACGGAAGTTTCCTGAGGGCATTGCCATTATCGATCTTAAGGATGCATACCCTGCTGTTATGGAGGATTTACAGGTAACCCCAATTGCTAACTTCTCCACTTCTTTGTAACATGAAAATTCATGTAAGCTGTGATGTTGGTATGAATTGGTTAATCAATTAAGCATTGGCAGTTTTTCATTTGCTCAAACATCTTGAAAATTTTGGGTAGTAAGAATTTGTCATATGTTACGTGTGATTAGTGTTAAAGAACTATTTTCACTGGCAATTTTTAAGAAACACATTCTGCAATGTTGCTCTTTAACTGTCACTATAGTTCCACATTCAGTTTTAATTAGTATTAAGTACTCACTAATACCTTAAACTAATGGAATACAACTAGACAGTCTTATTTGTGGCAATTAAGTACCAATTTTGACTGAAAATTAGACAACTTTTACTTTGTGTCAGTTTTGTTTATTGAATGCTTTTACAAAACAGTAAGCTCTTGATTTACTCTTAGGCAATGAATAACTAAAATTTTTCTCATACTTTTGTGTGGAAGAAAAAGGTGATGTGTGTGCATGGGTCAAAATTAACACTTAATGTCACACAAAACTAAAACTAGTGATAGTTACTTGTGAGAATTCCAACAATTTATTAAGGGTAGCAATAAGTATTTAATCCGTGTACTTAAAACCAGAAATTACCTGATGACTCTGCTATTGCAGGCTCTTAAAGCTGCTGGTCAAGTTTGGCTATTGTCAAACTTTGATTCTCAAGAAGACATAGCATACCCTAATGACCCTAGAGTACCTATAAAGGTTGATGACGATTTGAGAGATTTTTATCGTCAAATTGAATTACCAAGAGACATGCTGGATATTGAAAAGGATCTTCAAAAGAATGGGTTTAAGCCAGCCACGAATACAGCAAAGAGAAGAGCTGCAGCTCAAATTCATGGTATTGTTCAGAAACCCAAGCCTAAAAAGAAGAAGCAGGAAATCAGCAAGAGGACTAAGCTTACAAATGCTCACCTTCCTGAGCTTTTCCAGAACCTTAAATAGTTCTAGTAAATGATTGCAGAACAGGTACAATATATATATATATATATATATATTTTTTTTTTTTTTTTTTTTTTTTTTTTTTGGATGGTGGGTGGGGAGGGGTCCTCAATTGATTCTATGTGTTTGTGGACACAATGTAATCTTTTGTAATCCTTGTAAATTTTCTGGTACTATGTGTACTATATGACTATATGAGATGCAGTGAAACTCTTATATTTGCTTATAGAATGAAGATCACTGACATGAATTAAATCTCATGTCAGACTACACTTTCTTATACTAATATTCATAGGAAGGCTGTTGATTCATTGCATTGTAATGTTAATCATGTTTTTAGGTCACAAGGAGATTGTTTATATGCTTCAACCATCTATACTGCGTTGTATGTGTATGTATATATATGCATCACTTTTCACTTATGAGCTAAACTCCATCGTCTTGAAGGCGTGTATGTATATATATGCATCACTTTTCACTTATGAGCTAAACTCCATCGTCTTGAAGGCGTTTTGCCGACCAAGTTTTGACAAGGGGAGGTCCATCTTACTTTAGGATTTACATGTATTTAGAGGTTTGCCGACCAAGTATGTGGAGCTCACTAGCATGGACATATAACAAGAAACTGTGGATATCTCTTCCATTTGTTTCACTTGACTCCAAAAATTTTGGTTCAAGAAAGCTGTGAAGTAAATGGCTTATCTTCATATGAAATATGAAATTATCACTCCTAACACATGATATGAAATACATGTAAGTATGAATAGATAAGTTCATTGTCGTCAGCCATACTTACCTTAAAAAATAGTACCTCAATTTATTAAGTTGAAAAGTAAAATAAAATAAAATAAAAATAAAAATTGACATCTCTATTGGGATTCGGGACAGAAAAGAGAAAAGGAGAAAAATCTATACTGTTATAAATATACATTTATTTGTTAATTTTGTGGTCCATCTAATATCTCATTTCACTAATATTAATTAGTTTTCCATAACTAATTGAGGTTAGTTTTTTTTTTCTTTTGGTAATTATTCAATTAGTTAATTATTTTTTTTAAAAAAGAATATCAAGTGTGTATGTCGTATTCCTAAATGTGATTACATGTATGGGATTTTAAAATGAAACATAACTGTAAAACTCTTAATTATAACCATTATTTCTAGTTAAATTATGACATGTTAAGAATATAATATATACATATATAGGTTCATACGTGATGCATATATTATATTTTAAAATTTATTAGATTACTTTAATTGAAATATGATAATCTTTAAATACATGAATTAAAATATAACTTTATATGATTTATTTATAGAATGAGATTTCAACTTTGCATATTTTGAGTGAGATTTTGAGAATAGCTGTTCTTTGACCACATTACGATAGAAGTTGTAATCTGTGTTCGGGGGAGTTATTGTCTATTGTTGACCTCTATGGTAAAATTAGCGGCGAACCAGAGAGGCGGTGGTTTACCCTGCGACGGATATAAGCGATTCGAGTCCACTTATCTCTAAGTCTTAAAAAAATATAAAAATCTCCTAATTGGACTTGTGTAGCAAAATAAATATGTACCATTAATTCTCATGAGCACTCTCTTATTATTCTTATTCTTCTTCTTATTTTTATTATTATTGTCTGCATCCTCAATTAATTTGGTCTATCAATTATATTAATATAGAACTAAAGAGACATTCATCACAATTTTTTTTAGTAAACCTAATCAGGATCATATATATTAACATAACTAAATCACTTGGATCAAGTAATATATGTAACAAAAAAATTACTTAGCAATGTGACCTGAACATACTAATTTTCAACTAGTCCTCCTTATTCATTAATGAAACCATAATGATAAAAAAGGAGTGTAAAAAAAAATTCATTTAATACCATAATAATGGATTAATAAACACCAAATATGTATTACATATCTATAGTTATAATATAAATTGTCTATATATGCAGGATTTATACTAATCTTTAATGCATATAAGCCTACCATTGAATTGGAGCTTTTTTATATTACATTAATTAGTCTAACTATTATGATAGTTCTTAAATACACATTTGACAATTTTTTTAAAAAAAAATAAATTTAACAATAACTAGACAAATTGAAAAATAAATTTAACACCTTCAAGAAAAATATTTAAATTGGTGTATCTTTTAATTAAAAATATTTTACCTAATTCTTTTATAAAGATAAATTAATAAATATTAATTGTAAATACTTAATTGAAAGATATATATATATATATATATATTTTTTTTTTTTTTTTTTGAGGGGAATTGAAAGAAATTTTAGTTGACAAATGTTGAAGAATATCAATAATTTTCTATTGTGACAAAAAAAGAAAAAGGGGAGGGGGGAGTAATTGATAAGTGAGAAGGTCCTTTGGATGCATCATTTATTAGTTTTTTCCAAAAGAAATACAAAGAAAGTCACTTTATTTATTTATTTTTTTTTTATTTTTTTGAACCTTAGCGATGATAAATATACACTTTTCTTCTCCATGAAAATCAGTTTCAGGCACCACCACAATTATCCAGTCCACAAAATAACAATGTTTAGGAGCTTCTCCTTGGCCTCTTATGCCGCCGCCTTAGCAGCAATAGTAGCTCTTATATCATCTTCGTTCCTAGTAGTACTATGCACAAAATCAAATAATAATATCAATGGCGGTTTTAGTGTGAACCTCATCCATCGAGATTCACCTGAATCTCCTTTACATGACACTATTTCGACTGATCCTTTTCAACATGTGAAAAATGCATTCCAACGTTCACAACAACGTTATAAACATTTTGTTTCGACTAAAGTAATCCCTGGTGGTGGCGAATATCTCATGAAAATTTCATATGGAACACCACCATTTGAATCTTTTGCTATTGTTGATACTGGTAGCTTTCTTGTTTGGATACAATGCTTGCCTTGCACTCACTGCTTTGAAGAAAAATATCCGCCTTTCGATCCAAGATCTTCATCAACATTTCGATTTGCCTCTAGTAGTAGTTCCGGACGATGTCCCATGGTTTCTTTACGTGCCAAAAATAATCAATCTTCTATTATTACTACTACTAAATATCAACATTCTAATGGACGGTGTCGTTACCGAGTTAGATATGGTGACGGTTCTTACACCAGTGGCGATTTTGCATATGACACTGTAACATTTGGCCAAGGTGCATATCGTGTCTCGTTTCCAAACTTTTTGTTCGGATGCGGACACGACAACGCTGGATTCTCCCCAATGCTGTCCGGTTTAGTTGGTCTTGGACCTGAAAGTATCTCACTAGTTTCTCAACTAAGTTCCACCACCGCTAAAAAATTTTCTTATTGTTTAGTACCTCTCACAGAACCATCAAAGCCCGGGGTGCTAAGTTTTGGTGACCAAGCTGTGGTCACAGGTCCTGGTGTAGTATCAACCCCTCTCGTCATAAACACATACTACTCGTTAATAATCGAAAGTATTAGTGTTGGTCATGTCGCTAAAGTGAATTTTGCTGATGATCTCAAATTTTCATCTATTATTAATAATGGTTCGAGATCAAGAAGAAATTTGCAAGGAGGTGGAAATCTAATAATCATTGACTCTGGTTCGACGTTGACTTATCTTCCGACATATGTGTACAAGAAACTTCTAGATATTGTACGAAGTCAAATAAGGTCAATGGCAATACCAGATCCATCTGGATACTTTGGATTGTGTTATCCGGCATCCTTAAGAGATGAAGATATTCCAATTATTACATTTCATTTTAAGGATGCAGCTGTGGAGTTGAAGCCTATTAACACATTTATTAGGAATACTCCTTTAGCAAGATGTTTGGCCTTTACTACGAGTGACTCCATTTCCATATTTGGAAATATAGCACATAGTAACTTTTTGGTTGGATATGACCTTGAAAAGAGATCTGTATCTTTTAAGCCTGTAGATTGTGCAATACTTTCAAAGTAATCACTACTACAAATATACATATATATATATATATATGAAAAATTGGACATTTTAAACTTTATATTATTTTTTATTTGAACAATTTTATTAATTTTAACTATCAAAATCTATGTTCTAAGCATGTTTATGTATTGTAGAGGACATAATTTATCATTAAAAGTATTATTGACTAACACATATCTTAATAAAACTCTTATTTCTTCAATTGAACAAATACCAGATCAATGAAAGAAATTGGAAGAATTGAGAGTTTCATTATAATATAAAGTTAATGAGATTGTAAAGAACTAAAATATCCTTCAGGGAACTTACACGTCTTGAAATGTGAATTTCTATGCCTAAAACTTGAGAGAGTTTGATTAGAAGGATCCCTTTATCCAATTAAAAGTAAATGGAATTCAATTGTCCAAAAGAAAAAATGTAGAGATACATTTGTCTAAATAAAAATAATATGAGGACTAAAATGACTAATTTTTCTATATAGTTTTTTTAATGTATATTTATGTATTTATTTATTTATTTATTTGGTAATTCATATCCTCATTGACTAATTTGAATGAGATCTTTGAGATGAAACTCTCAAGACTATAACAAATGATTGAAAATGCAGTATAAAGTCATCATTATGTGAAGTTTTCTTCGAGAAAAAGTTAAAATTTACGGACACAAATTTTAGTGACTTTTTATTAGATAGAGCAATGACTCCATATGGATAGTTTAAAATAAAAATTATGAGAAATTTAAGCATGAATTTGAAACTAGGGAAGAAGGATTTATTTATTTATTTATTATACTATTATTGAATCATGAAAGATCACTAGTCCTGTACTATAGTATGACTAGACATTTAGTTCATCTTTATAGAGCTTGATGTTAATATTCATATAATTTACCGTGCTTACTTTTTTTAACATTGAAAAAAAAAGAATTAGAATATTATCGAACATATATTTTTTTCTTTTATTATTTTGCTATATTTATGTGCGTTATTTATTTAGCACTTGAGTTTAATATATCTATTCAATTCTTTTATTTTTATCTTTCATTATTATTTAATATTTTAATAAAATATATATTTATATGATGTGTTTATCTTTTATTATTCACCTTAATATTATTATTTATTATATATAAAACCAATATAGAAAAGTATGTTATAGTATATGATATTAAAATAAATATATTATTAAGTGTGTAAAATGAAAATAGATTGTAAGATTATACCACTTTGAAAATAAGTTAATCATTATATTGCTTAATTATTTGCTAAAATAAAAATAAATGTTATTACTTCACTATATATTTGAATTATTTATTAATTATGTTTTATAGAACTAAACACTATTTGTATACATATATGTAAATCATGTTTGATAAATTTGTAATAATAATGAAATATGAATTTACTTGATGATTAGTAAGTTATAAGACCTTTAATGTATTATATAAATATGAATTTGTTTTATGATTAATAATTTATTATATTGTGTCATATTATGTAATAAAATTAATTGTGTTTTAGGAATGAAGATATAAGTAATACTAATTAAAATAAAATAAATATTGAAAGTAAATTTATTATAAGGTAATGTTTGTAAAATCATGTGTTGTAAAGCCATTGTAAGTTTTTGTACATAAATGTATGGGTATAATATGTAATGTAATATATTTATATTTTATTATTTATTTAGTATTTTAGTATGATATATATGTTAATATGTTTATTATTTATTCTTCTTTATTAATTTAAAAAATATGGATGATGATGTTATATCTAAAAGTAGAAAATACTTATTTAAATAAATATAGTGATGTATATGTTTCTACAATTTTAGGTAATATAAGATTAATTGAGTGCTCTAAAAGAATAAAATTAACTATAAAAAATGCTTTATTTTCAACTACATCTCAAATAAATTATTGAGTTTTAAAGATACTTGTTTTAAGGGATATCATTATGAGATTTTACAAGCATTATTATGCAACAAAATTATATTAAACTTATTTTTTCTTTTGACTTATACCACACTATAATTAATGCAACTAAAACGCATGTAAAAATAAACCAAAAATTTATTAATTCAAGAAATTTTACTATTTGACACAATTAGTTTGAGCAATCAAGTTTAAGTATGATAGAAAATTATTAAAAATTCATATGGACACCCATTGAAAAATTAACTTTTTAATCAAAAAATTTTCATTTGCTACATATTCTCAAGAAGAATTAATTATTAAGTCTCCCCCCAACTAATGTTTGACTTGAATCCCTAGCATTTTTTGAAAGAATTCAAGGTTATATATTGGAGCTTAGTCATCCATCATGTGAACAATTTCAATATTTTTTTTTTTTATAATAGACACATATACTAGATAGTTCATGTATATTTATTATAAAGTTGCAACTTAAAGTTTGCGAGATTGCATTCTCAAATAATAAGACTATGAGCATAATTTAATTTAGATTGTATTATTAAATCAATATGTATAAAATTCCTGGTGAATATTCATCTCGAACTTATATGCAACATTTCATGTGTGCATCAAACCAGCAAACTATCATAAATTCTCTCCATTGTAATTGGTATATGGTCGAGAACCAAATATTTCTATCTTAAAATTTTTAAATGTATGGTATATTTGCTTATAGCTCCACCACAATGCACAAAGATGATCCTCAAAGAAGGTTCAAAATATATATTGGATTTGATTCCCAATATTAGAGGAGAAATAGAAAGTAGTTTGGTAAGAATATTACATTATACTTTGCAATATTTTGATCATCGTACAAAAAAAAATGTGAACTTGAAGTTCAAAATTAATCTATTTGCAAAGTATAGATAATCAATTGTCAAGTGCATTTACTAATCAAAAGATAGTGACTAAATCACAAATACCAGCTGTAAATGCTCCAATACAGATTGATGTCCTAGTAGAAAAATATGTCATAAAATAGAAAATGAGTCTAGAGCATGTTAGAAGCATGATAGACTGAATGGTTCTAGAGATAAAAATTTTTGGTAAAGAAATGGAGAAAATATTCAAAATAAGTGCATTGAAAAAAATTGATACTCTTAAAGAGTCAAGATATAACAAATAAACTAATTGTAGAAGAAATTTAGGTCCATGAAATTCTGAGAAAAAGTATAGAATGATAAAATTTCAATAAATTATGTCTATGTGGGAAAATGATTGAACCAAAAATAAAAATATTTTCAATAATATATATATATATATATATATATATATATATATATATATATATATATATATATAATGTAACACTAGTGAGCCTGCATGTGATTGATTAAATAAAAGATACAATTTGAGTAGAATTAAATCTACTTGAAAAAAATTGAGGTTTTTGGACTACTAGTTTGGACATCTCAAAATGTGTAGGAACAATGAGTATTTGTACGAAAACTAATAAAAAAAAATAAAATAAAGTTGTTAATATAAAACAAGATTTGTTACACAGTTTTTTTCGCATAAGCTTAAAATTAACTACAAAGGTCACATATTCTCCCTTGATGGATATAATTCTTTAATATTTCATTAGTCTAACATGCATGGAAAATTTTTAATATGCATCTTATGAAGGTAGTTGTAGTCCATTTATATGGCTCGTTTGATAATGATATATATCTATGTGAAAATTTCATAAGGATTTAAGATGCTTGAAGCACACAAAACAAGTTAGTGATAATTGTAATCAATAAAGTTACAAATATCTTTGTATCATTTAAAGAAATATGGACTAATATGATGATATAATTATTTTAGTGAGTACTTGTTGAAAGAAGATTATTAGAATAACCACACTTAATCATGTAATTTTATTAAAAAATGATATTCATGTTTTACAATGATGGTTATATATATATATATATATTGATGATTTAAATATTGTTGGAGCTCCTTAAAAGATTTTGAAAGTTGTAGGTTCTTTGAAAAAGAAATTGAGATGAAAGATTTTAGAAAATAAAATTTTGTTTCAACTTGTAGATCGAGGAGCACTTAAAAGATAAAGTTGAATTTTTTTATTTATTAATAAACTTACCAAAAAAATCTAAATATTTTACATGGATAAAACACAATCCCCAATGGTAGTTTTATTAATTGATGTGAAAAATAATATTTTTGAGCTCTGAGAACAATAAAGAACTTCTTGGTCTTAAAAGTACCATATCTATGTAGTAACGTAGCAAGATTTAGTTTATTTCAATATTTAATTTAGTTTAAAATTTTGAAAATTTTAAAAATTTTAAACTTTGAAATATAACTTCTATAAAATTAATTATGCATAATAATTATATTATTTTGTAATTGGTCAATATTTTTCATATCACTCCCTACTTTCTCTCTCTATTTTTTACTTTTTGTGTAGCCAATATATTTTTGGCAGTAATAATCATAACAATAATAATAAAGAACAAAGAAACAATATATATATATATATATATATACTTATTAAGAAAGAATAAAACATTTTATTTGGTTACAAATTAAAAAGAGAGTTTAGGTATCTAATTTATCTTTTGTTTCTTTTTGGTACTTTCCTCATCTAATTTATCCTTCTTAGCTATTGAAACTAAACTTTCTTTATATAAGTAGAACTTCTTGTTAATGTAAAAATCTTCAACACAATATTTATGAACTTGTTTATTTTTCAACAAATTCCATCTAATAAATTGGTAATTTGTGCCATATATTAAATCTTTCCGGACATAACTTTGAATAATGAGATCCTCTTCATCACCCTCTTCATTCTCCCATATTGATATAGGGTTTGAGATTACAGGACAAACAAGGTCCTAACGTATATTGCTTAAACCAAGAATCTTTTACTCCGTATTCTTTCATCAACCAAATATCAATTAATGAAATAATATCATCCATAACTGTTGTCTCTTTCTTAAGACAAACTAGGGCAAGATAGCCTTGTATAACTTTAAGACTTACATATCGGTAGGAATCCAGTTTTTTCCATATTATGTTTACTCCTTCCGGATACTGAATTTCGCATAATTCTTCCGTACAAATGTCTATACAAACAATTGTGGAATTTGCCTTCCAATGAATTCTCCCATTCAAAATTAAGTTTGTAGAATCATAATATTTTATTTTAGATAAAATATTACTGTCAACCGATCCATCAAATAAATCCCTCCATTCATCACACTTAAGACTGTACATTCCAGCTCTGAAAGATACAGTGGACTTACCTGTTTATGAATATATATATATATATATAATCACAATATAACCTTATAATCATCATTCACATCATCATAACCATATCCCATGCCTTGTATTCTAATTTCTTCTCCAGGTTGACTAAACCTGAACTGGATGGACCCAAAATAGGGTACAAATTTAGATTCCCCGGTTGCAGGATTTACCGGAACAAAACGATACCTACCCATGTAAACACACAGTATCCCATTGAAAGATCCAAGAATATCATAATATTCAAAGTACCATTGATAGATCAAATTTTGAAAGAATGACGGATTCATCATCCTCTAAATTAGCATACATCAGATTATCTTCTTCCAAATCCTTATCCTCCTTATTGGAAGGAGACCTTAAGAACAAAAGGCCGCCTTTCTTCTTCTCGTTTAATTTCATATGCATATCAATGAAATAATCATTTTTCGATCAGTAAATTATACCATGATTTTGAAACGCATCTAAATCTCACCATCGATTTTATGGGTAATCTCAATAAAATCTGCATCACACACTCTTCTGGAAAGAGGACAGCCAAATTATTTCTTTTGCACTCCATCTAATTTTACTCTACTATGTTTTTTTTTTCAGCTAACAAATATTAAATATATTTATAGTGACTTGAGAATCTTTTTTTTTTTTTTTTGGTCGAAACCGGATTTTCTATAAATAATAGGAACCGAGTACAAATTAAAAACTTCCCCTATTCCAGACTGAAAGTAGTTCAAACACGATTCTAAGACTTCTTTCAGCGATGGCATAGGGGGTCTCCAAACGAGAAACCGAACTATGTATTCTAGTAGTGTGGTCACACCAAAGTACATGAATAGTTTGGCGGAAAATATAAGTCCAAAAAGGGGGAACAAGAGGGTTGTGGGTAGTCCTAGAGAGATTTCTACATAACCACCGCACAACATCCGTAGGAGCAAAGAAACTCGTAGCCAGTCCCCCGGGTAGCATGATGTTCCAAACGGCTCTAGCTAGCTTGCAATCCCTTAAGAGATGTAGGCTTGTTTGAACATCTATTCCACACCAAGAACAAATCGGAGACGGCAGAATACCGCACTTCCATAAGAATGTTGTTGTAGGTAGAGCTTGGTGTAGACACTGCTTCAAAGTGTAGGAAGCCCTTGTAGGCCCTTTGAAAGACCACAATCGTCGTCATGGTATTTGAGCTACTTGGGGAGGAACTGCAGGCTGCTGTCGTTGTCGAATATCTCTGCTTGGAGAAGCTGCCTGAGGGTGCAAAAATCCAGCTGGGACAATCATGGTTGCTTGCGTCGGGGGACACACCGATAGTGAGGATTGTTGCAAGGATGTTTTGGGGAAGACTATTATGAAAAGCCGCCACGCTCCATCCATTCGCCGGACACCAGAAATCTGCAACACTCATGTCAAGAGTGTGTGGGGGAATCATACTAGAGCATAGATTTAAAAGGGGTTTATCGCCAACCCAAGTGTCCAACTAGAAAGAGGTACAACGTCCATTACCAATCTACCATCGAACCCCCTCCTTGACCAGAGGGAAGACCTTCACTAAAGCCTTCCAAATATGAGAAGCCGACGGGTTTGCTTTTCCCCGAATCAAGGATCTCCAGCCACCATACTTCATTGTTAGAACACAACTACTAAGCTCTTGGGGGTCCTTGATCATCCTCCACAATAGTTTAGCTAACAAGGAATTGTTAGAAGACACCAAACATGGAAACCCCAGTCCACCAGCTTGCTTTGGTTGACATATTTTGTCCCAAGACACTGTGTGATGTCTACGTACTCCTGCACTCTCACCCCAGAAGAAGAGCCGACTTAACCTTTCCAAATGTTGGGTTACTGCCTTCGGGACAGCAGCGGTTTGCATGGTGTAAACTGGAAGGCTCAAGAGTGTTGAAGAAATCAGAATTATTCCGGCTGACTTGGACAAACAACGCACTTTCCATCCAGCAAGCCTCCTTTCGGTTTTCTCAACCAGATAATTAAAGTGATCCTTAGGTTTCCTCTCTTGTATCAAAGGGACTCCAAGATATACCCCCAAATCTGAAGTAGCACCTACCTTGAATTCAAGACAGATAGAGTTCCTTAGATAGGTAGGGGTATTGGGGGAGAACCAATTCTGGATTTATTTCTATTCACTCGTTGGCCCGAAATTCTGCAAAAGTTCGCAAGAATATGTTCCATCACACGAGCCTGAGAAAAGGAGACCTCCCCAAATAGCAGTAGATCGTCGGCGAAAAATATGTGTGAAATGACCGGTCTCTGTCGAGCTAACTAGTCAATAAATATTACTATCATTTTGAATCTATTTTTATTATTACTATCATTTTGAATTAGTCAATAAATATTTATCTCTTCCTATTTTCTCTCTCAATTTTACTTTTACCCATTTCATTTTTTTTTTCTCTTAAAAAAAAATATATATATATATATATATTTAAGTACAAACATTTTAGCATATTACAATATATGAACATTTTGAAAATTTTAATAAGCATACTAATATCGACGAGAGATTTAATATAAATCAAAATTATATAGACATCTTTAAATTGTAATTTTTATTGACTTTCAAAATTATAATAATAATATTAGAATGAGTTCGTGTTTATTAACATTATTATTTTATAGTATATATTACTATAGTTAAACCTAACTATATAGTTGTTAAAGAAAAGGATACAATTATAACAAATTAATTATATTTTAACAATAATTATACACATTATACATTAAAATATTTTATATTTACTTCACAATTGGGGAAGTTTATGCGAAGAAAACAATGAGTACTTTCATATCACAAGTCTTGTTTTGAGTAAGAAAACTATATTAGAAAAATTAATTATTCTTCCAACTTATACCACACAAAAGTAAATGCAATTAAAACACATTTAATAAATTAGAAGTTTATTGATTCAAAAATATTTACTATTTGGCATGATCAATTTCGGTTCAAGTATGATGTTAAAAATGATTAAAATTCATATGACACTCGTTGAAAAACTTAAAGATTTTTTAAGCAAAAAAATTTTTATATGTTGCTTGTTTTCAAGAAAAATTGATTATTAAATCATTACCAGCTAAAGTTGGAATTGAATCTCCCATTTTTTTAGAAAGAATTTAGGTCATATGCGTAGACTAATAATTCACCCTTCACACAAATCATTTCGATAGTTTATATTCTAGTAGACACATCTTGTAGATGTCCTCATGTAAGTTTATTGAACTTGTAATCTTGTGTTTGCAATCTTGTGTTTATAGCATCAGCAGAATTTCAAGATTATATAATTAAATCGATATCTCTAGATAATGTTGTTGAATTTTCATCTCAAACTTCTAATGATTATTGTAAATCAATTGACATAAATGTTGAACATCTTGTAACTCATGTCCATACACAAAATACGTTAGTTGAATCATTTATTAAAAGAATTCAATGGATAACTAAACCTATGCTTATGAGTACTACACCACCCGTTTCAACTTGGGACTCTGCAATTTTGAATATAGGACCACTTGTACACATTAGACCAACAAATTATCATAAATATTTTTCATTGCAATTAGATTATGGTCAAGAACCAAATATTTCCTATTTTAGAATTTTTGAATATATTGTATATATTCTTATAGATGTCATTAAAGAAGATTAGGAATATATAATTTTTTATTCTCCTTCTATTATAAGATATCTTAAATTAAATCTATGACGACGGAAATCTTTTTACAGTACAATACACTCATTTTTAATTTAATGAATCAATATTTCTAAGAATAAAGAGAGAAAAAAGAAAGCAACTTCATAAAAATATTACATAAAATACTTTACAAAATCTTAATACTTGTACAAATCAATGTGAACTTGAACTTATGCAAAAGTATGACAAAACAATGAGAGGTAATTTTGATGATTTATATTCGTTAGTGTAATATTTATTATATCGTAATAAAGAATTCTAGCATTCAACAGTATAATTATTCCAAAATTTATTATACAAAAAAATTAAAAAGGTAATAGATAAAATATATATATTTTTTAAATTCTTGGAATATTTTGCATTTCATATTTTATTCAAATACAGTTTAAAATCCTACATTCGCAAATATCAACATATATTTTAAGATAACATCAGCTGCAGAGCAATTCCTCTGACCTTTTGAGCTCCACCATTTACTTTCCTTCTTGTCCACCAAAGAAAACAGGTAAATAATCATCTCTCGATGAGAGCAGCTCCCAGAAGGGAGAAAACTTCTTCCGTGAGCTCCATATCAGATTAGATACACCAAATATGGAATATTAGTTCATAAGAAACAAACATATAGAAAATATGGTGTTCCAACCAGTAACCTTTTCCTGCCACAAATATGGTGGAGTATAGTTCATAAGCATGAAGTGCTATTACCGCTCTCTTTTGACTCATCTAACATAAGAGTGGAGAGCTGGATCCTTCTCCTTCAACTTCTGGTGGCCGAAGGCATGGAGGGCAGTAAGCATCTTTAATATTTTGAAGGTGGAATTCTCTATGTTCATTCCTCTCATCGATTTCATCATTCTCCTTTGCATCCTAACAAAGACATTTGTCCAGGAATATAAGATTTGACATAAATATATGCATTATAAGTTCCAATTCAAGTAATAAAATCCCAAATTTGATAAGAAATAAAGATCTTATCTCATTTTTTTTTTTTTTTTTTTTTTTTTTTTTTTTTTTTTTTTTTTTTTTTTTTTTTTTTTTTTTTTTTTTTTTTTTTTTTTTTTTTTTTTTTTTTTTTTTTTTTTTTCCCCCCCCCCCCCCCCCCCCCCCCCCCCCCCCCCCCCCCCCCCCCCCCCCCCCCCCCCCCCCCCCCCCCCCCCCCCCCCCCCCCCCCCCCCCCCCCCCCCCCCCCCCCCCCCCCCCCCCCCCCCCCCCCCCCCCCCCCCCCCCCCCCCCCCCCCCCCCCCCCCCCCCCCCCCCCCCCCCCCCCCAAAAAAAAAAAAAAAAAAAAAAAAAAAAAAAAAAAAAAAAAAAAAAAAAAAAAAAAAAAAAAAAAAAAAAAAAAAAAAAAAAAAAAAAAAAAAAAATTTTTTTTTTTTTTTTTTTTTTTTTTTTTTTTTTTTTTTTTTTTTTTTTTTTTTTTTTTTTTTTTTTTTTTTTTTTTTTTTTTTTTTTTTTTTTTTTTTTTTTTTTTTTTTTTTTTTTTTTTTTTTTTTTTTTTTTTTTTTTTTTTTTTTTTTTTTTTTTTTTTTTTTTTTTTTTTTTTTTTTTTTTTTTTTTTTTTTTTTTTTTTTTTTTTTTTTTTTTTTTTTTTTTTTTTTTTTTTTTTTTTTTTTTTTTTTTTTTTTTTTTTTTTTTTTTTTTTTTTTTTTTTTTTTTTTTTTTTTTTTTTTTTTTTTTTTTTTTTTTTTTTTTTTTTTTTTTTTTTTTTTTTTTTTTTTTTTTTTTTTTTTTTTTTTTTTTTTTTTTTTTTTTTTTTTTTTTTTTTTTTTTTTTTTTTTTTTTTTTTTTTTTTTTTTTTTTTTTTTTTTTTTTTTTTTTTTTTTTTTTTTTTTTTTTTTTTTTTTTTTTTTTTTTTTTTTTTTTTTTTTTTTTTTTTTTTTTTTTTTTTTTTTTTTTTTTTTTTTTTTTTTTTTTTTTTTTTTTTTTTTTTTTTTTTTTTTTTTTTTTTTTTTTTTTTTTTTTTTTTTTTTTTTTTTTTTTTTTTTTTTTTTTTTTTTTTTTTTTTTTTTTTTTTTTTTTTTTTTTTTTTTTTTTTTTTTTTTTTATTTTACATATAAAAAATTATAAATGAAAAATGGTGATTGACAAAAGCAACAGGAGTCCCCATAAACATGGCACAATGTAAACTGCAAGCTTTATTCCGACTAGCGTAGTAGTACTAACTTCTATAAATAATCATCATTAATTCTCTATCTCATGAACCTGAACGGTGTATTTCAGTATGAACATTTAGGCCTGAATCCCAAAGCTAAACTCGAATCTTTATGATTAAAAAAGTTATGCTAAAACAAGTAATTTGATGAACTCATCACAGATGGATAATCTGTGGTAACAGAAACTCCGAAAATTTAAAATTTTATTCTTTAGGAGTTTAATTAAGAAGGATCTGTGAGGAAAATCTTTTCACATACCACTTTATTATTACAAATATGTTTTGCTCACCAAAACAAAATGAAACTGAAATTGGTTTTACATGTCCATAATAAAATATAAAATCAGAAACAAGTTGTACCTTTACAGCAAGCTTGCAGAATGCAGGAAGGAATCTCAATTTGCAGTACTCATTGAAAACTAAAGTGAAGACAAGGAGAGGAATTGTGCAAACCGATGCTGAGGGCTTTGACTTAAGACCAAATAGTCCAATCATTGTTATCTGCATAAGAATGATCGCCAGAAGAATGTATTTATGAATACAGGGCCAATATTGACCACAAGTCTCATAAGTAGTGACATAGACCTGTTGAATCTGTCAAGATGGAAACATTTGTCACTAACGAATTCGATCTGACATTGAATCTCAAGTAATAGCATAAAGAATTTCCAAATGGGAAGGGCATGTCTACATAAATCAAGGGAAACAGAAGAAAAAATTGTTTATATCTTTGAATTAGCATTATTGAAAGTAAAACTGGTAGGTACTACTTCAAAATATTGAAGAAAGATAGGAAACCCAAAATATTTAAGAATCAGTATAAGGAAGCTGGTGAATACAAGACAATCAACAACTAACATTAGAGAGGCAGATTGGACCAATTCAAGTATACATAAGACAAGGTTATTTCCCAAACACAGAAATATTCTCTAATTCAAAAGATATTATGAATACTCAGTGATGTACAGTTCTATATGCTATAAAAAATGTACAAGATAAGTATAGACTAAACTGAAGGCATGATCTGTAGGAAGTCGTTTCTTATAGGAGTTTTAGACCTGAAAAGATGAAAAACCATCCCTTTGTCTTCTTATGAACTCAAGACAAAGACAGATCATGATCATAAGCCTTCATGGAGGACAAGCCAAAATGAAAGATAACAATTAGCGAGTCTTTTCATTATTAAACAAAGATAGGACACAAATAGACTTGCACAACCATGTGAGTGCTGAGAAAGCATCCAATGAAGAAGGTAGATCGATCTTACTGACCCATAACTAGTTAAACCCGTGATTTACAAAATTCTTTTTAATTATCTTTTCCCAGAGGGCGTTATAAAATTATAATTGATGTCAAAAATTCTGTGCAATATACTTGCATAAATTGCTTTGCATAATTGCATGTGATCCAACATTGAGGAACAATGACATGAGAAGTATACATGTATTAGCTCCAGAAAAGATAAAGAAGTTAAGAAATCTAGGAACTCATAAGAAGTAAAGCTAGAGAGTGTACCTGATTAATGTAAACAATATAGCCCAAAAGGAAGTAACCAACTAAAAACGGGAGAAGCAAGGGTGAGACAACCGCATATACCATGCCGATCAGTATAGAGAGCGCAACAAAAGGAACGATCCGATAGTAAGGTAGAGAATAAAGATATGGTGCTTTATGTTTTCCATGATACCATAAATGTGACTTCAGAAGATCCCAGATAAGCAATGCAGGTTGAAGGATTTCTAAAGAAAATCCTGAGAGTCCATTAGTCAATATGTATGTTGTAAAAAAGCCTCCCTGATAAAAAGTGGAAAAAGAAAGGACAAACTTCAGGGAATCATCCTATAGAAATGCAATAAACACTTGAGTAACATTGTTACTTGTTTACTCAGATGCTATATGTGCAGTGATGTGTGCAATTCAAACTGAAAAACAGACGATAAAACTTTACTTGAGCAGTTACAGCCTTAGCAAGATGACTAGGAAAATCTTTGGGGTGCCCAAAATAATCATTGATTTGATCAAACAATGAACCGGATAACAAACTCAGGAAAAACACATTTCCAACAAGAAAATAGAAGACCATATCACAAGCTTTTATGTCCCTTTTACTCCTTGATATATAGCCTGCCAGTTTTGCCATTGCAATCATACAAAAAGGAATGACGTATATGAATGCATTGAGAATAGCACTTGGAAGATAACCCGTAACAATTGATCCCACTCCTGGTCTGCATGGAGTTAAAAGAATTACTAAAACTCTAGCACAAGATTTGTAAATAGGTAACTGAATCAGTAAAAAGGATCAAGACATGCAAAAAAAAGAAAAATGCCAAAAAGTTATAAACTAATACCATGGACCAGATAGGAATAGATTTAAAGAGTCCACCTTTACTACCAACAGAAGATGAACAATTCCATCCTGTGCTATCAAATTTATGAAGCAAAAAAGATACAAAAGATTTAAAATGAAAGAACCATGGTAAATGTAATCCCACAAAACGGTAAATGAAAGATAAATGCACATTCTAATTTATCTCATAATTTGGAGAAACATTTGTTTAATAATCTACCACAATAGAAAGGTCAACAAATTTCATTTTGAAAAGTGAAAACTAGTATCCGATACATTCAAGGATAAACTTGGGATAACAAAAAGGAGAGTCATGTCCAGGTTATTGATATTAAGGGGACACTGATAAAAACCTTCTGCATGGCTGATGTCATTATAAGTTGGAACACATGACTTTGTTCCTAAAATCCTGCTAGAGTGCTCAAAGCAGGTCTCAAAGGAAAATGAATTTTTGTGTACAGCATCTTCCTCTCACTATCAAATTTCTGCTAAGACTATGCATCACGTAATCCATACAAGCATCACAAAAAACTTATAAACATTCATACAGGATATGCCAAAAAGTCCAAGGTTTTTTTTAGAATCAAAATATAGATGAAAATGGACAGGAGATTACTTGCATTTGAATTGCAAGGATATTTCCCTGGGTAGGTCCCCTTCCTGCTCTGGAAATATAAAACAAGAGTGCTAGACTATTTCAACAACACCATTACTAGTATTGATCTAAAAGATATAAATCTATATGTTCTCTTTTCGCAAGCAGTAAGAGTGCTGCTTCAAATGAGATATTTTGGACAGTACAGAAGGCTAACAGTACAAGCTTATCCAGAAAAAATAAATAAATGAAATAAGCAGCAAAAACATCATGACAACCCCCTTACATTAACTGCACAGCCATTGCAGGTGGAAACCACTTTCGTAATCTTTCAAATTTGGCAATTCCTTGAATAGCTGTAACTGGAATTGCAAAGAAAATTGTAAAAACTGATGCTGCAATAAACATAACAATTTTATAAACTGGCAAGCGCCTATAAGGAACTGTCAAATTTCTCCACAACACATCCCCTGGCTCTGGAGCTACCTCTGTAATCCACAACAGCGGATTTGCATGCTGTTGAGATTGAGCAGCTAAAGTAGCACCCCAGCGAGACCTAAACGTAACAAAAGCAACTGGCAGCTCCTACAAAAGATAAAAATACAGAAAAAATTAATAATGTGATATGAGCTTCCTATGGAGTTCGTAATATTGGAGGCATGCATTCTCTAGAATATATCTTCACAAATAGTGATAGTCTATAGCGATAACTCTATAAAGACTCCCAAAAGAAAGTAGTAAATGGAAGTCCACGCAACCACTTAAGTACATTGAATAACACTTCTATAGATATAGTTTTTTAACATCTACTTTCCTGGTGTTTTTCCTCATTCTAAACTTCTATCAATTGAGGCATAAAATTACACCAGACTGAAACCAAAGATCAAACTGCAAGGGTGATGGCACAACAAGCACATGATAAGAGAGAGATGATTAGAACCTACAGAATTCATTTTCATGGAGCCTTGACTAAGTTCTGTATTCATGTGAGTTCAAAATTTTCATATTTGTTCAATCTCCTAGTAATTCCGTAATCCATGGTACAACAGTAATCGGATGAAGTAATCCTAACCATTAACTAAAAACAGTAATGGTTGAGCATACAGGAAATGATATGGTGGGACTGTGAACTTGAATTTATTACTGTTCATGGAAAAAACTCAAAGGAAGTGGCTTCTGAAGGTCAAAGACATGTTGACCATGCTGGGTTCTTAATGCATAAAAGCAATGAAGGGCTGGATTATATCAATAAATAGAATACTGTCAAGAAAATAACTTCTGATATCTTTGTTCTGAGCTCTTGGGATCAGTTACACTTAGTCAAAGGGAGATACTTCCAACCATGGGTGTACTTGAGACGGTTTCTGTATTCCATCTATGGTGTGGGGATATTTGTCCTAAGGATGTTTGGGGACTACGAAAATCAATATATGGGTTAATGTGTAGGAGTATTTAGTAAAACTACAAACTAAAAGGTTAAATTCAAAGGCTCTATATCCTGATTTGACTGAGGTCTGTGTTAATGTTTCTTATGAGTTGTATCCTTGTCTCAGCTGACAAAATCTTGAAGCTGACAACACTAGCAGAATCAAACGAACTGGCTAGATTCACCAACGATCACTTCCAATAAAAAAAAATAACGGGCCAAGTATAGTTTCTAAGAAAAATCAAATAATGTTGTAACAGAAAACAGCCTTTAAAGAAAAAAGGATCACTTGATGCTATATCAAGAAAAGCCAACCAGAGGTGGGACTGATGAAAGCATCCAGTGGGGTCAAGGTGTGCATGCCTAGGTGCAAGTGTAGCTATCTTTAGGAACAGTGTTAAATTTCCACCTCATCTAAAAATTTACACTGATTTAAGAGCGTTAAGTTTAACCACTTTATGCACACTTCACATGTAAGTCAAACACAAATTATCAATAATAAACCCAGCATGTAAACAATAATCCAACAACTGGACGCAAAAATAAAATTCAAACTCAAGAACTCTCATTCTGTCATTCTGGTATAATGTTAAATTACACCTTGTCCTAAAGAGCTTAAACTTATAAACAAGAATTAAATTTAACACCTATCTATCACTCTCAGAGTGAGTAGCAGTTAAACTCAATTTAATATAGTATTAGAGTTGGAGGTCTTGAGTTCAAATTCCAATATTGACCTCATTTGTTGATTATTATGCACATATTATGCCATATTATGAAAATTTGTGATTAGCCCACTAGTGAGGAGGTGATAAGAAGAAAAATTTAACCCTCTTTGTCCATTTGCCACTCAATTTAAATTATACACCTATCAAGAAGCATACCGGAATCTTTTCATTAAGGCTCATTCAGTCACTCATTTACATTTGCTTGCTCCCGAAGAGACTTTCAAAATGCACTTAAATCTTCTTTTTAAGTGTTCGACTAAGATAAAAACTAGAAAAATCCTGAGTTTTTGTTACTTGGTTTCATGCAATTTCTGCTTGATGATTAGTGAGAGTTAAGTTTTGGAAAACTTTTTCAAAGTTCCATCTTCAACTCACTCTAGAAAAGTGCAGATTCAGACTTGAGGATGTCCAGAACATGTTTTATAATTATCAGAAAGTTGCAAAGGAACTCATGGGGATGAACCAGCAATCAACTAGAAGTATTGTGTTGGCCAATGGAGAAAGGTACTCAATATTTCTATTTTTCACACTCTTCAACAAGATTCTCATGAATTTCAATTGAAAATTGTTTTAGTACCTTCAAAAGACCATTAAACTTTTTTTTTTCCTCTTATTGGTACTGTGCCAAAAAAAAGAAGAATCTTTCCCTGTCAGTCAGTCTATCCTCTAGATTCGCGACTGAAAACTTATATCCAATGGTAATATTGCTAATTTCTTGATTGTCCATGCACATTCTCCAACTACCATGTTTCTTTACTTTCAGTAGGGCCAGAATAGAAAACACGCATTTTGGGGAAAAAGTAGTGATATATGGTTGTATTTGTTTATTGTTGGTGAATATGGCGTCAAGTAGTCAAGATTTTCTATCATCCTACGAACCACGGAAAAAAATGTTGATAAGATTTTCTAAAGTAGTTAATAAGGGATTGTCCAACGGTCTACCACTAATGTTAAAGTGGCTTGTAAAGAAAACATTTTTTATGATCCAAGAGCTATCTGAAAGTGAGAACAAAGAGGATTGCAAAAACTTTTAGGAACTTTGAGACATTTTTGAAATTGTGTTGTATTGATACTGAAATCAAAAACAAATCACCCCATTAATAGATGATTTGGAGCTTGATGGCGAGGATGAGGCAAAAGAAAGGAAGACTAAGCTTGAGTATAATGCTCTAGATAAGTGGAGAAGGTACAAGTCCCAAAACTTTTGAGCTCCTCACCATGTGTGCTTGTTTGGAAAGTTTAGAAGCCTAGTAGGATGAAAAGGTTGATGAGAGCTCAAACCTTTCGAGATACTACAAGTTTAGAGTTCATACGGAAAGTGGAACATTCTGAATCAATTCCAATAATCACATTGTCAAGTAACTCAATGCGGCCATGCAAGAATGTACTCGATAATGAAAATGCAAAAAGAGTTGTTGAATTCTTATATGACACTACATAGATATCTTGAGGTTACACTCCTAAAATTTCAACAAAATTAGCTAAAAAAAATATGAAACGATGGCAAAAGGGAAACCTGCCTTCAAAGTTGGGGATTGTGTTAATGTCAAATTGATTGAAGTTGGATATAACTACCCTATGGAAGAAAAGAAAGGATGGAACTGTTTAATGAGAAAGCAGGCTGATTGTAGAAAACTTCAGAAGAAAAAAAAATAGGATAGGAAACTTGAGAACAAGTTTTTTTTTTCCCAACCCGAAGGAGAGCTAACGCCAGAAGACATGTGGTGCATTATTATAATTTTAATAATTACAAACACAAGTATCATTTTATGATTAAAATTCAATTTTTGAGTATTATAGTGCACTCAGGAACAACACAAAGAACAATTTTAACACAAATATCCTATAGCACAAGACACCATCCCAAATAAATTTCATTAGTTTGAAGTTTATACATAGATTTATTTCGTTTGACTTTACATCTACTTTTCTAGGGGCAGAAGAAAATGATTGACAAAAATATGATGGAAATGTTAGATTTTCAATTTAAGAACATGGATGATCAAAAGCTGTACAAGTAAAGAACATTGTAAGTCCCATGGTAAAATACAACTATTCAGCTTTTATGAAGGATAAAATTAGTATAAAAGAAAAAAAAAAACAACTGAATCTTCAAGTAAATGAAAAGCCATACCTTTTGTTCTATCATCTTCGCAAACCTAACCTGTTGTATCTTGGCAGAGACTTCTTGAAGCATCTTTTCAAGCTTCTGTAACTTTGCATCCATGCTCCATGCCTTCAGTAGAGGTGACCGTGCTTTATTAGTCATGGAAGCCTGCCTTAAGTGTTCAATCTTTTCTCTGATGGTTTTAGCTTTAACCTAGGCATAAGGACATCTTTAAAAAGAAAGTTTGAAAAGGAAAAAAATAATTTAATTGAGAAAGAGAAAAGCTAAAAAACAATTAATAAAAAACAATCGAGTTCACCCCTTCAGAAGGTTTCTATTCTTTCCATTTTATCCAGTTTAACAAACATACACTAGATAAAGGTAAAGCCTGTATAGCAGAATTTTCATATTCAATCATTGCTTAAATTCATCTTTTAAATACAGAAGAAAGAAACAAATAAAATAGGCCAACTAATAATTTTATTATCTATTTCATGTTTAGGTAATTTAGAATCCTTTTAGGAACACTAACTACCAACATATGATGGAGATAATCTGGAATAGGCATATTTGGTAAAAATTAACCTTAAAGACACCTACACTCATTCTTCAAATACTTCTATATATCTAGCAGCTTTGTTGTATATATAAAATAGAAAGAGAGGATACCTACTTCTAGGATAGAATTTATTAATCAAGGAACAACAAGCATGTAGATCAAAATTAAATACAAGGCCAAATTAAAATAATGCACTTGATGTCCTTCCTTCCAAACAGAAGAAGCAACGAAAGAATACAATACTGGATTCAGAAAATTCAGAACTACTTGCTCATCGCAATCAAATGAATTGTGAATCTTAGACAAATTCAGTGAACAAGTTAGTTGTGAGTTTCCTTACTAGCAACCTTTCGAGTTCCCTGCTATCATAAAGAATCTGATAAGATTGATATGAATGTGGATGGAATTTAGAGAAAAAGTGATCCACAGAACAACCATGAGCCTTATGTTCAAAGCAAATTGGTATTTCACGAACTAGAACAGTGAACTGATCTGGTCGGTCCCTTATGTGGTGGAGTTGCTGGGCTCTTTTCAACCAGATATCTTTATATTCCTGTTTATAGAATATAGAGCAAAGTTCACCTGTTAGTAGCCATTTATCTAATATGCAGTTCAGATAAGAAAGTGGCAAAAGAAACAATGACAAGGAACTGCACCAAAATTATGCATAGTTGCACACAAGTGCTAATGGGAACGTAGTAAGAGAAACAATATTATATATTATAGTTCAATTTGCAATTTCCTAAATTCCCTTCTACGGCCACTGCTGCAAAAGACAAGTGAAAACTCTCAAAAGCAACTGTGAAGGTAAACAACTAATACTATTCCTTGTTTCTTACTAATAACTGCTAACTCCTTTTTTCTCTTTCTTTTTTTAATACACTCTTCTATTGTAACTTAACATTGAGCTTTATCCATATTAGCTGAAACATGAAAACTATGCTTGAAGGTAGGCGACACTATCCTTTATTTCTTTCTATTATAACTCCGTGCATGTGTCTTTTCTCTTTTTCCCTTTCCACTTTCTTTCGTTCAACATGATTTTTTTATGTCACTTCACATTTAGCTTTTATTGATATTAGATACAGCATGCACCATGTGTCACTCAATAGACTTATGACTCTATAACCCTAAAACCTCAAAACAGGAAAGCAGTGAGACTTCCTTTGTGCAACTGCTATATCCCAGTTAAATTTGTAAGTTGGAATCATGATACTCTATGTTTGTTCTCTTAAACTATCATAAAATATATAAACACAGTTAACAAAAAATTCATGTGTCATCAACTGTTTTAGTTATGAGTGAGGTTACAATATATCCAGCTCATATCTAAATTTGCAAGGAAGATTCATTATGGCAAGATGCTGGTGAGATAAATAGAAAAATACAAAAAGCATTACCCAAGTCATTGTGCAAAAATGTCTTTATGGACTATTACCTTGTAGAGAAGATACAAAGCATAGCAGGAAACAAAATAGAGGCATGATAAATGTACCCAAAGCCTGTGAAACACAGAGGAAAAGAAAATTACTAAATTTGATAGTAGTAATCATCAAAAATCATATACATAGGTAAAGTTTTTTATCAGAAGTAGAATTAAGGTCCCGACCAAAAAAGACTGCAATGAATTCAACTAAACACACAGATTCTTGTGTTAGCATGATTTAGATCAGGTGCATTTACTTGGATATGGCAACATTATTAAGGATGGACTATTTCCTTCCTTAGTTTTTGTTTGAAGATTGTTAATGCATCTATCTCTCTATCTCTGTCTATATATTTCTCTTAGTCACTCTCTCTATATACATGTATATCAACTGAAACAAGAATTTTGAAAAGTTCAACTGTGTGGATATTGTGATGAATGATTCTTCACTACTTACGCATGAAAAAGTAAATAAAATTTCTGACCAGGCCTTTGTCTCTATTTCAACTTCCACTTTCCCTATAACCCCAGTGGCTTTCTTTCTTTCAATCCTTTCCATTGAAAGAAAAAATAATTCATATGTGATAGAAGATAGAGAATTACCAATGGATATGCTTATACTTTTGACACCATACTGAATAATGCATATGCGATAGAAGACAGTGAATTACCAGTGGATATGCTTATGCTTTTCACACTGTACTGAATCATGCATATGCAATAGAAGTCAGAGAATTACCAATGGATATGCTTATACTGTTGTCACTGTACTGAATAGTGATTAATATGTATCTTTTCTCTACCATACTTCCAGCTATGCTATATAAATTTCAAAAGAAAAATGTTCAGATACGACTTTGTTTGAGGCCGCTTACAATCTTAATGAAGCTATACATATGAATTTTCTAAGAGTAGCTCATCTCCTCCAGCCCCCACAACAAGCCCTCCGTCCTTTATGGAAAAACAAGGAAAGAAGAAACAACATCAGGCACATGTGGACTCCAACCTAGAATTAAAACATTATGCACCATGCATTTTTTCACATTGTCAGAAAAACTATCTTCCTTCTTCAATGTTTATATATCTCTGTGTTAACAATTCCAAGAACTCCTACAAAAATAAAATCGAGCTAAGAGGGCTTCTATCCATATGTTTACCTGAAATTAGCATATACAAAAATCCATTGAACTCATGAAAAATAGCCAAATATATGCCAAGACATTGTAGATCATTAGTAGCATAGTAAGGACAATATTTTTGCTCTTTCACAAATTCAGTCATCAAAACACATTTTCCACTTCTGGATTATAATGCCTACCAAAAGAATTGTACCATGCAGTAACAGATTTTATAAGGGAAACGAAACTAAAAGCTTCTAAAAGAGTGTTAACTTCATGATAGACTGGATAAATGGCCCAACTTTTGTGATCTTACCTGTTAGATCCATTTCTAATGTTAGATATTGTAAAGGAATCCAAAGATTGAGGCTCTGTAGAATGTCTTTCATTGGCAGTATAATTAAGTGGAAGCAAAATCAATAGGCCAACAACACAGCAGACCAGAAAAAAGTTGATCCTGAAAAAATATGGAATACAAAAGACTTATAAAGATTATTAACAGAAAAGTTGATGCAAGAAAATAGGAGAAACAATTGTTCAAGATATAGACATAATACTATACTGATTGAGGTATATGACATTTCAACCATAGAGTGACCTATTTTGCATCAGAACTGGTAATACCAAGGAAAACATATTGAAAATCTAGTCAAAGTTTATTCTCCATACTAGAAATAGTAAGCATATCCAATTTTCGGTAAAAATAGTGATATAAAGGTACACCATAATAAATTGATTAACTCAGTAAAGGTTTATTCTTCAACACAAGATAGAAATGCAAAATTTATACTTATTGGAGAATCTAATATAACACAAATATTGAGTATTACATAACTTAGCCTAAAATTAATAAAGGAATTTTTTTTTTTAAGAAAAAAAACATAAATTTATATTCTAAAAGATAAACTAAATGAAAAAGTTGATTCTGTGCCCATAGTACAGGTTGATAATGGAGAATAGGATAATAGCAGCTTAACCAATTAGCAGTTCAATTGCTTAAAACAATACACTAGACATTTAGTAGTGCAATTGCGAGATCCATTCCACTACAAAGAACCCAATAATGGAGGCACTCCCATGGTTAGGAAACAAATTTTGCCCATTTCTGGTATTCCATTTGTCCTTGTCAAAAATGGATTTTTATAAATTCTACAAAATAAAATAAAATTACAAAAAAAAAAAAAAAAAAAAAAAAACTTCAACTTTGCCATACTTAATTTTACAAAATGCATAAAAAGACCAATTGATGTATTCGAAAAATGGTTGAGGATATAAAAATTACAAAAAAAAAAAAATCCAACCACAAGTTAAAGGAGCAAGAAACAAGCACAATGGATCCATAATGTTGTGGGAGATGGCTGCATAGTTAATTACTGTATATATGCATTTCTTAATTCTTTGGATTAAGTAGCAACAAAATCTGAATTTAGAGTTCTTATCTATATTATTTATTTGCAATTTTTACTTAATATTACTTAGAATTGATTACTGAAATTATGGATTTAGAGAAGCTGTCTCCAACCATCTTTTTCTCCTTTGCCTTTGTTCCCTTCCACCTCCCCAATCATCATCACCACACCAGTTGCAACAAAATGGCAGAACCATCCATTATACTGCATTAGCAACACTCCTTCCCCAAATTTCACAAATTAATATACTATATATTTTGGATGCAATCCATTTCAACTTGCCTGTGGACATTAGAAAAGATGAAAGTTGATGAATTTAAGGAATACATTTTTGTGAATACTTCAACATTTATTTCACCAAGTCCCCATTGAGCTTAGAGCTTGACTACTGGTGAACAACAACATAAAGTCTTCAGGAAGACTAAGGTCAATCACTAAAAATTCCATCTACCATCAATCACATTAATACATCTTTTCACATTTTTCATTTAATTTTTTTTTTTTTTTTTTTTTTTTTTTTTGTTCATGACATTCATTTTTAACTTATTAAAATAAATAATTATTTTCTTTCTTTAACCATAAGCTTAATTCCGTTAAGTCTTCAAAACAGAGAGTGATCCTAATTATTCTGTATCCCTTCTACCTAAATAGAGAGTAAATAATTATTCATATTTTAAACAAGAACACACTCTATGTAATATATCTATTTGTTTAAAAAGCACATAGAACTAAGATATAAAGACTGAAATTTCTCACCCAAATTTAAAAAGTCTAATAAGGATAAGAACATCAAGGCCACACTGCTCTAGAATCTCCTCCTCTGTGACCTGAACAGCCCGATAAATCCAATCCACGGACGGAATTAATCTTCTAAAAGTGAACCGCTGCTCCATAGTATCCATTTGATTGAGAGAAATGCGACGAGCAAAGTAAATCGGTGCATTCGAAGGCTTCTTTTTCAGTATAGAGAAAAGTGCCAAAATGAACACAGCAAAACCTATATTAATCGCCGCAGAAGCTAGCAAATTTTCTGCTTTCATTTTCCTTTCCTGTAGGAATTAAAGAGAGGAGGCGAATTAATGCTCGTCTTTGCACGCGAAAAGTTTAAAATAATTTCCTTTTTGGGTATCTTTCTCACTCTCAGAGCCCATGGCGGTATCAGCTATACCTATGCATGGTCACTTTTCTCTGAGAGCAGTTTTGCCACCTTCCAGAACACGTGTCACGAAATGCATAGAAACGATGGCATTGCATTGCGGCGGGAATGCTTTTATAGTTATAACGTTTAAAGGACTTTTTCCACACTACCAAGAATACGCACCCATTCAAAAAATATAGGGTCATTATCTAAACTGGCATTTTTTTTAACAAACTTAAAAAACAATCATAATTTTTAGGGTAAATTATTTTGTTGACACCCCTTAGATGTCAAAATTATTTTTGTCCATTAATAAAAAAATAAACCCTAATCAAAAATTAGGTAATTTTATAAATTTTTTTAAAAAATAAACCTAAAAATGTTAATTTTTCTCCTTAATTGAAAAAAAAAAAATCTTAAGGGGTTTTTTTTTTTTTTTTAATTACAACACATTAATTAAATTCATATTTACAATAAAATTTCAAAATATACATTTAATATTTAAACATCAAATATTAAATTTAACATACCAAGTCCAATAATTTTACATTTAATATATTCATTTTATTTTATTTTAATTAACTATATCTACAAAAAAATTAAGTGAAAGAGTAAAAGGGTAAAAGAGCAAAAGATGACATTAGCTGTTATAGGATTTTAAATTTCTCCAATTTTCTCTCAAAATATATATGTATTTTTTACTTCTTTCTTCTTCTTCTGTGTTTTTTTTTATACAAAATATAATAACAAAAAAAATTAAAAAAATAAAAATTAAAAAGTCATAATAAAGGATATGAGAAGTCGTTAGACATAAATGTTTTATTTTAAAAAAAATTAAAGTGAAAAAAATTCTTAAACACGATCATAATTGCATATTTTGATGCAAAATATAATAACAAAAAAATAAAAAATAAAAAAAAAATAATTAAAAGGTTATAATAAGAATGTGAAATGATACATAAATGTTTAATTTTTGTTTAAAAAAACTCCTAAACATCAGAGTAAAGAATATGAAAGATTATTATACATAAATGTTTAATTAAAAAAATTAAAGTGAAAAAAAAAAATCGTAAACAATATCATAATTACATAATTTGATACAAAATATAGTAACAAAAATTATAAAAAAAAATTATAAAAAAAAATTTAAAATAAAAATTAAAAGGTTATAATAAGAATGTGAATTGATACATAAATATTTAATTAAAAAAATAAAGAATATGAAAGGTTATTAGACATAAATGTTTAATTAAAAAAAATTTGCAATAAAAATAAAAAACCATAAACATCATTTTAAAGAATATGAAAGGTTATTGTACATAAATGTTTAATTAAAAAAAAAAATCATAAACATCATCATAAAATAAAGACCAAAAAGACATTAAAATCCAAAAATTCAATAAAATAACAACTCATGTCATTAGAAAGTTGTAATCTTATATATATATAAGATATAAATATTATTTTTTAAAAAATACAAAAAATTAAAAATTAAAAATTTTATTTAGACCCAATATGCATTTTTTAAAGATGTAGTTGGAAATGTTTTTTTTTATTAAATTAAAGAAAAACAATTTCAAAAGTCTTTTTAAAAAAAAATTTACAACACACTATTTAAGTTCATAATTAGAATAAGATTTCAAACTATACATTTAATATTTAAACATCAAATATTAAATTTATATACGAAATCTAATAATTTTACATTTAATATATATTTAATTTTTTATTTTATTTGAATTAACTATTTTCCTCCACACCCGCCACTGCCCCTTCCCGGGTTTCCATATCCTCTGGTATAACATTCCCTCCGTCATCATGTTTTGGTTTTTTAGAGCTACGTGGAACACTTTCGACATCCTCCGGTAGGGCCTCGAGCCCCACCACCGACAGGATCCATAGATTCAACCAATCATAATTCTAGAGAGAGTTTTTTTCTTCTTATTACTGAAGAACCATTTTAAATCTATATTCTTAATATATATATATGATAAATTGTTATTTTTTCATAATCACAAAATATGATACCGGGGCTATAAAATTTGGACACATATTTAAAAACTTTTCCCATTAAACCTTATGTTGCACCAATAAAATTATAATACATATCATTTTCTTTTGCTCTTTTTTTACTCTTTCACTTAATTTATGTTTAACCAGAACCTGTCTCGTGGTCTCATCGTTGTTTTCCGGGTGAAGACAATAGTAACCAAGGGCCTAAGATTTATTACATGGGTGAGGACGAGGAAGAAAAATACGAAGGTATTGATGAACTTTTCAATTCACAAAGTGATGCTTTGAAGAAGTGCCTCCGAAGTTTAGACCTCGGTTGGAAATCTCTAAGGAGAAGTACACGAGCCTGTTTAGACAATGGCGAGGGGCCTTAATAGTCAAATTGTTGGGCAAAACAGGTTAGCTACCGGACCTTAGAGTAGAGGGTCAAGGACTTATGGAACTTGGATAAGGGTTTTGAGCTAACCGATATGGAGGAAGGTTACTTCATTGTCCGTTTCTTTGCAAGAGAGGATTATCTGCATGTTTTGGAAGGCGGCTCTTGGGTGGTGTTGGGACATTACTTGACTGTAATGAAATGGAAGCCTAAATTTAGGTCGGTTGACGAAAAGGTTACCAAGACCCTTGTATGGGTTTGATTTCCGGGTATTTATCCCGAGATGTTAGAGGAAGAGATGATTTCAGCCATGGGAGATATGGTTGGTACGACTGTTAAAGTAGACAGTTTATCCCTTACGGGTAGGAGAGCTAAATTTGCAAGATGCTTGTGTAGAGGTGGACCTGTCTGCACCATTACTCCCGTCACTAACGGTATTTGATGTTGCTCAAAAGGTGGAATATGAAGGCCTTCATTTAATATGCTTTGATTGTGGTAGATATGGCCATCGTGCTATTGATTGTCCATTAAATGAACCAGAACAGTCATCATCCCCTAGTGCTGCTGATGTGGCCATGACTTCGGTTCCTACACCCCCGACAGATCCGGTTAAGGCGCCGTCCCCTTATGGACCCTGTCGAGTTACCATCGCCGGAAAATTCAAGAAAGTGTTCAACGGAAGCAGGAGGCGGCGGCCAAGGGAGTTGGTAGGGATGAAGGTAACCTAGAGGTTTGGGCCGAGCTGGGCCCGGAAGGGGAGGAAAATGTGCCTCGGTCTCAAGCCCAATCTCATCGGGCTGGGAAATCTGTTAAGGGGAAGGGCAGTAGGTTTGAGGTGCTTGATGGGTTGGAAGAGGTGGTTGAGGCGGAACCGATTATTGCCAAACTAAAACAACAAATCCAAATGCTCCAAGGCCCAGGGAAACGGGGTAGTCCGGCCCGGGGAAAAAAGACTACTACAACATGGGCTGAGCCCACGCGGAGCCCAAGGTTAGAGAGTGGTGACCAACAAGTTTTGGGCCTAAATGTAGTTCAAGCGGGCCGCAGACAGAAGGGCAAGGTTTTGGACTGGGCTCAAAGTGGGGGCAATAAAACCGAAAAGGCTAGGCCCAAGGATTTGGGTCTCAAGTTCTATGATCCAGCTAGGAAATTAAATAGGGGATCTCAGCCCAATTTTTTTAAATTGAAAAATCCAGTGGTTGCTTACCAGAAAATCTCGGCTACAACTTCTCGGCGTTCCGATCAGCCGATATATGCAGACCCGGGGTCGGCTAGTACTAGAAGTGGACATGCCATGGAGGTGGAAGCAGCTCCACCAAAGGGTACGCAATGATTTTTCCTAATATTATTGCCTGGAACTGTCGAGGTGTAAGTTCCAAGTTGGCTAAAAGACACCTTAAATTATTGCTTAAAATTAATTCCCCTAATATTTTAATACTTGTGGAGACCAGGTGTAGTAGTAAAAATATTGATGAGATTTTGGTTAATTCTCAATTTGATAATTACATTGTGGCTGAAGCCACTGGTTTTTCTGGAGGAATTTGGATTCTTTGGGACAGCTCGAAGACTATGTTGGAGACTATTTCGGTTAATGACTATATTGTAAATGTGATCGTTCGCTCTAGAGGACAGCTGCCGTGGTTACTATCAACCATTATGCCTCACCGCATCCTAACTACAGACTGGAATTATGGGATTATCCGACCAGTATGGGGTCTGTAGTGGAAATTCCTTGGTTACTTATAGGGGACTTCAATCAAGTCTTAAAGGGTGACGAAAAACAGGGGGGTGTGCATGTTCCTCGGTCCAGACTCCAGCCTGTTGCAGACATGGTCAATTCTTGTAATCTGGTTGATATTGGTTATTCGGGCCCGAAATATACTTGGTGTAATATGCGAAGTGGTAATGCGAGAGTGCAGGAGAGGCTGGACAGGGCCTTTTGTAATCCCAAATGGTTAAATTTTTTTTCTGACGGCCAGGTGGTTCACTTACCAAGAAGTCGGTCGGATCATTGCCCTATTTTTACTACGCACTAATCGGACACAAATACAGAAACGGACAGCTGGAGTCTTTAGAGTTTAGGCAGCTTGGTTTTTACATCCCGAGTTCGAATCGGTGTTGGGACAGTGTTGGAATGATGAGAGGTTTAATGGTTTGATCCCAAAGTTGGCCTTTTTGAGACAAACCTTGCAGCGGTGGAATAAAACTGTCTTCGGAAACATCTTTGACCGTAAATTCAGGTGTTTAGCTCGGTTGGCAGGTGTACAAAGGAAAATTCAATTGAGATATTCCAAACATTTGGAGAATTTGGAGGTTTCGGTTCGGGAAGAACTGAATTAAGTCCTTGAACATGAAGAAATTTTTTGGAAACAAAAGTCTAGGGTCTCTTGGCTACGGGAGGGAGAGAGGAACACGAGATTTTTCCATATTTCTACTATTATTCGGAGGAAAAGAAATAGGATTGATAGGCTGAAATTGGAGGATGGGAATTGGTGTGATGACCAAAGCTTCCTACGGACAGCCGCACGAGACTTTTTTCAAAAGTTGTACACTAAGGAGCCGTGCTTACCTTGTCAACCAGATTCTTGGAGTTTTACAACTGTACCTCACCGTGATAAACATTGGATCAACAGACCCGTGACATCCGAGGAGGTATTTGAGGCGATCTCGCAAATGGGGACCTATAAAGCCCCGGGGCCGGATGGATTTTCCCCTTGCCTATTCCAGAAATATTGGCATATATTTGGTGAACAGGTCACGGAAGGCTATACAGTTGATGTTTAGTAATGGTAAATTACTTCCGAATTTTAATGAGGCTATGATCTGTCTAATTCCCAAAGGCGAAGCCCCGGAATGTCTAAGTCAGTTCCGACCAATTTCTTTATGTAATGTGTTGGTTAAGTTGGTCTCTAAAATCTTGGCTAACCGTTTGAAACCTCTTATGTCTAAACTCACGGGGAAATTTCAAGCGAGTTTTATACCAGGTAGATCTACTGTGGACAATGTGGTGGTTGCTCAGGAACTTGTTCATTCGCCGACTAGAAGGAAGGGCCATAAAGGGAGTTTCATTCCGAAAGTCGACTTGGAGAAAGCCTATGACAGAGTTGATTAGACTTTTCTCGGAGAAGTTATTAAGGTTACGGGTTTTAAGTCCGAATTTAGGGAACTCATTATGGATTGCGTTACCTCGGCCAGCTTGGCTGTGTGTTGGAATGGTGAAGCTATGACACCCTTTTATCCCTCTCGAGGTTTGCGTCAAGGGGACCCTCTGTCTCCATATTTGTTTGTCTTGTGCATGGAAGTGCTAAGTCAACAGATTACCAGGGCAGTGGATGCGGGAATCCGGTCCCCGGTTAAACCTTGTATTAAGGGTATGGGTATATCTCACATATTTTTTGCTGATGATTTGTTGTTAGTTGGGGAAGCCTCATTCTCCCAAGCTCGCACAATGGAGCATATCCTAGCACGGTTTTGTGGTTTTTCTGGTCAAAAGGTTAATAGAGGGAAATCTCGGGTTTGGTTCTCCCCAAACACCCCTTGTTATCTCGGGAGTTCTATATGTGCTGCCTTCCAAGTCCCAGCCACTCAAGACCTTGGTACCTATCTAGGTATCCCTATGTTGCATAGTAAACCAACCAAATTGTTCCACTATATCCTGGACCGTGCCCAACGTAGGTTGGCGACACCGGAAATTAAGATCTTTGTCGAGGGCGGCTCGTCTTACTCTGCTGAAATCCACCCTGTCCGCACTGCCCGTTTATGTAATGCATACGATTAAGTTGTCGTGTCTCTTGGTAGATAAACTGGATCGCATCTGCAAAAAATTTTTTCTGGGGTTCAACAGATGAAAAGAGAGTAATGCACACGGTGGCCTGGAGCAGAATCTGTAGCCCGAAGGCTGCGGGCGGCCTTGGGGTGCCGGTGCTGCGGCATATGAATACGACTTTACTGGCTAAGTTGTTGTGGAAGTTACTCACTCAATCGGATAATATCAATTGTCAATTTTTGAAAACTAAGTATGGAGGTTGGCACTCCCTTGTTAAAGGTATGCATCTCAAGTGTTCTTCTCATATTTGGAGGAGTGTTTATCAAGCTTTTCACTGGTTTCGGATGGGTCTGGAATGGGTTGTTTCGGATGGGTCCTCCACTTTATTTTGGCTGGAACCGTAGTTATTGAAAGATACCCTAAGTTCCTGGGCAACTTCCCATATCCCTCTTGGGCTACAGGGCTGTTCGGTCCAAGATCTTTGGTGTTCGGGTAGTGGTTGGAAGATGGATATTCTACAACATTTACTCCCATCACATACACTGCAGGTGCTGAGTTCTTTCAGCCTTGGGGAGACTCATGCTTCGGGCTATAAACCACGCTGGACTCTGTCTAAGTCGGGTTTATTCTCGACCAATTCTCTCCGACAATCCATGCTGCCTCAACCTCGTTTGCGGGACAAAATCCCTTGGGTGCGAATCTGGAATTTTTGGGGTCCTGTCCGTCCATCTTTGACCTTATGGTTTGCACTCCATGGAGCCTTACCAACGGTCGATTTGGTCTAGCAGAGAGGTATTGCGGCTTCTCCTTTGTGCCCGGTTTGCTTGCAACATAATCGGACTATTATGCATGTGTTACGGGATTGTTTACCCGTGGCTGCTGTTTGGTGCTCTATTCTGTCCGACAGGGAGTGGATTGTCCTCGGGGAAGCTAACGATGTGTCATCCTGGATCTCTGTCAATATGTACAGTAGGCGCAGCTTTCCTTCTTTTGGTAGTTTTTGGCCTTATGTTTTTAGGCAGTTCATTCATGATCTTTGGTGTAATTTTAATGCTTGGTATCATGATTCTACCTATTTTTTGGAGGATCCTTATGCTCTTGCTAAAACTAGCTTATCCAAAGTGGTAGAGCTCTTATTAGCTTGGGCATAGGATCTGTCTTTGTTTTGCTTGGGGTTTGTTTACCTCTGTTGTAATTTCCATTCTTTCAATGGTTTAATATACCCGGTTTCAGACCAAAAAAAGAATATAAATTTAAAACCATTTTTCTTAAAATAAAAAATTTTAACTATGTTTTGAATTTAAATGTTTAAGTTAATTAATATTTTGAAGTCTCAAAATCTTATTAAATATTAATCTTATTTATAAAATAGATAAAGTACTATAGAATTGAATTTAGTTCTATTAATTACTATCATTTAGCCTACATTTTGACAATCTATATAAGTAGATAAAAGTATGAGAAAGCAAAAATAAGCATCAACTAATATGTAAAATTTATAACCAATACATTTATTAATAAAAAAAATACATTTTTTTTTCATCATCTTTTTAGTCGTGGAAATATTTATTTGAGCAAACTTCATTTTTCCTTGGAGTCTGCAAAAGGTAAATAAGACTTGTTGTTAATACAAATTTTAAAAAAAAGAATTATAAATCAAGACAGATTTATTTAAAAATAAAAAAGAAAACTAAATGATCAAAATAATTTAGTTTAACAATGCATTTACCTTATACAAACACAAACATTAAATAAATATGATGGAAAGTTCTCCCCAAAATAAATAGAACATGCTGGTAAAAAAATAATAAGATTTTTAATTTTTTTTTTTTTTTTTAAAAAAAATGTAATTATAATTTTCATAACTTTTTATTTTTTAAAAAAATGTCAAAATGATGCAAGCATGCATAGAGGTGCAGAAATATAATGTAAAAGAGAATATATATAAAAGTAGGATACCAAATTAAAAATGTTTGGACATGTTCTTCGTACAACAAAGATTGCACTGATCCCATCCAAGTTTGGTGTATAAAGTATTAATATGCTTTTGAATTTGACGTGAACACTCATCATTGCAGTTATTCACACAATTTGAATAGAATATGTCCCTTTTATGACATCCTGAAAGACAATCAGGTAAACAATTATCACCATAATCAGTTTGGGCCTCCGTAAAGGAAACAATATATGGCATCAAAACAATGAAAACAACAACAACAACAGTGACTACAGATGCAGTTCTCATTGTTCTCAATTTTATTTTTTTCCTTAAAGAAAAAAAAAAAAAAAATGTATGCCAAGTTGGTAAAACAACCTACTCAACTGCTATATTTATAGCAAGAGCTAGGGTCATTTTTTTATTTAACTTTTTAGCGATACCATTAATTTCCCTCTCCGAAATTCTCTAATATTTTGTTATTTTCCTATTTTTTCTCTGTGGTGATTTTCTTCTATTTTAATCAATATTTTTAGACCTCAATATTTTGATCTAAATTATTAATTTAATGTCCACCCCGCCCGTGTGTTAATTTCTTTTTTTTTTAAAAAAGAAATCTTATTTTTTTGTAATATGAAGTTGTCACACTTTAATCTTTAACAAGTCCTTATATCATTAAAGGGTGGATTCAAATATTACGGATTTGACTTAAGAAAACAGTTGTGGATTGATAAAAAACAACTAGAAGCTATGAAATCTCCAAGTTAGTATTTTTCCTATCTTTTACTAAAATTTAATAATTATGACATGGGTATGATTTGATTAATTTAATTGTTCTGAAGAAACTCAAAATCAATTTGAGTGATAATATACCTTCATATATTGTAGTTTAGGCTTTGAGAAAGAAAATGGGTACAAAAGCTATCGAAGGAAAAAAAAAAAACAATAAAATTTAGTTGACTTAGACCTCATTTTTTTTTATGAGAAATACCCAAAATGTTAGAATATATGTAAGGAATAGAATTTTAGGATAGAGGAAATTTCTCTTCGAACTGTAGGTTATTTTGTTCATGCTTTTCTTTCTCTTGACTTTGAAATGATGATGCTTCCAAAAAAAAAAAAAATTAAATAAAAAATAGAGACTTTGAAATGATGATATTGTAGTACCAATGTAGATTTTCATTATTATTTTTTCTCTTTTCCAGTGGAGATATGTTTCCTACTAATAATTCAAGGAAAATAAAGTTTTGCTGTAAAAAGGAAAGAATAAAGTTGTAAGGTATAGAGATATAAAGTGTATATATCATTCCTCAAATGTTGTATAAAGAAGATAAGTATTTATAGCAGTCACTATCTACAAAAAGAACCATACACAGATGAACACGTGTAGGTAAAGGAATAGCTCATAACACAAGCTAAAAGCCAACAATAAACTCCACAATAAAACAATATTAAACTAGGGTATTTTAACATCCCCCTCAAACTCACGGATCTAGGAAGAACAGTGAGTTTGGTACGGAGGTCTTGAAACCGTGTGGCAGAGAGAGGTTTTGTGAGACAGTCAGCCAACTGTGATTGAGAGGGAGTGTGAACAATTTGAAGAGAGCGATTGAAGACCTTCTCTCGAACAAAATGATAATCAATCTCTATGTACTTCGCTCGGGCATGAAAAACTGGATAAGAGGCAAGATGAATGGTGCTGAGATTGTCACAATACAAAGTTGGTGGAGTTGCAGGAGGTAGAGATAATTCCGAGAGAAGCATGTGTAGCCAAGAAAGTTCCGCAGCACCATTGGCTAAGGCACGATATTCCGATTCAGTGCTTGATCTTGAGACAACCTTTTGGTTCGAGGATGACCATGAGATGAGGTTGGATCGAGAAAGGTGCAGTAAGCTCCTGTACTGCGTCTATCATCCGGACAAGATGCCCAATCGGCATTTGTAAAGCAATAAAGTGAGTGATCTGGATTTGGTTGGAGAAACAGACCAAGGTTACCAGTTCCTTTGAGATAGCGAAGAACTCGTTTTGCAGCCTACATATGAACTGTTGTAGGAGCATGGAGAAACTGGCAGAGCTTATTCACAAAGCAAAAGAAATATCAGGTCTAGTAAAGGTACGATATTGAAGTGCTCCCACGATGCTGCGATAAGATGTTTCATCAGCCAAAGGTGTGCCATGGTAGAGAGACAAAGTACCTAAGACCATTGGAGTATCAACAGGTTTGGAGTGAAGTAAACTAGTTTTAGTTAGAAGGTCACGAATATACTTTGTTTGAGTGAGATAGAGACCAACAAACGTCCTTTGAACCTCAATTCCTAAGAAAAAATGTAAAGGACCAAGATCTTTCAAAGCAAACTTGGACTGCAGATACCGCAGAAGAGCAGTCATGGCAGATGGACTTGATCCTGTAAGTATTATGTCGTCGACATAAACTAACAGATAAAGAACAACCGTGGAGGATTTATAGATAAACAATGAACTGTCTGCTTTTGATGCAACAAACCCCCATGTTAGAATAGCATTACCGAGTTTAAGGAACCACGCCCGAGGGGATTGTTTTAATCCATAGAGAGACTTTTTCAATCGACAAACATAATCTGATAATGTAGGATTGACAAAGCTCTGTAGTTGCACCATAAACACCTCTTTCATGAGATCACCATGAAGGAAGGCATTTTGTATATCCAACCGAGAAATAGGCCAGTGAAAAGTGACTACCAAACCGAGAATTAATCTTATGGTGGCTGGTTTGATGACAGGTGAGAATGTCTCATGATAATCAAGCCCAGCAGTTTGATGAAACCCTTTGGCTACAAGGCGAGCTTTGAATCTGTCAACTGAACCATCCGACTTTAGTTTCACCCTGTAGACCCACTTACATCCAATAATCTTAGACCCGGAAGGACGAGGAACTAAATCCCAAGTTCCTTGATCTTGTAAAGCCTGAAATTCAGCCTTCATGGCTGCCTGCCACTGTGGGGAATTAGCCGCCTCAGAAAAAGAAGAGGGTTCCATGGGTATACCTGTAGCTACAGCAAAAAACAGTTTTGGTTTAAAAATTCCAGCCTTTGCCCTTGTGATCATGGGATGTCCAGTAGGAGGGGGAGGGGAATTTGAAGGTGAAGAAAGAGGTAGATGAGGAGAAGATTGAGGAGACAAAGTTTGAGGTGTAGGAGAAATATTAGGCGAGGAATGAGAAGATAGAGAAATATTAGGAGATGACCGAGGAGAAGGAGAAGAAAGAGGAGAAGATGGAGGATTTGTATTTAAATTGAGAAAAGAATTAGGAATAGATGATGAGGAGAGAGAAAAATAAGGAATAGGAAGAGAGGAAGGAGACGGATTTGGAGTGGAAGAAATAGGAGGAATTTGAAAAGGAAACTTAGACTCATTAAATATTACATGGCGAGTAATATATATACGACCAGAATCACGCTTGAAACACAAATACCCCTTATGTTGGCTGCTATAGCCAAGAAATATGCAAGAATGAGATCTGAAATCCAATTTGTGGGAGTTGTACGGTCGAAGATATGGGAAGCACTCAGAACCAAAGATCTTGAGGTGTGAATATAATGGTGATTTTTTATAGAGGACAGTGTAAGGAGTGTTGAGATGTAAGACTTTGGTAGGTAAACGATTGATCAAATATATGGCAGTAGAAAAAGCATAAGGCCGGAACTCAAGTTGCATAGAGGCATGAGCTAAGAGAGCTAAGCCTGTTTCCACCACATGGCAGTGTTTACGTTCGACTCGACCGCTTTGTTACGAAGTGTAGGGGCAGGAGAGCTCATGTACAATGCCTAAACGAGACAAGAAAGATGACAAGGGGCGAAATTATCCTCCCTAGTCGGATCGAATACGTTTGATAGAAGAATCAAATTGAGTGCTGACCATTTTTTGAAAAAGAAGAAATTTGTTAAAAACCTCATCCTTAGATTTAAGTAAATAGAACCAGGTAAACCGTGAATAATCATCAACAATTAATAAGAAATACCGATCTCCTGTAATTGCGAAAGAAGGGGAAGGACCCATACATCCAAGTGTAGTAATTCAAAAGGGGAACAGGCACGGGAATCAGAAAGTGGAAAAGGGAGTTTGTGAGATTTTGCTAACCGACAAGAGGAACAACTAGATGAAGAAAACTTTTTAAAATGAGATACATGATTCCGAGACAAAACAAGATTAACAATGTCGGATGAGGGATGACCCAAGCGTGAATGCCAAACTTCAAAATTTGAGACAACAGTAGAAGTAAAGAGAAGTTGAAATGAAGGCTGAAATGAAGAACCGTCGACTGGTGAGCAGACGCGGTACATACCGTGATCAAGTATTCCTCGGAGAAGGATTTGTTTGTGTACCCGATCCTTGATAAGAAAATAAGATGGATAAAATTCCACATAAGCATGGTTATCAAGACAAAGTTGAGAAACACTTAACAAATTTTTTGGAACAAGAGGAGAATGAAAGACACGAGTTAATCGTAAAGGTGAAGGTGAAGCAGAGAGAGAAGCCGATCTAACATGTGATATGGAAATTTTCTTACCATTGCCAACCTAAAGTTGTTCATTACCATGGAATGGTTGAGCTGATTCAAGGAGATTTAAATCAGGAGTGAAGTGATGGGAGGCGCCTGAGTCTAGGTACCAGTTTGGATCAGAGAATGTTTGAGGAGTAGCAAAGGTAGAGAGGGATGACTGAGGAAAAGAAACAGATGGGGATTGTTGAGAGAGATAGACTTGGAATGGACGAGGCATAGGAGGAGTAGGTTGATATTGCAGATTTGTTCTATGATAGCAAATATTTGCAGTATGACCAGACTTTTGGCATATTTGACAACGAGGACGAGGAGGACGAGGATTGGTAGAATTGTTAACAAATGGAGGGCGAGAAAAAGAAGGACGGAAAGGAGTAGAGTATGAGTTTTGAAACGGAGGACGAGACGAAGACGATTGTTTCTGAAAGAACTGTGGCAGTGAGGGTGGACGAAAGGACTGATGTTGTTTATACTTCGAGGAAATGAGTTTGAATTGGAGAGATGAACGACGTTGGCTTGAAGAGGATTTAGAGAATCTGCAGCAGTCTGCCTATCTAGTCTAGCATCATAGGCAAGAAGCAGGTTGAACACTTCCTCAATAGGTGGCTTCTCAAATCCGGCTTGAATAGGAGAAACAAAAGCATTATACTCTCTACCTAAGCCATTTAATAAATAAATCAATTGATCGTTGTAGTTTACTGGGTCTCCCGCTGCAGCAAGGTTATTACATATGTTCCTGAATTTGTGAATGTATGCGATGGCACTTAAGCCATTCTTCTTGCAATTTTGTAACCGAGTTCTCGGATCTGTTTGTCTTGCAAATGAAGAGGCAGCAAACATTTGTGCCAAGGCCTGCCAAATCTCATATGCAGTTGAATAGCTAACAATCTGTCCAAGCATAGATTTATTTATAGAAGCATATATCCAACTCATAAGTAAATGGTTATACCTCTGCCAAATAGTGTGTTCCGGATTGATTGTCGTAGACTGATCATCGGTGAACCTTGAAGGACATGGGCGTGAGCCATCGATGAAGTCCTCCAGTCCATTTGCAATAATGATGTTGAGAAGTTGATTCTGCCATATAAGAAAATTATGGTCATCAAGTTTAACAACAAAAGGTTGATTCACCGAAGGAAGATTGGGGAGGGGAAGATTTCTTGAAGAGCTGTTTTCTGAAAACCCATAATTGTTTTCTGTTGATGCCATTTAATGTGCACAACAATGGCTCTGATACCAAAATAAAGTTTTGCTGTAAAAAGGAAAGAATAAAGTTGTAAGGTATAGAGATATAAAGTGTATATATCATTCCTCAAATGTTGTATAAAGAAGATAAGTATTTATAGCAGTCACTATCTACAAAAAGAACGATACACAGATGAACACGTGTAGGTAAAGGAATAGCTCATAACATAAGCTAAAAGCCAACAATAAACTCCATAATAAAACAATATTAAACTATGGTATTTTAACAAAGGAGAAGGCCACTATATCATTTTTTCACAACAAATCAATTTTTTTTTTTTAAGAAAGATACTTTATATACTATTCTCCTCCAAAGCATTAAGATAACAACTGAGATAAAATTTACCCGATTCTCTTTTTTTTTTTTTTTTTTTTACCAAATGGGATCAATATATATATATATATCTCAAAAGATCAATTTGGGTTAGCAAAAGCTATACCAAAAACCTATCTACGTATTACAGCACCAAACAGTGAGTGTCTCCAAACAATTACGGAGGCAACTCATTGCCAGACGTTGTGGGTTGAACAAAAGGCTACTATTGTGTGTCCTATTCGTATGGTCATTCCAAAAATCATGAACAATCTGAAGGAACACATAATTCCAATGTTTAAGCCAAGGTCTACCCGCCGCATTCCTAGAAGTATTACTTCTAAACCTGTATTATCTTTACAAAAAAAAGTCCCATAGCTGAGTCAAGACAATAACACTCCAAACCTGCTGAGTCAACGGAGAATCCCTCAAAACATGGACATCCGTTTGAACTGGAGAGCTGCACCAAGAACATTCTGGCGACATTTGGACTTTCCTCCGAAAAAGTATATCGTTTCTTGGAAGGATCCCATGCAACACAGCCCACACGTAAATGAAGCATGTTTAGGCCCCTTGAATTTCCAAATAAGTTGCCACAGTTTCCCTGATGAACTATCTTGGATCTGGTGAATAAGCTGCCTAGCTGACCCCACAGTGAACATACCGTTGTTCGAAGCTTGCCAGTACAGAGTATCCCTCTCCCCCGTCATCCCCAGAACTGAGTCGCACCATACACAACTTGTGCAGCACATCGCCGGGCAGCAGCCCCCTCAACTGATCCACTGACCAGCCTGAATCATCATTCCAGAATTCCCTCACCGTCTTGTACCGAACGCTGTCCGGGATAGGTTTATTTAAAAAAATTCGTTGAATATCTATAAAGTATAGGAGTAATAGGTCATTTAGTTTCATAGATCAAGGACCCTTAAAAGTAAGTAGAGCTGCAAAATAATCTATAGTAATTGCTTGAATCTCTAATATACTAGATGCAAGAGAAGCATTAGGCTGGCATAAAAAAATTGATGTGATTCCAACAATGACGTTAAGCTAATTTTTTTTTTTATGTAAGAGACATGTGTAAGGAGAACTTACCCATAAAGGTCCGATGCGGCTTAACTCACCCAAAAATAGCTATTGATATCATTTCCATTATTTCTATTGCGATTCCAGTCCACAAATTCATGTCTTAAATATGAGCCTATACAGCCCAACATCAACTAAGATACTTTGAGTGATTCCATTAACTCATTTTTATTTTTTAATCTTGATTATTATCTTATAAATTCAGCTTAAAATAGTTTTAGGGACAAACAACCATAAAATAAATAAATAAATTTAAATAAATTAAATCATTAATTGCAACACTACCGATAAAAAAAATAAAAAAATAAAAAAATCTCCTACTTATCCGACAGTAACAGAAAAATAGATATTTAATAATTATATATCCCCAACGGTAATAGAAAATCTACTGATAAGTAGATCTTATAATTAAAATATCTAGAATATAAATAAATATCTCAAAGTTTTTACATTTTACCAAATAAAATAAATAATTACTAAAAAACATTCCTTTTTTAATCTAAGATAGTTCCTAATCTTATTAGTATTTCAATTTAATTTATCTTCCTCTAGTTATAATAGGAAAGATATTAACTTTATTATACTTACAAATATACATTATTATTTTCGTAAAATTTACTTTGAATTAGATTTTCTTTCTCTAAAGTTTTAGAGCAAGAGTTAAAATTTTTCTTTCTTTAAAAATCCAAGTAAGAGTTAGACTTAAGTAACCAGATCGAAACATTCAATCAGATTAATTAATTAGTTAACATGACAATAATATTGCAAAAATACTATAGAATTAGCGTGTTGGGGAATGGTACCTATGGTACAGTTTGGAAAGCAATCAACATAAAAAATGGAGAAATAGTTGCCATTAAAGTTCTGAAGGATTCCTTCAATTCTAAGTAAGAATGTTTGAATTTTCCGGAGATAAAAATCGTGAAAGAAGTTAGCAAGCAAGCAAATGTAGTAGATGTAAAAGAAGCTGTATTTCACTACAAAATTATGGACATCATAATCGAATTTATTGAAGGTAATAGTTTATACAATCGCCAAAATGGTGAAAAGGCAAAAGTCTTTCACCAAAATTGAAGTTAAGAAATGGTGTTTACAAGTTCTACAAAGGTTAAGCCATGCTCATAGATGTGGCTTTGTTCATAGAGATATCAATTATCAAACCGGATAATTTATTACTGACTGCAGATAATAATGTAAAAATAGCTGACTTTGAGTTGGCTTTAGATATGAATTCCATTCCAGAATCCAGATATGATAAGCCGCGGATATAATCTTGTTGGGACGATTAATTACATGGCTCCTGAAATTTTATTAGGATAAAAAAACAACGACAAGGCAGTGGATTACTGGTCCGTCGGCGCAACTATGGCAGAACTCTTTAAGTTTTTATCCACGTTTTCCAGGTTCAAATAATAGATTTGATCAACTACTAACAATATGCCATGTTATTGGAATTCAAGAACAAGGCCTAATATTAGTCAAGTACTCCTCAAGCATCCCTTTTTCAGAGGAGCCTTTTCAAAATTTCAATTATATAAACAATTTCTTCTTTCAAGTAATTTGATTAACATGGCGTCTTCAAAAATAAATTCCGTCGGGTCTTTCGGGTGAGAGCCGAATATCCTAAGAATCCATGATTCTTGATTGATGCCAACTGAGGGCTTGAATTTTTTATTTTATTTTATTTTTTCTTTTGCTACAATTTATTTTTAAACTCGCATTAGAAGTGTCAAATGTATAGTCATAAAAAAATTTATAAGAAATTATTTGATTTTTTTTTTTGGTCGAAACCGGATATAGTATATAAATGATGAGAAGAAAATAGGAGAACCAAAAACATGAACGAATCCCTATTCCCAAGCTGAAAGTAACTCCAAAACCTTCCTAAGGCTACTTTCAGCTAAAGCATAAGGATCCTCCAAAAAACTAGTGACATGATGAAGTTTCCTTGTATAGTTAATCCATAACAAATGGACAATTTGACGAAAAATATACTTCCAAAAAGGGAAATGGGAACGAGAATTACTCAAATTACTACCTATCCACCTAACAACATCAGCTGCAGCAAAGAAAGTAAGCCTCAACGCCCTTGGTATAATAGCATTCCAAACTTGCTGTGAAAAACCACAGTCACGCAACACATGCAGATTTGAAAGCTCCGCATCCGCAAACGACACACAGAGGGGATTCCAAAATCCCACGTCGCCATAAAAGAAAAGTTGTAGGCAAAGCCTGATGCAGACAAGTCCATAAGGTAAAGGAGGCATGCGTCGGACCTTTGAACCTCCAGATCTTCCTCCAAGGGATGGGGGACTGTTGTTGGTGACCTTGCAATTTAAGCCGAAGAGATCGGCTGGAGAAGAAACCAGTAGAGTTGAAAATCCACCGTGGAGTGTCCCGATTAAGCGAGTCGTTAGATACAAAAACACCATGTAGGGCTGAAACTACTTCAGCCGGGAGATAGGAGTTGATGATCGCGTTCTTCCACCCGAGCCCCGAACTCCAGAGGTCAGCAATCGTAGCCTTCACCGGATGAGGAGGAACATGTTGAAACGTCCGGTTAATTAACGACCGATTGCCAAGCCAATTATCCAGCCAGAACGAGATCCTCCGACCATTACCGATCGACCAAGCAATACCAGGTTGGACAAGTGGGAAAAGTTTTTGAGGTCCCCTCCAAATGTCGGAAGTCCCAGCCATTTTGTTTCCCTGTACCAGAGCCGACCATCCACCATATTTCGCCGCCAAAATCGTACTGCTCATCTCCTCTGGATGTTTAACCAGTCTCCAAACCAGCTTCGCAAGAACAACCCAATTAGTTTCTAGCAGGCGCAACAAACCCAGCCCACCAAAGGATTTAGGTTGACAAATCCTATTCTAGGCAATAGTATGTAATCTCCTCTTCACACCGTCCTCGCCCCAAAAGAAGCTTCGCATAATTTTTCCAACTGCTGTAACACTGATTTAGGTAGTGACACAGTCTGCATAGTATATATTGGTAGGAAAGACAAGGTCGAAGACAGAAGCACCGTTCTCGCTGCCTTCGATAACAACTTCACTTTCCACCCCGCCAACCTCTGTTCAGCTCTGTCCACAATATACTTAAAGTGACTCTTCTTCACTCGCCCATGCATAAGTGGAACACCTAAATAGGTGTCGAGATCCCCTGTAGATTGAATCTGAAAAGCGGAGCAAATTGTATGTTTCAAGTACCTAGGTGTATTCGGAGAAAACCATACTCGAGACTTACTACGCTTTACCCGCTGCCCCGAGATTCCACAGAAGTTTGCTAAACCATGTTTCATCACTCGGGCTTGCGAAAAGGAGGCTTCACCAAACAGTAAGAGATCGTCTGCAAAAAAGATATGAGAGATGCTCGGTCCATTCCTTGCGACGCGGACTGATCTCCAACTCTTCAAACTGACCGATTCCGAAATAGCCTGCCCCAGTACCTCCATGCATAACACGAATAAATAGGGAGATAATGGATCCCCCTGTCGTAGGCCCCTAGAGGGAGAGAAAGCCGGGAGCTTTTCCCCATTCCAATTCAAAGCCAGAGAAGCGAAGTAATACCATTCATAATCAAATTACAAAAGGATTGGTTAAAACCCGAAAAAGTGATTACCTCCCTCAGGAAATTCCATTCAATCCTATCATAAGCCTTCTCCAAGTCTACTTTAAGGATAAAGCCACCTTTTGCGCCCTTCCTACGAGATAAAGAATGGATTGTTTCTTGGGCAGCTATTATATTATCCGAAGTGGACCTTCCAGGGCTGAAACTCGCTTGAGCTTTACCGGTAAGTTTAAGCATCATCGACTTCAAACGGCTTGCCAGGATCTTCGACACAGCCTTGACAAGAACATTGCAGAGAGATATTGGTCTAAACTGGCTTAGAGTGGATGGGGAAGTACATTTGGGCAGGAGACAAATGATTGACTCATTCAATCCTGTCGGAAAATTACCAGACGAAAAAATCTCCTTGAGAAGTGCAGTAACTGGCTTCTCCACATGACCCCAATACTTCTAGAAAAATGCTGCAGTGTAGCCATCGGGACCCGGTGCTTTGTCGTCGGCCATATGGAAAATGGATGCCTTGATTTCTTGATCCGAGACTTGTCTATTCAACCACCTCCTGTCTTGATGAGACAAGGTCGGGAAACACCAAGTAACCGGGCTACACGGACTGGTGTTTTCAACCGAGTATAAGTTCTTGTAGAACGAAACAGCCATCTCCTGAAGGTGCTGTTCATCTTCACACCATGACCCCGACTCATCCAGCAGCCTGCAAATTCTGTTCTGCAGTCTTCGGATAATCGTAGATGCATGGAAAAATCTGGTATTGCGCTCCCCTTCCTTTAGCCACATAACACGTGACTTTTGTCTCCATAATAGTTCCTCCTGTTTGACCACTTCGTCCATTTCCACTAACAGCTTAGTCTCAATTATGTTTAGATACTCCGAGTCACCATTTGCCCTTGCCTTCCGAATTCCTCCTAACCGAGCTCTGCAGCGCTGCTTCCTCTCAAAGATGTTCTCAAACTTATATTTATTCCAGTGAGTAACCTTAGCTCTGAATTGGCCCATGATATCTAAGGCTGGCCGAGAAACACTCCAGGATGTTCGAACCAACTATTTGATATTATTTGATATTTTATAAACAGGTTAAAAGTACTTCAATTGAATTTTATAAATTAAAAATCAGGTAGTTTTCAAATATTAAATTTTAATTTTTTAAGTGAACTATAATTCTATATATATATATATTGAAAATGCAAAATTATTTTTAAAATTTTATTTCTACCCAATATGCATAATTTATTTTATTTTTTTTAAAAGAGAAAAGCAAACAAATATGTAGTTATAAATTCTTTTTTTTCTTAAATTTATAAAAAAAAAATTCTTAATCATTTCCTTTATTACAAAACGCTCATTAAAATTAATAATTAGATTTAAATTTCAAACTATACATCTAATATTTAAACATAAAATATCAAATTTAATATGAATTTTTATTTTATTTTAAAAATATATAAATTAATTAAGTAATTATAAGTAAAAGAGTAAAAGAAAACTATATTTATTCTAATTTTATTAGTATAACCTAAAATTTGTATTCTAAAGAAAACTATAAACATTTTATTTATTTATTTTTTTTGTATTCATCATATTTTGTGTTTATAAAAAATTAACAATTTGACAACACACACACACACACATATATATATATACGAATATGAATTTAAAACTATATCATTTTTCTGAAAATAGAAAAAAAAAAATCAATTATATTTTGAGTTTAAAATATTTAAGTTTTTATTATTATTTTATTGAATGTTTTGAAGTTTCAATATCTTATAAATTTTAATCTCATTAAAAAAGGGGGGAAAAAAACAGATGAAGTACTATAAAATTGAATATATATATATATATATATATATATAAGCTATATTAGTACCATTATTCGGTCTAAATTTGAGAAACCAGAAGTAGAGAACAGTATGAAAAAGGCACTAACTAATTTGCATTTGCATAATACATAAAATTTATAACAAATATTTTTTTGCATAAAATTTACATTAATTTATATTCATTGTGTATCTTTTCATCATCTTTTTATTCTTGGAATCTGTCAAGTAAATAAGACTTGATATCAGGACAAACTTAAAAATAATTAAATAAACAAGACAAATTTATTAAAAAAAGAAAAAAAGTAAATTATCAAAGTAGTTTAGTTTAATCATGTATTTACCAGACACAAACATTAAATATGATGAAAATTTCTCCCCAAAATAAATAAAACATGTTGGTAAAAAAAAAATTAATTTAACATTGAGTTAATTAATTCCCTTTTATTCCTAAAATTTTCTTTTCAATTAATATAGGAGAAATCTATAAAAACGAAAGAAGAATTTTTTCCGTGAAATTGGAGTAAGTTTTTCAGCATTTTTTTTTTTTATATATATATATAGTTTAATTAACCATGTTACCGAATAAATTAATTGAACTCAAAACCTGCTGCTGAACGTTCCTGCTTGATCGAATTCTAAAACTATATGAAGCTATAATAATTTTTAAATATATTAATATTATGTCAAAAAGATGCATGCATGCATATAGGTGTTGTACAAATACGCAGTTTAATTTTAGTGTGTAAAATATATAATGTAGAGAAAAGAATATGTATATTATATATGTGCATAAGTTACATGCCAAATTGAAATTGGTACAACTAAAATTACATTGCTTCACGCTAGGTGTTTAAAGCATCAATATACTTTTTAAGTGAACACTTATCTTCGCATTCATCCACACAATCTGAATAAAATTTGTTTCTTTTATCACAACGTGGAATACAATCACGCATGCAATTGTAATCTAAATCTTTGTGGGCATCTACAAATGGAAAAATAAAAGGCGTCAACACCATGAAAACAACAATGACTACACATGCAGTTCTCATTGTTATCAAATTTATTTTTCCTTTGAAGAAGAAGAAGAAGAAAATATTTTTGCCCCGTTAGTTTGATGTGGTAAAAGATCCTATATGTAATTGCTATATTTATAGCATGAACTAGGATCATTTTGCAATTTTTCTTTTTTAATGATAACGTAAATTTTGCTTTCCGTAATTCCCTAATATGTTATTATTTTCCTATTTTCTCTCTATGGTAATTTTTTGTTTCCTATTCTTATCAATTGTTTTAGACCCTTAAATATTTAAATATATATATATATATATATATATATATATATATATATATTTTGAAAAAGTAATTTTCTTAACAAAATTCTAAACTTAAAATTTTACAAAAATTTATGAATAATAAAGTTGTTTGTCACCGGTAAACCAATAATTATTAAGATAAATGATTTTGCCTAATCATATTAAAAGAATAACTATTTTGTATACTTCTATGATATTCTCTCTTCTTTTTTTTCTTTTTTTCTTTTTTTTTTTTGGTTTTGGTGGATAGATTATTTTTCTCCAATTTTAATTATCTAGAAATCCAATCTAAAATTCTTACCCATTTTAATTTTAATGAGCCAATTGAGTCTTTAAACTCTTATTTTAATTCTTTTTTTTTTGGGGGGAAAAAAAAAATTGGACTATTCTATATGTTTGGGAATTAGGGTGTTAATAAATTTATTTTAATACAAGCAGATTAAACTATACAAAACAAATAATCCAATAAGTATTTATACACAAAATATTATTTTTGTTTAGTCTATTAAGAATATTTCTATTTAGCAATTGTGGTGATTTTCATCGAATTGGGTTCCAAGAATTGAAGTATTTAATAGGATTTAAGAAAATAGAACAGTCTGTTAAGGATAATAAAAATAAAATTGGTAAGAATTGTGGGGGAAAAAAGAAAGAAAACAGCTTTTGTGTGGATTTTAAACATCCATTTAAGACGCGGAATTTATAAAAGTAAAGGACGAGGGGTTAAAAAAGTTCTCTCTCTAGAAAAGTTCTCTCTTGTTCTCTAGAAACGGCCTAAACCTAGCTACGGTATGGAGTCGGAGACGGTGGCGGCGCCACCGTCACCGGGTAGTGAGCATCGGCAGCCTAGCCTGAAGAAGTCTAAGCGTCAACTAATGGAGGAGAAATCGTGTGAGGGAGAAGTCGGCGGAGTTAAGGATGCCGACATGCGGGAAGCCGCAGGAGCAGCGGTTTGGGGTGCGCGGTCCTTTGCGGATACGCCGAGGGAGGAGCCAGTCCAACCGAACTTGTACCTTGGAGAGGACGACGAACGTGCCTTTGATGAATATGACGAACTCTGTGAAATGGACCACGAGAGCGGTGACTCGGGTTCGTCGAACGGGCCGATTGTCCCAATATCCCCTGAAAAGTACCACGGCTTGTTTCAGCCATGGGCGGGTGGGGCCCGGTCTTTTACTCCAGGTAGGTGGGGAGGAAAATGTCGCCTTTCGAGTTTTGGAGCAGAGGACCCAAAATCTGTGGAGCCTAAAGTGGGGCTACGAACTCATAGATTTGGAGCATGGCTTTTATTTGGCTCGTTTTTTCTCAAGAGAGGACTACTACAAAGTGCCGGAGGGGGGCCCCCGGATCATTATGGGCCATTACCTTACGGTGACAAAATGGAAGCCGAACTTCGGACCCTCGGAGGCAACTGCTCAGTCAACCTTGGTGTGGGTGAGGTTCCCGGAACTTCCGATGGAGTTATTTGACGAGGAAGTGTTGTATGCTATGGGGAATACTTTGGGTAAGACAGTTAAAATTGATGAGACCACTCTTATGGCTGCTAGGGGCAAATATGCCCGTGTATGTGTTGAGATCGATCCGATCAAACCTTTGGTCCCGTTCATATCTGTTTTGGGGTGCCGGCAGAAGGTGGAGTATGAGGGGCTCCACATGATTTGCTTCGGTTGTGGCAAGTATGGTCATAGGGCTGATGGATGTCCGTCGAGTGAAGCGGTCCCGAAAGCTCAAGCGGAGAAGGAGGGAGGAGGGGGGAGGGGGGGCCGGAACACGGTTTGGGCCTTGGATGTTGCCGAAGCGGCATCGGGCAAGGCAGGTGCGAGGAAGTAGCGGCCGCCGGCAGGGGGTGACGGCGCGAGGAAGATGGTGGTGCTAGGGCAAACCGGGGTCCTGTGGATGGAAGTGGGCCCGGGGACCAGATGGATGACTCTAGGGGCTCGAAAGAGTCACCGACTCGAAAGTCTGCAGGCACATCAAAAATGTCCGTGGGCCTAGCCCAATCCCGATTTGCTATATTAGATGGATGGATACCGAGGAAGGATGGGAGGATAATGTGGCGGCGCTGAAGAAGAAAGTCCAGGAATTACCGGGACCAAGTAAAAAGGGGTTGGGTGTTTCAGCCCACGAGAAGAAACAGGGCCCAAAGCCAAAGGACCCGGGTAACAAACATATGTCCGGGCCCAATGGGGGAGGCAATTGGACCGGAGCCGATCCAAAGGGTAAACGTCCGATTGGGGGTCGCCAGCCACCGAAGGAAATGGCCAACCAAGTGACTGCGAGCCCAAAGAATAATGGTCTCAACATGGGGTCTGCGAAGGCTAAGTCTACTGCTAAGAACCCAAGTACTTCATCGGCTACCCCGCCGGTGGGTCATGGGAATGTTAGGGGGGAACATGGGGTGGGTCCGCCCCAAGTGTCTCTGTAATATTTTTTTTTTTTGTTTCTTTCCTAGTATGTTTTTGTGGAACCGCCGTGGAGCAGGTTCCAAGTGTTTTTTGAGACATGTTTTGCGGTTTATCGGACACTATAATCCATCTATTTTGGTTTTGGTAGAAACTCGTGTTTCTAGTTCCTTTATCAATTTCATTTTGAAAAAGACCGACTATACTAGTTTTGTTGTGGCGGAAGCTTGCGATTTGCGGGGGGTATTTGGGTTATCCGGAAAGACACACTACTCCAGGTGGACATGGTTACGGTGGATGACCAGATTGTGAACTTATTGGTTAGAAGAGGGAGAGATCCGGCTTGGTTCCTTTCGGCGATTTACGCCTCTCCTAAGCCTAACTTTCGTAATGCTCTCTGGCAATATCTTTGTAACCTTGGTACTGGTTTGAATGTCCCGTGGCTCCTGGTGGGTGATTTCAATCGGGTGTTGGAGGCCTCGGATAAAAGAGGGGGACGACCGATCGTACAGAGTCGGGTCCGTCCGTTCCAGAACATGATTGATCAATGCGAGCTTATTGACATGGGGTTTGACGGGCCGAAGTTTACGTGGTCCAATATGAGAAAAGGGCTGGCTGCTGTGGAGGAGCGAATAGATCGTTGTTTTTGTAACCGTGCTTGGATGGATAGGTTTCCAGAATTTTGTGTTTCCCATTTGCCACGAACCCGGTCGGATCATCACCCGGTTCTTTTGCACCCTGTTACTAAGGGGACCACTCGTAGAGCTAAACCTTTTAAGGTTTTACGAGCTTGGTACGAGCATACCTCCTTCCCGTCGGTGGTGGAACATGCTTGGCAAACGGGTGGGATTACTAACCTATTGTGGAGTATGGCGGTGTTTAAGACGGCTTCTATGTGGAACAGGCGAGTTTTTGGAAATATATTTGATAGGAAGCACCGCTGTCTGGCTCGGCTGTCCGGTATTCAAAGAGCACTTAGCGGGAGGAAGTCGAGATATCCGGAAGCGTTAGAAGTGTCAATTAAGGAAGAGGCCGAATGAAGTTCTGCGGCAAGAGGAACTGTTGTGGTGGCGAAGTCGAGGTGCAAGTGGTTACAGGATGGAGAGCAATGTACTAAGTACTTTCATATGTCCACTTTGGTTAGGAGGCGGCGGAATACCATTTCCCAACTCAAAGATGTACAGGGACAGTGGATCACGGACTCGGTGGTACTTAAGGAGGCTGCTAGAGACTTCTTCAAGAACTTGTACATAAGGGAAACTTGTGAGCCGGTGGATACCTCTTTCTGGAAGTTTCCTCCACTGGAGTCAAGCAATAGGGACTGTCCGAATAGATCGGGTTCAGATGAGGAGATCCGCAAAGCGGTTTTTCGGATGGGGTCGGATAAGGCTCCCGGGCCGGATGGATTTCCCCCAAGTTTTTTTCAAGAGTTTTGGCATTTGGTTGGGGATTCGGTGGTCGAGTTTGTTCGGAATGTTTTTTCACACAGGGGTAATTCCTCATGAGGCCAATGCTTCGGTCATCTGTTTGATTCCGAAGGTAGAGAACCCGGAGCTGTTAACACAATTTCGCCCCATTTCGTTGTGCAACGTGATTGTTAAGGTTGTATCAAAAATTCTGGCAAACAGATTGCAGGTTGTTATGCCTCTTCTCACGGGGTCATTTCAATCTAGTTTTGTTCCGGGACGTTTAGCGTCGGATAATGTTGTTGCTATCCAAGAAATTGTGCATTCTTTAAGGAAAAAAGTAGGCGGGGCAGCTGGGATGGTGATGAAAATAGATCTAGAGAAGGCTTATGATAGAGTGGACTGGGTATTCCTCCGTAAGATCCTTACAATCACGGGCTTCTCAACCCCTCTTCAATCTCTTATCATGAATATTGTGACCTCGACATCTCTTAGAGTGTGCTGGAATGGAGAATTGTTGGATGCCTTTACACCGTCGAGGGGTTTAAGACAGGGGGACCTTTATCCCCCTACCTTTTTGTCCTATGTATGGAGGTTTTGCATCACGGGATTGCGGCGGCCGTGGAAGCAAATCAATGGAAACCAGTCCAATTAAAAAGAGGGGGCTCCCCGATGTCTCATATTTTCTTTGCGGATGATTTGCTTGTTGTTCGGACATGCCGCTTTCTCGCAAGCATGTGTGATGGATTTTGTTATAGATGCCTTTTGTCGCGAATCCGGGCAAAGGATGAACAAAGGGAAAACAGTGGTATGGTTCTCTCCTTGCACTCCCACGTATTTACGGAACTCAATATGCTCGAGAATGGGGATCACGGCCACCGGCTCTTTGGGTAGATATCTTGGTGTACCAGTAATCATGGGTAGGGTGAAGAATTCGACCTACCAATACCTTGTTGATAAAGTGAGGAAGAAGTGGCGAGTTGGAAGATCCGACTACTTTCGAGGGCGGCTCGCACTGTTTTGATCAAATCCACCTTGGCGGCCATCCCTATATACTCCATGCGGACAGCAGCAATCCCTAAGGGTATATCGGCCGAGATTGAACGTGCATGTAGGCGATTCTTTTGGGGCGAAATTGCTGGTGGGCGACGGATCCATACTGTCCGGTGGGAGATACTTTGCCGCCCCGTAAAGGAGGGTGGTCCGGGAATGCCTCGACTACTACCCCCGAATCGGGTCCTCCTAGCAAAGATAGCTTGGCGCAAACTCACTCGGCCGTTAACCGTCGGGAGTCGAGTACTTTTGGATAAATACGGAGATCGGGGGGCCGGCGAGAGACTAGGTATTGGTCACGCTGTTCAGCACTTTGGAGGGGGGTTTTGTTAGCTCTACCTATACTCGGACGTGGATTGCGTTGGGATATTGGAGCGGGAAGACAAGCCTGTTTTTGGAGCGATGTATGGTCGGGGGATGAACCCTTGGGGGCGCAGCTTACTACTCCTATGTCTCGGGCGGATCCGAACCGGAGAGTAGCAGATTATTGGATAGAAGGGTGTGGCCGGGATGTAGAGGCACTAAGGAGGCTACTCCCGGGACAAACCCTCCGCATGCTAGAAATGCGATCTTTGGATAGTCACTCTAATCAGGAAGACATACCGAGATGGGGTGTTTCCCCTACTGGCCACTTTTCCACCGGATCGGCACGCAGACTTATGCTTGATACGAGTCGGAGTTCGACGTCAAATTTGTGGAGAACTGTTTGGAAGTTTGCGGGCCCTCTCCGAGCCTCCTTTACTCTATGGTTTGGACTTCATAATGCTTTGCCAACTAGATTTCTTCTTTGGAAGCGTAACATTTTGAGCAATCCGTTATGTGATTATTGCGGCGGGACATCCCGGTCGGGGATCCATGTTTTGCGGGATTGTCCGAATGCTTTGGCGGTATGGCGCTACCTTGTTCCTGCTGGTTGGTGGTCTTTGTTTTGCGGGCCAGTATGTATACAACAATGGTTTCGTGTAAATATTGATTTAGGTTCTAGGGATGAACCACAAAGCCGGAATTGGTTGTATGTTTTTAGGCAAACGGAGCATGAGCCGTGGTGCTTCCACAATCGTAGAAATCATGATGACTCGGTGTTGAGCAACCCTAGAGCACCGGCGGAAAGGAGTCTCCAACATTTTGTGGACCTCCTCTCGGTTTGGTGCTAATGTGGACTCGGTCACTCTTTGGTATAGCTATTTGTTAGGCTTTGTATACTTGCGGTCCGATGACTATTGGTTTGAGTAATATATTTGATCCGGTTTCAAACCAAAAAAAACATCCATTTAAGTATATTCCGTTGCCGGGACTTGAACCCGGGTCTTTTGGGTGAGAGCTGAATATCCTAACTATGTAGACTACAACGGATACGTTAATTTAAGTTACTATTTTTTTTAAAAAAAAAATTCTTTGAAGCTTTATACTAAAATCTTGTCTCATAATTGTTAACCCCCAATTACTAAACGCGTCATATTAATTATATAATTTATCTTTATGAAAAAATTAATACTTCTTAAAAAAATAATATGTGAGGAAATTTAAATGATGAATGTAAAAGTTATAATTTTATTATAAGTAAAAATATAAAATTGACCAATTTATATATATATATATATATATATATATATATATATATATATAAAAATATTTGATAAAGGGTGGATTTCTTTATTTATCAAGAGTAAAAGACACAAGGTCTTGCATCATAAGTTCCAAAAACAAAAAGTCCACAAAAAAGAAGGTTTAAGCCCAAGGCTTCATTAAACAAACAAGCCCAATTTTTAAAATACCAAATACATTTAAAAAAAAAAAAAAAAAAAAAAAACTATTGAAATGTTCATACCTCTTTTCATTATCTGCTTCATCAACCTAGTTCTTGTTGAAGTCTTTGCTTGAGCTTCCAAAAATTAGGGCTTTTCTTGCAATCATCGTCCAAAAAATTTCCCTCTACTGATGGGGGCCTTGTGTATATTTGTAAATATGTTCCCAAATGACATCCTCCAAGAGCTGCTAGGGCGTCAACTGCCCTATTCCCCAAACTACCCTATTCCCCACCCTGAAGATATGCTTTAATTCCCATGATTGAAGCTTGTCCAACAATCGCCTGCATTCCAATACTAGATTTTTATATTTGCAATTGGGGTCATGATTTATAAGTCCGACTACTTCCATAGAGTCTGTTTCGATTTCAAGTTGTGTGTAGTCATTTGCCACTGCTAAACTTACCCCTTGCCGGAGTGCTCTTAGTTCCGTCCCAAACTAGTGGCCCAGATAAGTTTCTTGCAAAAACCTATAATCCACTGACCATGCACATTTCTAAAGATTAATTTGATGAAAGTCCACTCTAGTCTATCAAAAGCTTTTTCCATGTCTAGTTTAATGATCATAAATTCTTTTTTTCCTTTGTAATGTTGTATGTAGTGAAGGATTTCTTGAGTGATAATTATATTATTAGTCGTTCTCCTTTGAGGAAGAAAGGCAACTTGATATGATCCTATGATAGAGCTTATAAAATGTTTAATTCTATTAACAATAATCTTGGATACTATTTTATAGGATATATTACAAAGCCCTATTGGCCTATATTTTTTAATAGTATCTACATGATCTACTTTAGGGATTAACGTTATGAGAGTTTCATAAATGCATTATGGTATTGTGCAGGTATTGAAAATGTTCTGAATAAATTGAAAAAGAGAATGATGAATGTTGTGCCATTGGTTTTGGAAGAACACAAGATGCAACCTATCTGGTCCAGACGATTTATGAGGGTTAAAAGAGAAGACAACCAATTTAAGCTCAGAAAAGGTAATTGAGGTGTGTAGCAAAGTATGTTGTTTCTATTGATGTAGTTTGGAATGGGTAAAGAGTAATGGTTCTAGGGGAAGATTTAAATGGTGTTGTATATAACTATTTAAAGAAATCAACAATATGACTAGTTATATCATTTATGTCAATGATCCAGTTACTGGTTAAGGAGTCTGTTTTGAGTCTTATGATTTTGTTGATCCTTCTTCTTTGTGTAGTGGAGTTATGAAGAACTTTGTGTTTTGGTCACCTTTCTGTAACCATAGAGTTCTAGATCTTAATTTCCAATATTCATTCTCCTGGTAAAGAAGCTGTTTGTATTCCATGTGGAGTTTTCCTTGGAAGTCTACTAAGAATGATGGTGTTTTCTTTTCTAGGTACCTTTGAATACCTTCTAATCTAGCTAAGATCCTTCTTCTTTTTATGAATATGTTTCTAAACATTTATTTGCTCTAGTATATCAATTTGATTGTGATCGCATCAATGTTTGTGGGAACGTCATGATTAGTTTTCCATGTTTGTATTATAATTTCATTAAACTGTGGGTGTTGAAGCCAGAATGCTTCTAGCTTGAAATGTTTCTAGAGATTTTGTCTTAGGTCAATTGTAAGGAGTAAGGGGAGATGATCCGGGTGTTTTGGGTAAATGGAATATTTTTGTTTTAGGAAGACGTTTTAGCCATTGATTCCTCCAAATAAGGATAACAAGGTCAAGGAAACTATGCAGTCAAATTGTGATTGCTACTATGATATGATGTATATATTGCCATACTACACTTTTGTGAGTTTGCCACCCGATAATATGGCTGTTGGAAATGAATCCGATTCAACAATTTCAAGTGAGATTGATGTTCCTGGAACAATTGCTGATGGTGTGGAGGTTTGCCAAGATGAACATAACTTAGAGATTAGGCTATTGGATCTATACTCCGGGTGTGGAGCAATGTCCACAAGGTTGTGCTTAGGAGCTAATAGTGTTGGTGTTAAACTTGTTACTGTAAGTCTTTTCCACTCCTCTTTTCTCAAATAAATAGATCGAACATCATCATTTATGTCCTTTACTTCCTATACTTCTCTTTTTAACATCTTGTTGTTGTTACTAAACCATGCTGAAGATGCGATAGAAGAAAACCACTAGTGAAAATCCTAAATCAAGACTCTTGAAATACAAATCCTTTTTAATATCCAATAATATAGAACCATCTGTAAGACCAAAGCAATAAGGGAGTTTGAGTGTTGCAGGCTAATAAACTCTGTAGTGATTTGTCAGCAAATACAATAATGAATTGAACAAGGAATTTTCACCGTAAAAAGTTTTGGTTCTCCGAACTTACACTTGTGATTCCTATCATACTTCTCATTACAGTAATAAAACAACCCCTTTGTAATTTTGTGTGCTCTAACATCAGCTGTAATGTATTTAAAAGGTCCGGTCCGGTTGTATTTGGTCATTTGTGTAGGTTTAATTGAGGGGGTGGGTAAAAGAGGTGGTTTATTGGAGTTTGAAAGAAATGATGTAGAATTTGAGGATTTATAGTTTGTGTTTAGTGGAACAGAAGATGACCTAGCAAAGGATTTGAAAGAACAAACTGCAATCTGCTCTTCTTGTAGTCTTGCAAACTTCACAACATTAGCTATTGTGGTGGGATTAAAAGCTCGAACAAATGGTTTAATTGCAGGTTTCAAACCACCAATAAAAAATTATCAAATTCATCAATATAACCTTCCAAACATTCACTAACTTATTAAAGTGTTCTACAACATGCATTCCTTTATCATCCTTTTTTTTTTTTTTTTTTGATAAGTGTTCCTTTATCATCTTTAAATCTTGCATACAAGTCAATAATGAAATCATCTCACTCCACATTTTTCCTTACAACAAGGTAACTAGAAACCCAAGTTTCAGCCTTCTCATTCATATACAACGATGCAAAATTAACTCTACATTCGTTAGTAATGTTACAAAAAACAAAGTATCTACTGTACTTCTTCACCAAATTTCTAGGATTTGTCTCATCAAACGTAGGAAACTGTAGTTAAGATATCATACCTTGAGGCCTTGTGGGATTGGCCCCGTTAGAAGATATTCTTGGAGATTCGAAGTTGCCACTGCCTGGCCCGCTTCCATCTTTAATCTCCTTTATCATCTGCATCATCAAATGCATATTATTTGCTTGCTCTGCCAACTTTTGCTCTAAAGCTCTCACTTGCTCTTCCATATTTGAGAATTTCTTTGTTATTGCCTTAGAAATAGGTGCCAGAATTACGGATTCTTCATGCTATTTTAATGAGTATCGAAATGCGAGTTTTCGAGCTTCACTTTCTCACATCAATGGCAAATTGATAAGAGTAACGCAACAGAAATAGCTCTGTAGTGATTTTTCTACTAATACAATGATGAATTGAACAGAAGTAGTGAGAAAGAGAAGAAGAGAGAAAGATATGAGGATGAGATGAGAGGAACTAGAAGAGAGGAAAAAAGAATTTCATTCATAATTGTGATGATTGATTACAAGTGCTCAAATTATTATTTATAGAAGCTTAACAAAATTCCGTACTATCGGGGTTAACAACTAAGAGAAAGTAGTTATAACTAACTAGTTTTCTCGACAAAAGCTATCAGCTCAATTCGCCAAAAAAATTAACATTTATCAATTTCTCAAAATTAAATCTTTTGATAAACCATATGATAACAATTGAAGTTTTAACTTCTTTTTTTCCATTGAGTTTGCACTCCATCTATTTTTGTCCTAAAAATCGGTTAAATTATTTTTCTATCTGACTTACAGGAGATGTTATAATACTTTTATATGTGAAAAATTGAATAATAAATATATATAATTCAACCCTTGGTTGCTCTCTTCCTTCTCTTTTTCTTTCAAATGACAAAAAGTTAATAACCGCGACACTAGGAGGCATGGCACGGCAACAAGAGACGCAGCAACAGTAACGATGGTAGCAACAAACTTGACAGATTCTCCATTCTATAGCAAATTGGATTGGTGGGGTAGATAATTTTCAAATTTTTAGGATTTATTTTTAATTTTACATGTAAAAGTACAAAAAAACCTTTAAGTTAGATGAAAAAAATAATTTAACAGAATTTTGGATAAAAGGGTAAAATAAATAGTTGGAGTGCAAAGTGAAAAATAAATAAATAAAAAAGTTTACAAGTGCAAAACTTAAATTCTTGAAAAGTTTGTGTGATTTAAATTTCGTATTATTCAAATAATTTACCCTAAATCTTTTTAAATGAGACTTGTTTAAAATAAAAGAGATTCATTTAAACAAATCTCCTTTTTTAAAAGGGTATTTGATGTCTGCTTTTCTCCTTAAGAATTCGTCTTTCATTCCCGTTTTCCCTTTCACTTTCCCTTGTCTTAGTTAAGAAAAATGTTGAAATTGGATAATTCGAATTTCGGGTCTGGATTTTTGGAAAGAAATTGTGGTTTGATTGTTGATTTTTTTGTTTTTTTTTAAACATGAAGTTATAAACTTGATTTTTGTATCAGAAAAAAAAAAAAATAGTATAAATTTGATTTACTATGAATTTAATTTGTATATATGTAGACTAATTCGTTTATTCTTTTAGTTAGGAATTCAGGATCTGTTAAACTTTTTGATGGTCTAAACGAATGAATTTTGTTTTGGTTTCATCACCATCCTTTTTAATCTTTTGAAGTCAAGTATAAATGCTTCCTTGACCGTGTTGGACACTATCTCATTAGTCAACACATTCCATTAATTTATATATATAGTTTAAAAAAAAATCAATTTTTATATTAAAAATTCTATTCTAACAAGAGTTGTGTAGAGCCTAAGGCGACTTAGGCACTTCCCTTACACCCTGTACCGGCAGGCCCATATCACTAAAATAAAATAATATATATAAAATATTTATTATTAATTAGACTTTTATAAAAATATATATATATTATTTATGGTTATCATGTTATATTCCTAAGAAAGATAAAAAAATTAAATTCTTTCTCTCCTTTTTTGTGTTATTTTACACTTCCCAGTTTATGACAGTTAGTTATACAAACAAACACTTAATATTGAATATATCTTGAAGGTGTCGCCCCTCAGTGATAGGACCCACTCAAGATACTCGTGCGATAAACAAAAAAAAAAATATTGAATAAATTTTCGTTTCATCTCATGTCACATACAACAAAAATATATTACGGTGATAATCTTCCAAATATTTAGTAGATATACAAAAATGTATTATCTCTTGAAAAGAAGTCTTATAGTCAAGTTTCAACATGTTTTATATTTTTATTTTTATATATTACTATTTTATTATTGAAAATGAAATATTGGAATATATTTATTGTAAAGATATAATAAATAATTTTGTAGCAAAAGAATAGAAAAATTCTCTACACGGCTTTGATTCTATCTAATCTCCTTGATAAAATTCAATAAACTAAAAAATTCTCTTCTTCAAAGTTTATTTATTTAGTTTTATAAAAAAAAAAAAAAAGATTACTAGAAAAATAATTATAATTTCACACATAATTTTATAGATTGGTTGCAAAAATAATTAATATAGGAATTGCTGGTACAATGATGAATTTTACAAGGTTTTTAGTCCCTTCATTCTGACCAATACCGTTTGGGAGTTATACGTTTACCATTTCTTGGGAGAACGGGTCTTACACTTGTCGTCGACCACTCCCATTAGGCCACACACACACACACATATATATATATATATATATATTTATTTATTTATTTATTTGCCGTCTCAAATATATATTTTTTGAGGTGGTAGGCCCTCTCGATCTAGATTAATTCACCTTAGAAAAGTTCAATAATGTGGATATGTTCGTATTTGTGAATATATGAAATATCGGGTGAAGTTTAAATTTTTAACCTCTTGATAAATTAGGAGATAAGGGAAAAACTCTTAAACCGATGAACAAAAGAGATTGAGAGAGAGACTCCCAGAGCATTAGAGGCAGGTGAGAAACTTCCCATATCAAATATATACGAAAAATATAAATATTTTCTGGAATTGAAGGATGGGGTATTTAAGACCTTGAATCAACGAAAGAGACACACTTCTTCTTAATACAATGGTGGGAGCAGAACCAATCAAGTCTTCGCCTCCGTCTTCTTTTGTACTCATCCCCGCTAATATCAGTCCATCCTCCTTTTCCACTTTCTTCCTAAATTAATTAATACCTCAATTCTTGTAGATTTCCAAATTCTTCTTTGTTTTTAACAAAAATAAATTGCTGGAAATCATGGATGCAGGAAGTGAAACTTCATTAGAGGCTGTTTCTGAGCATGGATCATCAGCTGACGATGTGGGTTCTGTGAAGACAAGGTATTCTGAATCAACAACAACCCATGGAGATACTACCATTACAGAAGTTTCAGTTTTCATCGATAAACTTACTCCACTTATTGATGAAATGAAGGAGTTGAAAGTAAGGGAGTCAGAGACAATTCAGAAAGCTATTGAATCCCTTGAATTAGAATACAACCGTACAAAGGATTTGTTGAGTAGTGTGAATTTCCAGTCATCGCCAGTGAAGTACATTGAAGACGTAACACAAAATCTCGGCAGGTCTTTAGGCCTTGTGCTTTTTGCCGGCCACGAGGTTTCAATGGATAATAGAGGAAAAATTGATGATTTGAGGAAGGAAATGATGAATATCAGGTTAAATTTGAGTTCCGAGCGCGCTTCTGAAATTATCAACGCGGGTTTCGATTTGAGTTCTGAACGGGAATCAGAGTTTGCCATTGATGTGGACACTGAAGGAGATACAGAGGAAGAATCTATAGTGGGGATAGTGGAGGAGGAGGAGGAAGAAGAGGAAGTGGATGAGATTACTTTAGACGTAAGAGATGTGGTATTCAAGCTTAGCTGCGGAAATGATGAAGAATTTAGTGTTGCAATTATAGCCCTAGACATTTTAATTAGGGATAATATGATAACGAATGAAAGAATTGAAGACGAAAGCGTTGTCTCAAATCTCTGTAATCGATTAAGTTCCAGCAAATCAAACCACAGATTAGCAATAATTAAGATTCTCAGAAGCCTTATTGTGAAGAATGCTGAAAACAAGGTGCTTTGAACATTCAAATTTTATTTCTCTTTGCTTCTTTATTATACATGGTTTTATATCAATGGTTGTTTGTCAGTAACTGTAACATTGTTAAAAGTGTGCAGGAAAAGATGGCCGATGTGGGATTTTTATCTGTATTGGTGAAATCATTGACAAGGGATGCCGATGAACGGAGGGAGGCAGTTGGTCTCTTATCAAGTCTTTCTGATATTGCAGCAATTAGGAGAAGAATAGGGAGAATTCAAGGATGTATTGTTATGTTGGTTTCCATTTTCAATGGAGAAGATGAAGCAGCATCAGGTGATGCTGGAAGGTTATTAAACTCTTTGTCAAGCAATTCTCAGTATGTTCTGAACATGGCAGAGGCTGGTTACTTCAAGCCTTTGGTACACTACTTAAAAGAAGGTCTGTTAGATCTTCTTTGTTCCTGTTTCTGCTTTTGGTGTGCTTTTTGTTCCATTTTTATACAGATTTGCAATATTACTTTGATCAATATTTTAGTAAGTTCTACGGTTACCATATGGACAATGTTCAACGAAAATGCCGCCCCATTTTTTATATGTGATCAGATGATTTCTTGTAACTATGCCTTTACAACAGTAGATGCAGAAATCTGTGCTAATCAAACTAGGGAATGAAACATGATTCTGCTTTGCTTTCTAAACTGTGGAAGTTGTGCAGGTTCTGAAATGAGTAAGATTCTAATGGCAACTGCACTGTCAAAGATGGAGCTCACAGATCAAAGTAAGGAATCCCTAGGAGAAGATGGAGCTATTGAACCTTTGGCCAGAATGTTCATTAAAGGAAACCTTGAAGCTAGACTTGCAGCATTAAATGCTTTGCAAAATATATCATTCATAAAGGAGAACATTCAGCGTTTGATCAGCTGTCGTATCGTTGTTCCTCTGCTTCAGCTGCTCTTCTCAGTAACTTCTGTACTCATGATTCTACGCGAACCTGCATCTGCCATTCTTGCAATGATAGCTCAGTCTCAAAGCGTTGTTTTAGTCAAACAAGATGTCTCGCAACAAATGCTCTCACTCTTAAACCTTACTAGTCCAGTAATTCAGTGTCATCTGTTATCTGCACTGAATAGTATTGCTGCTAATAGCAATGCAATCAAGGTCAGGAGAAAAATGAAGGAAAATGGTGCAATTCAGCTGCTCTTAGCATTCCTTGAGGATGGTAATTCCAAGATCAGAACTAGTGCATTACAATTAATATTTACATTGTCTAAGGAAGAAGAAGGGGAAGACCTGGCACAGCAGTTGGGAGAAGCTAATATCATTAAAATTGTTAGTATCATCTCATCATCAACATCTGAGGAAGAAAAGGCTGCTGCTATTGGCATACTGAGTAATCTACCAGTAAGTGACAAGAAAACCACAGACATAGTAAAAAGTACAAATCTGTTGCCAATTTTGGTATCTATGGTGGGTGCATCATCATCGTCATCAACATCAAATTCAAGAAAAGCAACATTGCAATTATCTGAAAGCATTGCAGGAGTATTACTTCGCTTTACCAGTCCATCAAACAAAAACCTACAACGATTTTCTGCTGAGCAGGGAGCGATATCTACACTCGTGAAGTTACTCTCAAACGGTTCAACACTTGCAAAAGCTAGAGCTGCTACATGTCTTGCTCAATTATCTCAGAACTCTTATTCACTGAGTAAATCAAGGAAATCACGATGGTTCTGTATGCCTCCACCTGTGGATACTATTTGCGAAGTGCACGAGGGATACTGCTCTGTCAAAGGAACATACTGTTTAGTAAAGGCAGATGCTGTTTCTCATTTGATCCGAATACTGGAAAGCAACGAGTATGAAGCATACGAGGCAGTTCTTAGTGCACTGGAGACACTTTTGCAAGAACAAATTCTGGAAAATGGAAGCAATTACATAGAAAAGTTTTCAGGTATTAAAGCCATTGTCAATATTCTTGAAACAGGTAGCATAAAGGCAAAAGAAAAATCCCTGTGGATTTTGGAAAGGATATTCAGAGTAGAGACACACAGATTAAAACATGGTCCATCTGCTCAATTGCTACTTATTGATGATTTAGCACAGCATGGTGACACAAAATTGAAACCAAAGACTGCTAAATTACTAGCTCAACTTGAGCTCTTACAACCGCAGTCTAGTTATTTTTGAGTGAAGTGAGTGTAAATCAGTGATACAAATAAAGATGAATATTATATAGCAGTTGATGTATAATGCCAACCATATTTGTAAATAGCACAGTTAGAGAAAATTTTCTTTGTAAAAATTTTATTAATGGATGGAAAACTGATCATTTTTTCTGGTTTTATTCTTTCCAAAGTTCATTACCCTTGTGATTGTCTCATTGCTGTGTTTGATACTGTTTTTGTTATAGCAAAAGAGATATTTTGAGTTTGACAATAAATACTTCAATCTATACTTTTATTCTAAATCATATTTTTATATATTTACGATAATGAGATTCAGTATGTAATTTCTCACGTGTCTAAATAAATAAAACAAAAAAAAATTATATAAAGATTGGTTTATTTAAATGAAAAATAGATTGGATTCAAAAGTTTAAAGAAAAAAAAAGCAGCTTATGGCATGGATGGAAAACAATGAAATCAATCTCTATATTGTCCAATTTTGCGGGTATTTCAAATCCTTCCCAACTTTCTGAAAAGTATATTAGTTTAAAGTTGTAAAAGCAAAGTGTGGCAGATTTGCCTTTACTTTTTAAAAACAATTACGGGAATTTAAAAGGCAAATTCAAAATTGTGTGATAAAGTCTTATTCAATATCCTGAACTTACTTGAACATTAGGTAAAGTACACAAGTGAGGAAAAGCATGCTAACGATGAAGAAAAGAATGTTCCAATACTCCCCTTAAACTGAAATGATACTCTTTTAATAAAGTTGTGGGACTCAATAGTTTGACTTTTAATGGATTTACTAATAAATTACACCGTTAAGTTTCAAGGGCTTATTGAATGGTAAACAGCTCTCGTGATTTAAGTGTAATTATAAGTTTAAATTTATGGTTAGAATTTACTTTTTATAAAGAACCTATTCGATTCAAATGTGATTTAGTTAGGATATGAACATGACTTTAAATGCACTCTCATAATGAAGATTTATTTAAAACATATCTTGCTATATGTAAAGGGAAAAAAAGTTTACATCATTCAAACATTTAATTTTTATTTTTTTATTTTTTTTAAAAAAATTATATTTGAAAATTTTCACATTTTTTCCTAACAATTTGCTCTTCTATATCTCTTTCAGTCTCTTTCTCTCTCTCTCTCTTTTTTTTTTTTTTTTTTTTTAAAATCAAAATTTTAATTTTTGAAGATTTGATGTGCTAAATACAACAATTATGAGTGAAATCAAAAATAAGTTCCAGTGACCAAAAAAAATAATATAACTAATTCTTTTACTTATTTAAAATGTAAAATTTCAAGTCTACTACTTCCGCTTTACATGATCAATAAGCCACAATGGATGTGAACTCAAAAAAAATCTACTTCATTTGGTGTTGTTGACTACCCTCAAATCCTCGAAATCTTTGCACCTTTTTAACAGCCAAGATCACAAATATAGCATCACCCTCAAAAGATTGTTGGGAAATCGGGCAATTTCCCTCTAAATTGGAACTAATGAATTTCACCGATTCAGTAATCCCCAGGAAAGACTACAAAGTAGTCTCCTAGACAGAATTACTTTTCTAAGCAAGTTCCCGGGAAAGGCTGGAGGGGACACACTGGTTCCACTTAAAACCAAGTCTCCTAGACAGAACCTACTTACATAGTATATATTCGCAACCTAAAATACCCGACAAATAATATATTGAATATTAAACTACAACCGAAATATAACAACAATAAATGCGGAAATAAATAAAAGAGATAAGGAAAGAACACACCCAATTTGATCGGAGTTTGACGAAATTTACCTAATCTCCGAGCACCACCAAAATAGCTGTTTTTTATTAATAGAGAGAAGATCTCAAATTTTTGGGAATATTGGAATAGGAGGTGAGGGGCTCCTTTTATAAAACCCCAACACCTCCCTCAAAAATATTCTTACCGATGTGGGATGCACAAATTGTGTCAAAAGTCAACAAATCTCCACCTTGGCACAAAATATGTCTTCCCACCAAATACAAATACAAATACAAAATCTTCTCAATCAAATAACAAAATAAAAAAGCTTTTGCAGTGCCTCCAAATTTGCGCTGTCAGGCGCCAACTCAAATGTGCAGGATATTTACCAAGTCTAAACAATGTTCAAACTTGGCCCTTGTAACCACCTTGGTCAACATATCTGCAGGATTCTCCTCAGTCCGAATCTTCCGGAGAACAATCTCCTCTTCTTCAAGAATCTCCCGCACAAAGTGATAGCGAACATCAATATGCTTCGTCCGTGCATGAAAGACTTGATTCTTTGCTAGATGAATAGCACTCGACTGTCAGAATATACCACAAGGTGTTTCGACCAATTCCCAAGTCTTCAAGCAACCCATGAAGCCAAATTTCCTTCTTCACAGCCTCTGTAATTGCCATATACTCTGCCTCTGTTGTAGACAAAGCCACCGTTGACTGCAAGGTAGACTTCCAACTAACTGGACCCTTAGCGAATGTGAACAAATAGCCAGTTGTTGATCGTCGCTTATCCAAGTCACCTGCATAGTCAGAATCACAATATCCAACGATGCTCAAACCAAGTGATTCATCCCTCTCAAATATCAAGCCAATACCTATAGTATTTTGGATATACCGTAGAATCCATTTCACAGCTTGCCAATGACCCTTGCCTGGATCATGCATATACCTGCTTACAACACTAACGACCTGTGAAATATCGGGTCTCGTACACACCATTGCATACATTAAACTTCCAACTGCATTAGCATACGGGACTTTAGCCATGTATGCTCGTTCTTCATCTACCTTTGGAGATAACTATCTACAAAGCTTCAATTGAGGAGCGAGTGGAGTACTTACAGGTTTTGAATCATCATTAATGCCAAAACGGTGTAGTACCTTCTTCAAATACTCCTTCGTGTCGGATAAAGCATCCCACTCTGTCTATCTCTGCGTATCTCCATGCCGAGAATCTTCTTGGCTTCTCCCAAATCCTTCATCTCAAACTCTCTACTCAATTGAGCCTTCAGTCTGTCAATCTCACCTTGGCTCTTTGCTGCAATCAGCATATCATCAACGTACAAGAGTAGGTAGATGTAGGACCCATCTTGAAGTCTGCGCAAATACACACACAGTGATCATATTTGCTTCGTGTGTACCTTCGATCCATCATAAACTTGTCAAATCGTTTGTACCATTGCCTCGGTGATTGTTTCAACCCGTACAACGATTTGTCCAACTTACAAACCCAATTCACTTTACCAGGAACTCTGAATCCTTCCGGGCCGAGTCATATAGATTTCCTCCTTCAAATCACCGTGTAGGAACGCGGTCTTCACATCAAGTTGAGCTAGCTCCAAATTCAACTGTGCTACCAAGGCCAACAATATTCTAATAGAGGAATGTTTAACAACCGGAGAAAATACCTCATTATAATCAACTCCCTCTTTTTGAGCGTAGCCTTTAGCTACTAACCTTGCCTTGTAACGAACATCATTCTTTTCAGGAAATCCATCTTTCTTTGCAAATACCCATTTGCATCCAATTGCCTTCTTTCCCTTCAGTAGTTGCGTCGCGTTTCCCGGTTTGTTTCTTCAAGGAAGAGATTGCATCTCTTCTTCCATTGCACCTTTCCATTTCTCATTTTCCGAACTCGAGTAGCTTCAAAAGGGTGGATGATACATCATCAACAACTGGAAGTGCATAAGCCACCATGTCCACAAATCGGGCAAGTTTCTTGATTTGTCGTTTGGGTCTTCTAATGGCAATTGGCTCTCGTTGCTTTGTTGAGGTTCTTGGGTTGGAACCTCCTCCTCATATTGCTCCTCTTCTGTGATAGGAACATCGTAAATTGTACTGTTTGTTGGGCTCACAATTACTTGGTCAAACTCCACCTGCTTCAGTGTATACTCCACCTGCTCCTTAGTATCATCAGCTGCTTCGGATTTACCTTATTCAACATGGCAGATTCATCAAAGGTAACATCCCTACTCACAATTGTCTTCTTTGCATCTAGACACCACAAACGGTATCCCTTTACTCCAGCATTAAAGCCCATAAAGAGAGCTTTCTTTGCTCTTGGATCCAATTTTGATTCATTCACATGATAATATGCAGTAGAACCAAAAATATGCAAAGAATCATAATCAGTTGCAGGTTTCCTAGACCATACCTCTAATGGAGTTTTTCCACCGATTGCGGATGATGGCAAACGATTAACAAGATGTTGAGCATATGTGATAGCCTCAGCCCAAAACTTTTTGTCTAACCTAGCATTAGACAGCATGCAATGAACTTTCTCCACAAGTGTCATGTTCATACGCTCCGAAACTCCATTCTGCTGCGGTGTTTTTCGAACAGTGAAGTGCCGAACAATGCCACATTCTTGGCATACTTCCTGGAAAGGATCACTCTTGTATTCTCCCCCATTGTCGGTCCGGAGAACTTTGATCTTTCTTCCCATCTGGTTTTTCAACTTGAGCTTTCCATTTCGGAAAAATCTCTAGCACTTCATCTTTCCTTTTCATGGTAAACACCCACACTCTTCCGGAAAAATCATCAACAAAAGTAACAAAATAGTGTCTACCTCCAAGAGATGGAGTCTTGGCAGGTCCCCACACGTCTGAATGCACATAATCCAAAATACCCTTGGTATTATGAATGGCAGTGTCAAACTTTACTCGCTTCTGTTTTCCCGGAACACAATGCTCACAAAATTCTAATTTGCAAGTCTTCGTACCTTTCAACAATCCTTATTTTGTAAGAATCTGTAAGGATTTTTCACCAAAGCATGTCCCAAACGCATATGCCATAGTTTTGTTGCATCTTTATCCTTCGTGTTACTGGAAGTTGTTGCTGCCCCTGCTACCCCAACAATTGTACTACCTTGATAGTAATACAAGTTATTCTTTCTCACACCCTTCAACATCACAAGTGCTCCAGATGTAGCTTTAAGAATTCCATCTCGCATCGTCACAACTTGACCTTTTGATTCTAAGGTCCCCAAAGAGATGAGATTCTTCTTCAAATTCGGAACGTACCGAACCTTCTTCAAAATTCTTGTGGATCCATCATGCGTCTTCAATTTGACTGAACCTATCCCAGTTGTTTTACATGTATTATCATTGCCCATGTAAACAACTCCACCATCGAGTTCTTCAAAGTCAAAGAACCACTCCCGGATAGGAGACATATGGTAGGTGCATCCGGAATCCAAAATCCACTCGTCTTGATGCGATGTTGAAGGTGATGCAACTAGAGAAATATCGGATTCCACATCACTTTTGCAATCTGCAACATTTGCATCTTGCGGAGCCTTACCTCTCTTCTTCAACTTTGGACAGTCTTTCTTCCAGTGCCCTTTCTCATGACAGAAAGCACACTCATCTTTGACAATTCTTCCTTGCGACTTAGATCTTCCTCTTCTCCCCCTTTGGTCGGCTTTGACGGCCCGTGCCACCAATGCTTCATCCTGCTGCAACCGCTTTGGTTTTCATCTTATCCTGCTTTCTCAATTCATGACTATATAAAGCGGAACATACAACATCTAAAGTTACATTCTCCTTCCCATGAAGTAACGTCGTTTCCAAATGTTCAAATTCATCGGGAAGAGATATAATAACATCAAAGCCAAATCTTCATCATCAAATTTTACATCTAAATTTAACAAGTCTGCAACCAACTGATTAAATTTAGTAATGTGTTCATTCATAGTAGTACCTGATCGATAATCAAATCGAACAGCGTTTTCTTCAAAAGGAGCTTATTCGGCCACTCTTTTTCGTAAATTTATCCTCCAAAGCCTTCCACAATTTGTATGCTGAAGTTTCATTTTTAGAAGATACTTGCTCTCCTGGATAGGCACGATCGAATTGTTCCGCAAGCCAAACGATTAATGATACCCCAATCCTTATCTTCCACATATTCCGGTTTATCTTCTTCAATGGCACTATCGAGACCTTGCTGAAAAAGGGAGTCCAAAACTTCCCCTTGCCACATCTCGAAATGACCAGTACCGTCCAAATATTTCTACCGCCAATTTCAAACTTGACATCGTAGTCCTCGACCATGTGGACGTTGATGTCGACATCTTCGGTATTATATTTGATGTACTCTCAGCCGCCATGACAAATTTAAATAATATTCAATAATATTACAAGCAAACAAACCAAGGACGAACCTTCAGCTCTGATACCACTTGTGGGAAATCGGGCAATTTCCCTTCTAAATTGGAACTAACGAATTTCACCGATTCAGTAATTCCCAGGAAAGACTACAAAGTAGTCTCCTAGACAGAATTACCTTTCTAAGCAAGTTCCCAGGAAAGGCTGGAGGGGACACACTGGTCCCACTTAAAACCCAGTCTCCTAGACAGAACCTACTTACACAGTATATATTCGCAACATAAAATACCCGACAAATAATATATTGAATATTAAACTACAACAGAAATATAACAACAATAAATGCAGAAATAAATAAAAGAGATAAGGAAAGAACACACCCAGAATTTGATAACGGAGTTTGGCGAAATTTGCCTAATCTCCGAGCACCACCAAAATAGCTGCTTTTTATTAATAGAGAGAAGATCTCAAATTTTTGGGAATATTGGAATAGGAGGTGAGGGGCTCCTTTTATAAAACCCCAACACCTCCCTCAAAAATATTCTTACCGATGTGGGATGCACAAATTGTGCCAAAAGTCAACAAAGATGCCTTCTCAATCGCCAAATTTTCCACCAATTCAAAAGCATATACTATTGCAGTGAGTTCCGCACAAAAAAATTGACTATCGGTAGTGTTTTTGTTTTTTTTAAATCGGTAGTGTTTTTGTATATAATGTAATATCAACTATTATGATTGAAAATGATTATAATGAGTCTACATTCATTGATGAATGTCGACATAAAAGTGATTGGCTGAAATGGAAAGATGCAATTCAAATAGAATTAAACTCACTTTCAAAACGTGAAGTTTTTGAACCCATGACCCGGACGTCTGAAGATGTCAAACAAGTACGGTATAAAAGGGTATTTGTGCGGAGGAGAAATGAGAAAAACGAAATTGTGAGATATAAAGCATGCCTTGTTACACAAGGTTTTCTCAAAGACCAGGAATTGACTATGAGTCACTTATTCTCCTCCCGATGGATGCAATTACTTTTCATTATCTCCTTAGTCTCGCAACTAATGAGAAACTTGATATGCGTCTTATGGATGTAGTTACAACCTATTTATATGGCTCACTTGATAGTGATATCTATATGAAAATCCCTAAAGGATTTAAAATGCTTGAAGCATATAAATCAAATTCTCGAGAGTTATATTCAATAAAATTACAAAGATCTTTGTATGGTTTAAAACAGTCTGGACGAATGTGATACAATCGTCTTAGTGAATATTTATTGAAAGAAGGTCAAAATAACAAAATTTGTCCATGTGTATTTATTAAGAAAGAAAATTCGGGATTTGCTATACTTGTTGTATATGTTGATGATTTAAAAATTATTGGAACTCCTGAAGAAATTTTAAAAGCAGTAGATTCTTTGAAGAAAGAATTTGAGTGAAGGATCTCAGAAAAACAAAATTTGGTCTCGACTTGCAAATCGAGAACTTGAAAGATGAAACTAAAATTTTTGTTCATCAATCAAATTATACTGATAAAGTCCTTAAACGTTTTTACATGGACAAAGCACATCCATTGAATACCTAAATGGTTGTTTGATCATTTGATGTGAAAAGGGACATTTTTCGACCATGTGAGGATAATGAAGAAATTCTTGGTCCTGAAGTATCATATTTTAGTGCAATAGGTACACTAATGTATCTTGCTAATAATCAAGACTTGATATAGCTTTTGCTATTAATTGATTAGCAAAGTTTAGTCCATGTCCAACTAGAAGACATAGGAATGGAGTTAAACACGTCTTTCAATATCTCCGAGGTACAATTGATATATTATATGCCAATAGTACTAAACCACAACTTGTTGGTTATGCTAATGTTGGTTACTTATTTGATCCATAGAAAGCCAAATCTCAAACAGCCTATGTTTTTGCATGTGGAGGAACTGTTATTTCGTTCATGACGTTCTACAAAATAGACACTAGCTACTACATCTTCAAATCATGCAGAGATTACAGCAATCCATGAAGTAAGTCGTGAATGTGTTTGGTTAAGATCCATGTCTCAACACATCCAAGAGACATGTGGTTTGTCTTCAAGCAAAGAATCTATGACAATAATTTATGAAGATAACACTACATGTATAGCTCAATTACAGGAGGGATATATCAAACAAGATCGTACAAATCATATTTTATCAAAATTCTTCTTCACACATGATCTTCAGAAAAATGGTGATATTGATGTACAACAAATCCGTTCAAGTAACAATTTGATAGATTTGTTCACAAAGGCATTACCGACATCAATATTTGAAAGATTGGTATGTAATATTGGAATGCGCCAAGTACAAAGATATTATGTAATGATCCAAGAGAGTGTACAAGGAACGATGTACTCTTTTTCCTTCACTAGGTTTTTTCTCACTAGGTTTTTCTCTAGTAAGGTTTTAATTAAGCATATTCCTTATACAATGGATATCCAAAATGGGGAGTTTTATAAATTTCACTATATATGTATGTCTATAGCTTTAAAGCTTTCACTACTTCCATATAATTAGAAATATACATATGTTATTTTGATTCCTTAGTTCTTATTTTATTATATTATTATTATAGTAATTTTACTTTGATCTATTTGTCTCATTCTATGTTTAATAACTTTTGAAAAAATTTTAATTATATTTTATTAAAAAAAATGAACTATATGTAAAAATTAGGATGTTAAAACTTTTAAAAAATTTACAATGAAATTAAAAATTTTAAAATAAATAATTTCCTTGAACGTATATACTTTTAATTTGAAATTTTATTATGTTATTTAAATTTGGTTAATTTATACATTTATTTATTAAATTTGATATTAATGAACAAAATAGATAAAAAATAAAAAAATAAAAAAATAAAAAATAGTGATAATTAATTCTATATTCATAATAAATAATATTTTTAAAATTTTAATAATTTTTACAACTTTCGAACTTAGTTAATTTTATTTATGAATTCAGTTTATTTATTAAAAGACTTTTAATTTTTGTAACTTAAACTTTTCATTTTCTTAATTCTTTTTAAAATAAATATCAAATATATATATACATATATCTTCTACTTACTACTTAATCTTATGTATGAATTTAATTTATTTATTGAAAAACTTTTAATTTTTTAACCAAAACTTTTCATTTTCTTAACTCTGTTTAAAATAAATATCAAATAAATAAATATAGAGTAATTGGTGAATTTGGTCCCAAACAAATTTATGTTTGACAAATTTAGTCATAAAATATTTTTTTTCACTTTTAAAATCCCAAACTTTTTTATATAAGAAAAATAAAGACATTCTTCGTGAATTTCGTCAAATTTTTTTTTCTTATATTTATATTTATATTTTTTTAATCCATACTTTTATAGAGTTTTTCTATATTTATTTATTTTTATTATACTACATTTCTTTCCATTTGATGTTAATTTTACTATATAAATTGAAATAATTTTTTATTCTTTTTTCTCTCATAATTTGTATTTTATTTATTTATTTATTTTTAATGGTTTAAGTGAATTAAATTTAAAGAACTTTATTTTACGAATCATTCTCCTATTTTTTTTTTTTATAGGTTTTTTTTTTTTTAATTATTATTACTATTTTGTAGTTGATACCTAAAAGTTTTAATTTATTTATTTTTTGTTTATTATTTTCATCTTTTCATCAATATGTTTTTCATTTAAAATTATTCTTTACATTTATATATAGGCAAATTGGTCAATTTCATCTCTAACTTATAAATTTTTTGCGATTTCATCCATTTTCAAAATTTAAGGTCAATTTCATCCTTCAGTTAATTTTAACATTGATCCACCATTAGTCAACGATTATATTTAATCAAAATAATTTCCTCAAATGGTAAAAATGTCAATTCACTAAATAAAAAAAATAATAATTTCCCCAATTCATACGCACCATCTTCACCTTCTTCACCATCTTTAAACTGGCGATGGGAAAAGCCTGGAATAATGACGGTTTCTCCATTCATAGGAGGGAACATGGCTTTTTCCAGATCATATTTAAGGAGAAGGAGATGATGGAATTTTTCATCAACAATAGTCCGTGGGACTTCGAAAACTCCCTGGCGTTACTCCGACAATGGACGAAAACCCTAATCTTTCCGTCGAAGGAGTTTGATGATGAATTTTTTGGGATCCATATTGTGGGGCTACCACGATTTTGTTATACCAGTGAAGTGGGACTCAAGTTGTCCAAATCTTTCCCACAATGCGCAGGCCTCCAGAAACGAGAAGATCGACACTCGGATTTAAAGTTTTTTTTGGGTCAGATCTGCGGTTCCCTTGAAAGAACCTCTCCAACAATGAATTAGGATTAGCACATCGGATGGGATGGTTCATTTGGCACTACTGAAATATGAATGACCACTGACCTTTTGTTTTCACTGTGTCCTTATCGGACACCAGTAGCATATATGAATTATGGATACATGGGAAGTACCCAAGATCAAGATCTGCAAGTGGCTTCTCATAACAATCTCATACTTCCAGCGGCAATATGGCTATTTTCCTTTCTACTTCTGATGTGACTAAGAATTTAAGTCCTTATAAAGGATCTTCCTCATAAACGGATACAGATCCTTCTAGGTGTTTGGTGGTTTAAAGACCTAAATTTCCAAAGGTGGAGGCTATGGAGCAGCCCCGCTCATCATAATGAGTTTCCTATTTTGGAATCGTAGGGGTTTAGGTTCACCCCCGAGTAGTTCATAAACTTAAGAACCTAATTGGGAAGATGCGGTGTCACGACCCGGACCCGCAGGCCCAAGCCGCGACTATGGGCCTGGCAGCATCCACGGTCAACTACTTGGTGTTGTCCTCACTGTACCAAAATGGATACCCCAAGTTGACTATGAGTACCTAGGCCCATTCTTATATATCATTACACATTTACCACATTTACTTATCATTTCGATGTGGGACGGGATATCACATGCGGCTCGAGATATTATTGCTTATGGAGACAAGGTTGACGGAGGAAAGGATGTTGTGGCTACAATAGGGTTTTCAAATGGTTTCGTTGTTGGTAGACTAAACTTGGGAGGAGGCTTGGCTTTATTTTGGCAAGATTCTATTGATTTTGCATATTATGAATTTTTCATCGAGACATATTCACTCGTGTGTTAATAATTGGAGGTTGGGGTCTATTGGGTATGTAACTGGTTTCAATGGAAATCCAGTTACCAACCTTCGATATGCATCTGGGAACTTTTAAGAAGAATATATAGCTCCACCCCGCTCTTCTCCATGTCCCCTCTTTGGGGATTTTAATGAAATCCTTTTACCAGATGAAGCGAAAGGAGTGCAGACAAGACCTATATCTCAAATGCGTATGTTTATAAACACTATTGAGGATGTAGTAGGAGTGACTGAGATTAAGGGTGAGGGACCTTTCTTTAGGTGGAGTAACAGACGGAAAGGTGAGCAGGCTGCTTGGTCTCGGCTTGATAGGGTTTTCGACTCTCATCATTTATCCACGATGGCTGACAGAATACAAACTACTACTATTTATTTGCACCACAACATCAGACCATTGTGCAGTGCGTATATCTTTTTCGCAGATTGAGATAAACTCGGAGGGATGTGGGACTAAACCGAGTAGGATGGTGGTTCAAGGAGGGAGAATGTACAGAGGTTGTTGAACAACAATGGTATCTACGGGGGACTGATATCCATAGTTTTAAGGACACACTTATTACGGTAAAGGAACAACTGAAAGATTGGGGTAGGAGGAATGTGGGAGATTTGGATAAAGAAATTACAAAAGCTCGTAGTCAGATAGCAAAATTGAATCGACTTCTGACTATTGAGAATGAACACGGACATGAGGTTAGTTCCTTCAAGGATATCTCTTATGTTTGCAACCTCTTATTTTGCAGACCTATTTTCATCTTCACAACAACAGATGAATTTCGATACAATCTTTTCTGGGGCTAAAATTAATTCATTATCAGAGAATGATCAATAATTTTTTGGACGAAATTTTTTAGAACATGATCAGATTAAAGATGTTATATTTGCTATGCATCCTCTGCCTTTGATTTAATACATGCTGATTTTCCTCTCAAAAAAAAAAAAATAATAGTAATAATTTATCATAATCCATAATTAGATAATTTTGCACTTAGGTGCCTGAATGTTCTACTAGTATATATATATATATATATATATATTTTTATGTTTTGGTCATATCTTTAATGATATCATTTCGGGTTTTCAACTAAAAAAAAATTTATTATCTACACAATACTTTGATATTTGAATGAAGTTGAAAAAAAAAATGTGAGTTTTATATTTACATTAAATTTATATTTGAGAAAAGTTAATATTTTAACAAGTTAATAATGTAAATATAAATTTAATGGCCAAAAATTGAACAGAACAAGATTGAATTATTTTTTTGATACTTTATGATGAATTTAATGGTTACTTTTATACAACATTTGTTAAATTTTATACAAATAAATAATTAAGATCATTAAAGATATGTATATATATATATATAAAATTTTAAATTAATAGTTTGTTAAAGTCAAATACTAAAATTTACATGAAAAAAAAAAACTAAAAAATAGAATTAACTACACATTGTATCAATTGATAATAATTTCTTTTTCTTTTTTTTTTATGAATAAAAGGTTGGGTCATGTATAATACCCGATGCGGCTACCCCAACTAAGGGAATGTTTCGTTCGATATATAAGGGTCAGCGAACGCCGAGACGAAGCCCAACTTGAACCCCACTAGTACACGAGAGGATAATGTCTAAGCCCACAAAACCAAGGATTATAGGCTGGTCACCGCCAGCCCATAATTTGAACCTTGGGTGTTCAATGTGGAGTTTGAGGTATTTCACCACCCAACCACCATGATGGTGGTAATGGATAATAATTTCTAAGACTAGTAAAAATATTAATAACTTAAAATTTTGTTTTTAGAAATGAACATTATGTTGCCAAAAAAATGTTTAGTAACTTAAAAATAACAATTTTTTTTGTTTTGTTTTTTAGAAGATTATTTTAATCAAAGTCAAATTTTCTTTAAAAAAACCAAAAAAAAAAACCTCAAATATAGGATCATACATCCGTACAGTGAAGATTTTCAGACCTTTTTCCAGTGTCTTTAGAATTCTACTTCAAGTAAAACCCCGTCGCGGTCGCTTCACTGTCTCTCATCAGTCACACCTTCCTTCACGCACTCCAAACCCGGCCCATTCATTCTCAGAACGAAAACAGAAGCTTTAGTTTGTGTGTGTCTGCGTGTTTTATATATATATATATATATCTTTCACACATATATACATAAAGAAAGACCACTGACGAGCAGACAAAAGTTATGAGTACTACTAGTATGGTTCTAACTCTCTTCTTCCTTTTTGTTGTTATTCTAAGAATATGAACTATGAAGCTATCTTCTTCAAGCAATAAATAAACTCTGATTTTACTCTCTATTTATTTGTGCATGTTTCTGTCTGCTTGGATTCCCTTTTTTGTTTTACTTTTACTGTATATTTTTTGTTTACTCTGGTTGGTGAAAAAAGGCGGATGAAAAAGTTTATTCCTTCACCCCTTTTTATCTGATGATGTTGTGTTTTTTTTCTGTTTGAAATTTTGATGGTTTTTTTTCGCCTTTATGATTCGGACATGTAACACCTTCTACAGTCATAGAAACGAGGTGAGATTGCATATGAATATCTGTTTGTTCATTTTCAAGGTAAGTTTTGAACGTGTACTCAGCGAACTGTGTTTTATGGTCGGAAAAAAAAAAATTAAATAAGAGAGAGAGAGACTGGATTTGTTATTGATCTTTTTTTTGCGCATGCTTGCACAAGGGAAGTTCAAATGATGGAGTTTTTTTTTTTTGGTTAACTTGTTTATTCATAGTTTTGGAGTATTATGTCAAATCGTTTCATCCTCTATTACATGTGTTTTACTGTTTGCAAAAATCGATTGAGCTTCTAAATGAATATATATATATATATATATATTTTTTTTTTTCCTTCCATATATTTACATTTTTTTTTTTTTCCTTTTTTTACTTTCTATATTAGTAAATAAAGCCTACATTTATTAATCTTTACACTTTCTTATAATTAATGTTTTTAATAATTTATTTGTATTTTAAATGCGTTTGTACGAGAAAGCTGAAATCTTAATTTGCATTTCCAGTATTATAATACTTAGCCATGAAATGAATTTTTAGGCCGAGTAATATATTCATGGTCTTGGTGGTTGAACTTTCATTGGATATTAGGCCATTTTCTTTTCCCCCATGATTATGAATTTATAGGAAATTTGGTCATTCTCTCTTTAAAATGAGGGAGAAAAAAAAAAACTATTTAAGCAAATTAGTTTCCACAGTTGTTTAAAGGTTTTGTACATGCAGACTGTCAAAAAACATTCACAGAATTTTCTCTTTCTTTTGTGTCTTTTTCTTTTTCTGTTCATAGACTATATGCTTGAGAGTTAATGTGGTGAAGAAATACATGCCTCCACCATAACCCAAGCAGAATTTGTCTTCTTCACTTATTGTTGTTAATATATAATCCAAGTATTCTGTCTGATTATTGTAGTCTGTTTCACTATATGAAATGGAGATACATAAGTTAACATATATATATATATATATATATATATATTTTAAATGAAGAATATGACCTGATTTTCTTGATACATCTTAATGAAAAGTGAAAATTACATTTTGACCATGAATCTTGTACTCTTTTCTGAAACTTCTTTTCCATTTTTACATTTGAATTAGGCATCTGAAAATGGAATCATCATCAGTTGAATCTGTACCAAGAATGTTGCCTCCACCTCCACCTGTGATACCCTCAGGTGTTGTTCCTATGAAGCTATACGAAACTAAACGTGTACCAATGGCAAGACGAGGTGTTGGTCATAAAGGACAAAGAATTCAGTTGCTAAGTAACCATTTTAATGTTAAAGTTCACAAAACTGAGGGATACTTTTACCAATATAGTGTACTTCCCTTCCCTTTCTTACTTTCTCTCTTTATTCTTTGAGTGTGTGTGACCATCTTATTGAATTAATTATGTTGTTTAGGTTGCTATATCTTATGAAGATGGTAAATCTGTTGATGCAAAAGGCATAGGAAGAAAGGTACTTAACAAAGTGCATGATACATATGCAGCTGAACTCTCTGGTAAATACTTTGCTTATGATGGTGAAAAGAGCCTATTCACTATTGGTTCTCTTCCTGGAAACAAGCTTGAGTTCACTGTTGTCTTGGAGGAACTTTCTTCTTCTACAAGGTATATATATATGGTTAAGAAAAAAATTATTGTCCAAATAGACCATCAATTCCTTAGTTTCCATATAATTAATTTATTAGTAGTCTTGTATTGTATTGCTTTTGTTGGCTTTTGTTCTTTTCATTATGTTTTCTGCTACTAATGTACATGAAAAATGGCTAGAAATGTTGAAACTGGGAGCCCTGAGGTTGGCTCAGATGAGTCCTATAGGAAAAGATCTAAGCATCCAGTTCGATCCAAGACTTACAATGTAGCTATAAGCTATGCTGCAAAAATTCCAAGGCAAGCCATTGTCAATGTATTATCTGGCAAACAATCTGAGCACTTCCAAGAAGCTGTGAGAGTTCTCGATATCATTTTGAGGCAGCATGCTGCAAAACAGTAAGGATGTATATATAGCACCATTTCTTCACTCATTGTATTAATGCTTCTGCTCTGCTTAAATGCTTAGATTGTTTTCAGGGGTTGCCTTCTAGTGCGCCAGTCATTCTTTCGCAATGAGCCAGGAAATTTTGTTGATATAGGAGGTGGTGTTTTTGGATGCCGGGGATTTCATTCAAGTTTCCGTGCCACTAATAGAGGGCTTTCTCTAAATATTGGTTAGGGATTTCATTCTTCATCCATCCATTTCCATTTTGATGCTCTGCTGTTTCAACAATATCTTCTCTTTTGTTGCAGATGTATCAACTACAATGATTGTAAAGCCTGGACCAGTTTTAGACTTTCTTCTTGCAAATCAGAATGTCCATGACCCTTCTCAAATAGACTGGACTAAGGTAATAAATATCTTTTATCTGGTGGTCAAAATATCTCCCCATTTTTTTTTTTTTTTATTAATGTTTCCTTATTTGTGGCTCAGGCTAAAAGAATGCTAAAGAATCTCAGAATTGTAGCTTCACCCTCTAATTTGGAGTACAAAATCATTGGATTGAGTGATAAAATTTGCAAAGAACAAACGTAAGATGTATTATTATATTCTTCTGGAAACATGTTACTTTCTACTACTTCATTTTTTTTAACCTGTGGTATTTGGTGTTGTAGATTCTCAATGAAGCAAAAGAATAACGATGAACATTTGGAACTTACAGTGTATGAATATTTTGTGCAATACCGAAAATTTTCACTTCTCTATTCTGGGAATTTTCCATGCATAAGTGTTGGCAGACCCAAAAATCCAGTTTTATTACCAATTGAGGTTGTGTTTCAACACAATAAAGCTAGTTATCAATCGTGGTATTATGATGCTTTTCTCATGTTTTCTTCTTCTTTGTCTTCCTTAGCTCTGTACACTTGTTTCCTTACAACGCTATACGAAGGCTCTTACAAATTTGCAGAGAACTTCACTTGTTGAAAAATCTCGCCAAAATCCTGAAGAGAGGATGAAAGTCTTGACTGATGTAAACACATTTTTCAACTAAATCCTATTATTATCTTATTATATGCTTTGAATTGATGGTAATGAATGCCACTTTACAGGCACTAAGGAGAAGCAATTACAATGTTGATCCTCTTCTAGTATCTTCTGGAATATCAATTAGTGATCAGTTCACACAAGTAGAAGGTCGTGTTTTGGCTGCACCAAAGGTGAAGTGCAATTAAAATCTCAAAACAATGCAACAATTTGCTCTGACATCCTCGTACAAACAATAAAACTAACTTTTTGTTTCATTTTTTTAACTGTCATGTTTGGCAGTTAATTGTAGGTAATGAAGATAATTTTTTCCCTCGCAATGGTCGCTGGAACTTCAATGGCAAGGTATCATACATTTTAAGGATGTTCTTTTCTTTTACTGTTGTAGCATTGATGGCGAGTCTTTATTTATTTATTTTTTCCTATCTTCCTGCCACATAGAAATTACTGCAACCAAAAAACATTGAACGTTGGATCATCGTCAACTTCTCGGCTAGATGCGATGTTCATAGACTATGTCAAGATCTAATCAAGTGTGCATATATGAAAGGAATTGTGAGTTGTCCTGTCTCATTGGAAAAAAAAAGAAAAAAAATGTAGTTTTGACATTAAAATCAAATAGTTTAAAGCAATTTTCATATTCTTTTACAGTCACTTAGCCATCCATTTGACACATACGAGGAGCACCCCCAGTTTAGGCGTGCACCTGCTCCCATCAGAGTTGAAAAGATGTTTGAAATTATAAAGGAAAAACTTCCCGGTCCTCCTCAATTTATTCTCTGCATTCTTCCAGAGAGGAAGAATTCTGACCTTTATGGTAGTGTGACATATCTGCAATCTTTTCTAATTCTTTTTATACTTTTCTGCATTTGTTTCTTATCGATAATCGTTTTGAAGGTCCATGGAAGAGGAAGAATCTTTCTGAGCTTGGAATTGTAACACAGTGCATTGCACCTACGAAGATCAATGACCAATACTTAACAAATGTCCTCCTGAAAATTAATGCCAAGGCAAGTTTAAGTCCACCTGAGAAAAAAAATCAGTTGAATGGCTTCTTTCATATTTGATTTCTTTCATCTTGTATTTTTTTTTTTTTTTTGTGCAGATGGGCGGCATTAATTCTCTTTTATCAATTGAGCATACTCATTCTATTCCTTTGATCTCCAAAGTCCCAACAATTATTATTGGAATGGATGTGTCACATGGCTCTCCTGGTCGAGATGTTCCATCAATTGCTGCGGTAACATATTTATATTTAATAATTACTACTGTTGAATTCAGACATCAAGTTAATGAATATGTTGTCTCCAATTTATAGGTTGTCAGTTCTAGAGAGTGGCCACTAATTTCTCGTTATAGGGCTGTGGTTCGCACTCAATCACCAAAGACAGAAATGATTGATGCATTGTGCAAGAAAGTATCAGACACTAAAGATGAAGGAATTTTTAGGTACTTTGAGCATCTGTTTAACTTTGTGAAAAATCAGCTTTTGAATATCTACTTATGCTTGTATATATATATATATATAGAGAGAGAGAGAGAGAGAGAGTGTTTTACTTTGCAGCTATATAAATTTGTGTCTTTCATTATATGATTGATTTGTATATAATTTTATTTACATTTAATGTTTCAGGGAGCTACTTCAAGATTTCTACAGAAGTTCTGGAAGGAAGCCTGAGCACATTATAATTTTTAGGTAAGATGATTAATCCTTTTAAATCCTTGTATAGTTTTTCTAATAACTTATTTTTGACAAGTGAAACTTTTGTGTAGGGATGGAGTTAGTGAGTCTCAGTTCACTCAAGTCTTGAACATTGAACTTGAACAAATCATTGAGGTCATTAATTCTACAAATACTATAATAATCTTCTTTTCATTGTAAGAAAAATGTCAATTAGTTGCTGAATTTTGTGTGTTCTGCAGGCCTGCAAATTACTTGAAGAGACATGGTCACCGAAATTCTTAGTCATTATTGCACAGAAAAATCATCATACCAAGTTTTTCCAAGTCAATTCCCCCGACAACGTTCCACCTGGTACCTAGTTTTATTGTTCCTATTCTATGGGAAAAAAGTTTGTAATGTTTTCTTTCTGCATTGTCTTATAATTAATTAATATGTATATAATATAATATAGGCACTGTTATTGACAACGGAATTTGTCATCCTCAAAGTAATGACTTTTACATGTGCGCTCATGCTGGAAGGATTGTAAGTTAAATTTGCCACTGCTCTCTTTTATGTAATTCTATAAATTAATGAATCTCATTGCTCACTTTTAACTTATGATTTTTATGCATTGGTGATAATTCAGGGAACCACCAGGCCAACACATTATCATGTTCTTCATGATGAGATTGGATTTTCAGCTGATGATCTGCAGGAGCTTGTGCATTCTTTGTCCTATGTGTAAGAATTGTATTAAAAACAGGAATGGTTGATGTTATTTAAAACTTATTTCTTTCATTTCAAATGACAAGAAACGTTTAATACTTTTCAGGTACCAAAGAAGTACCACAGCCGTCTCTGTAGGTAATAAAATTTGTTGCATTTTACCATATATTAAAGTTTTAGTTGAAAAAATTAAAATATTTTTTAACTTTTAGTAAGAATAATTAATAAATAGAGTTGTAAAACAGAAAAGCAATCTTCTTGATAAACATATATAATTTTTTTTTTGTTTTTGTTATTTGCAGTGGCTCCTGTATGCTATGCTCACCTTGCTGCTGCCCAAATGTCACAGTTCATCAAGTTTGATGACTTTTCTGAAACATCCTCCAATAATTCTAGGGTGACTTCTGTAGGTCGTCCTACGGTACCTGAATTGCCAAGTTTGCACAAGAATTTGAGCACTAGTATGTTCTTTTGTTAATTTAAATATATAAAATTAAGTTTTTAATACTATTGAATTTTTTTTTTTTTTTTTTTTTTTTTTTTTTTTTCAAATTAATGTTTAATTACTGTTTTTTCTTCATTTTATATATATAATTTTTTTTTCATTTCCATTTCTAAGAAAAACTAATTAATAAGAATTTGAAAACAATAAAGAGAGGGATTTTGAGATTATGAAATTGTAAAAATAATAAACTAATAAGAAAAACACAAGTATGAGATTTAAAATTTCAATCCAAGGTTAATAATTTAATTCAAGTTCTTCCTTGTTTTTTAATAAAATTCTAAATTTTAAAACCACAATTTTTGATTGAATACTAAATGTAAACCCTACTTAGATTAATCAATCAAAAGAAATGAAATCTCACTGACTATTTAGGTGGTCATAACCTCATTTATCTCTTTTCTCTGCTAAATCTTGAAACTTGCTTGCTTGATAATGTTATTAGCAGCTGCTCTTTTTCAAGACTTGTAAACCTAAAAATATCATGATTTTCTTCACCTTATTATGGGCCTTGTTAATTATGGACTTAATTAATTTTAGTTTTGACTTCAAGACTTTCACTAATTGTTCAGACTCACAGTATTAGGTTCAACATTGAGCCTGAAAATTAAGAATAATTAAGAGTCCATCACACTAATTGCATGGCTTTTTTGTTATTCCAAATGCATACCATTTTCTACTAAGGTGTTTGTTGAGATCTTGGCTATCAAAGAAGGACTGACTGCAATTGACTCTGCAACAAAATTACACCTATCTTGTAATTGAATCAGACTCCACAACAACGCTCTCTCTCCTACAGCAAAACACAAATGAAAAATTGAAACTCATTGTACATGATTGCAAATGTTTGAGTGAGATTGCAACATGCTTGCAAGGAAGGGAATCGAGTGGCGGACCATCTAGCATCTATGGGGAGTACTGCAGGCTCTCCTCAACTCACCCTCTAGAACTCTCCGATTGAAGCACTATTGCAACTCTTGTAATTCTTTTATTGGTTTGGTCCATTGGATGCAATCCTTTGATGAATTGCATCACAGCACTATCCTAAAATCTAATTACAATGCAACAATTATCTCTGACATCCTTGTACCAAAAAAACAGAACTAACTTTTTATTTAATTTTTTTAACTGTCATGTTTGGCAGTTAATGGTAGGTAATGGACAAAATTTTGTCCCTCGCAATGGTCGCTGGAACTTCAATAACAGAGTATCATATTCATACATTTTAAGGATGTTCTTTTCTTTTACTGTTGTAGCACTGATGGTGGGTCTTTATTTATTTGTTTTTTCCTATCTTCCATTCTTCCTACCACAGAAATTATGGCAACCAATAAACATTAAACGTTGGATCATCGTCAACTTCTCGGCTAGATTTGATGATGTTCCTCCTAGACTATATCAAAATCTAATCACGTGTGCGAAAAGGAAAGGAATTGTGAGTTGCCCTGTCTCATAAAAGAATGTAGTTTTGACATTAAAATCAAACAGTTTTAAGCAATTTTCATATTCTTTTACAGTCACTTAGCAATCCAATTAAATGTTACGAGGAGTGCCGCCAGCATAGGCGTGAAACTGCTCCTATCAGAGTTGAAAAGATGTTTGAAAATATTTAAAGAACGCCACCTTGCTAATCTACAGTTTATTCTCTGCATTCTTCCAGACAAGAAGAATTCTGACCTTTATGGTAGTGTGACTGAGTACATATCTGTCATAATTTCTAATTCTTTTATATTTTTCTGCATTTGTTTCTTATCGATAATCATTTTGAAGGTCCATGGAAGAAGAAGAATCTTTCTGAGCTTGGAATTGCACCTACGAAGATCAATGACCAATACTTAACAAATGTCCTCCTGAAAATTAATGCCAAGGCAAGTTTAAGTCCACCTGTTTTTTTTTTTTTTTGCAGATGGGCGGCATTAATTCTCTTTCTTCAATTGAGCAAACTAATTCTATTCCTTTGATCTCCAACGTCCCAACAATTATTATTGGAATGGATGTGTCACATGGCTCTCCTGGTCAGGATGTTCCATCAATTGCTGCGGTAACATATTAATACTTAATAATTACTACTGTTGAATTCAGACATCATGTTAATGAATATGTTGTCTGGGTTTATTCCCAAAATGTGGTGATTTTTGAAATTATTCCCAAAATATGGTTATTTTTCCATCTCTTTCCCAAAAATAGTAAGAATGTTTAATTTATTTTTTTTTTTTTTTTTTTTTAAATTTATTTATAAATTTTAATTTTTATAATTTTCTAATAATAGTAATTCATAAATTTATTTTTTATAATTTTTATAAACATTAATTATTATTATACTTGTATTATATTTAACAAAGTAACGTAAAAAACAAATTGAAATTATAATATTTTATGTATTAATGTATGTGATCAAATGTATGTGACAAGTGGACATGAGAGAACTACTATTGACGTTGATGATCACGATGTTGTACAGAGAGTACGTACTTACGGTATGATGGATTTGCGAGATAGACATCGTTTGCGCCCCCCTTCTAGGCTAGGGGATGTGGAACATCCGGTCATGATTGTAACCAAAATAAATAATTATTGTATTTTTTTTTAGTATTTTTTTTTAAATTACTTTACATTACATTTTTATCTCCATTATAAAAGTTTATATTTACTTTTTTTCCACATATTCATAGTATTTATTTGATATAAAAATTCATCCAATATATAAAAAAATTTATTTGAATAAAATATTTTTTATGTCAATATATAATATAAATTTATTAAATTACTTAATTCAAGAATATAAAAAAAAATCTTAAATTAAAATTATTTGAATATATAAACACAAGTCAAAAAAAAAATTTACTTTATATTAATACATAAAATATTATAATTTCAATTGATTTTTACGTTACTTTGTTAAATATAATACAAGTATAATAATAATTAATGTTTATAAAAATTATAAAAAATAAATTTATGAATTACTATTATTAGAAAATTATAAAAATTAAAATTTATAAATAAATTTAAAAAGAAAAAAAAAATAGAATTTAAATATTTTATTAAAAAAATGAGAGTCTACTTTGTCAAAGTAGACTTATTATATTTTGAAAAATAAGTAAAAAAATAACTATATTTTAGGAATAATCTCAAAAATTACCACATTTTTGGAAATAAACCCTATGTTGTCTCCAATTTATAGGTTGTCAGTTCTAGAGGGCGGCTATTTATTTCTCGTTATAGGGCCATTTATTATTATTATTATGAATTAAATTGACTAATTTTTTTTTTATTAATTTGGGCTTATGTCTATTTTCTTGAATCCTCCAAATATCAAATTAATAAGTGAGGAATAAATATATAACGAATCTAAGCATATATAGTAAAATTTAATTCACATACTTGAATATAAAATTATATTTTGATAGATAATTTTTATTATTCGATGAGTTTTATAATTAAAATATTCAATGAAAAAGATGATTGCCACATGGAAATTAATGTCCAGCGAGATTGGACCCTTTGATTTGTTTTTGTTTTTTTGGCATTAAAAAGATTGGCTTTTATTAAAGAACTAGAGAATAGGTTACAATAGGGATCTCATTGAGATCGAAATAGTTGTGCCAGAGATGCTAGGATACACAGTACCGAGCAAATCATTATTGAAACCAGTAAGGGTAAAATAAGGTGAGTGGTGAAAAACAGTAAAAGATGCCTCTTTTTCATTGTCCTCCTTGGCTAGAACATCAGCTACCATATTACTCTCCTTAAGGAGTGTCTCAATCTGATTTGTGTCATGTCAAAGAAATTTTTATCTAACACGTGTTCAAGAGTTTTTTTTTTTTTTTTTTCTATTACATGTCAGGACTCTGAGTTGGATTTGATAATGACATCCATATTGATGCGTCTCGCAGTTGCCAGTGTAGTCCAAACCCCCTCTCAAATTCACCAATAAAATTATTTTATAAAATTTATAGTTAACATAATATTTTTATTGACTAATTTGAGAGAAGATTTTCAAAATTACAATACGTAGTTAAAATAATAGCATAAAGATGTCTCTAGCATGTGCCAAATTAAGTCATTCACTTGAATGCTAAGTGAAACACTTAGATAAGACAAACCAAATCAAACCAACTAATCTATATGACCTTTTCATATTAATAAGATCTCTTTAATACAATAAATATATTTTATAATAAAATAGAGATTTTATTAGAGAAATGTTAACATAAAAGGTGCTTTAATGTGAAAAAGATGATAACTTAGTTAGTTTAACTTGTCTTACTTAGGTGTCTCAATTTGCCTCTCAAGTGAGGTATCTGAATCCGATACATGACATGAATAACTTTATGTTTCAACAATTCCAATTATTTGTAATCTTGAGAGTCTCCTCCCACCAATCTCATATCGAGTCACGAAAAAAGATAAAAATATTAACAAAATATTTATTAGTAAATTGAATATAAAAAAGAAATCAAAAGGTTGTTTTTTTTCTTCTTTTAATTTAATTTTTTAAAATGTAAGGAGGGAGTCACTAATAATTGCACTATGAGATTGAGGTGCATGTGTACCTCACTTCACAAAAACCAAATATCACTATAATATGTGATCAAATACACTTTAAAATTTAATAAACTCTTTATTTTTTATATTCAATTGTCACCACATTTTTCTCCCTCTTTTATTTCTATTCATAATGAAATGCTATTTTATTTTAAATTCATATTATTCTATTTTTGACAGTAAAAGTCCCATAGAATAATCATAATACATTGAATTTTTTCTCTCTTTTGACATTAAAATTTCTTTTTTAAATTTTCATTAATAAAGTTTATTTTTATTTGAAACTTAATTATATTAATAAAAAAATCTCGAAAAATAAATTTATTGACCAAACTAAATTAAATGGAAAATAATTTTTTTTCCCCCACTATTGTTGGTGTAATTGGAATTAAATTAAACGAAATTATCGAAAAAAAAAAAAAAATTAAAGAAAACGAATTCTATTTTATTTTAACACGTGTAATAACTGTGTCCACGTAGATACTTTAAGTCAACTTTCCCGGCTACGACTGACTCATGAACTTTGTTCCATCCTGCTTGCAAACTTTATGCCCCCTTTTGTTCCCTAGTTCCGTTCAATTTTTGAGTTGAAATACAATCACCACTTTCACCAAACAATGTCTCAGTCTCTGTTCTTCTCCATGAATTTATGTACTAACATCTCCAGTAAAGGTACTTTTTATAGCTGTATTTCTATTGTCTTTATTTCATATCTGTGTTGTTGGTGTTGTTTGTTTGTCCTTTTTTTCCTAAGAAGAAGAATGCTCTGCTTTATACTGGTCATTTTCCTTTCCCTAATCTCCATGGCTAAAGCTGGAAACTTTTAGCAAGTTCTAAATTTGGAAGAAATAGATTAAAGAAATGTGGTTCATTGGGTTTTGGAATGCCCCTTTTATTGTGAAAAGAAAATATTCAAGAATTTTTGAATTGGGTGGAAAAGAGTTTGGTTTTGTTGGATATTTAGTAATCAATTTGTCTGTTGTGCCCATTTTCTCCCCTTCTTCACAAAACACAAATCCTTGACCTTTTCAGTATCTCTAGTTTCGTTTTGAATCTGTTAGGCATAATGTATGAAGATCTTCAGGCTTTCACAAAAGATAAAGATCTTAGGCTGAAATGGTGAGATTTTGGATTTATCGTATATAGCTTGTGACTGTATAGAGAGCATTGATTTGTGATTGGATAAATGTTGGTGATATAGGAAATTTTATTAGATTTTATGATTATTATGGGTGTTAGATTAATGGATTTAGAAAAAAATTTCACAATTTTTAGTTCCTCTTTGAAAATCTTTATAATAAATTTTTCAGAAAAACAAGGCAGCACAAATGGTTTGAGTCTGGTGAGTCTTAACCCGAGTCAACGTAAATCAGTCTTTGAACAATGTTTGATACTCGAATTTGATGTTAACAGCCTTCTAGTACTATTATTCATGAGTATGGTCTTAGATTTTAAAGTTTTTAAGGCAGAGAGTAAAAGTTCATGGTATGAATTGAAGTTCAGTCTTGCTCTTTAGGTGAAGAACAGTGGCTTGGATGTTCAAAATTGAAGATAAAGGGCAGCAATCTGAAGATTTCATCAGGGTGCAGAGTAGGAATAAGAGCTGTTTACAATGGAAATCCCAAGCCTACTGAAATTCCTCATCAATGGTATAATCTAATAGCAGACCTTCCTGTTAAACCACCTCCGCCATTGCATCCAAAGACTTATGAACCAGTTAAACCAGAGGATTTATCTCCTCTATTTCCTGATGAGTTAATCAAACAAGAAGCTAGCGATGAACAGTTCATTGATATCCCAGAGGAAGTTTTAGATGTTTACAAACTTTGGCGTCCGACTCCTCTAATCAGGTTTTTCTCTTGTGTGTCCCCATGCTTACTGTTTGATTTCTTACCATCCCTAGAACTAGAAGATCTTATATCTGTTAATCAAATGCAGAGCAAAGAGGTTGGAGAAATTGCTCGATACTCCAGCAAGAATTTATTACAAATATGAAGGTGTTAGCCCTGCTGGATCACATAAAGCCAACACTTCTGTCCCTCAGGTCTGGTATAATGCACAGGAAGGTGTTAAAAATGTAGTCACGGAAACTGGTGCAGGCCAGTGGGGCAGTGCTTTGGCATTTGCTTGCAGTTTATTTGGTCTCAATTGTGAGGTAAAATAGAAGATTCATTACTACGTTGTTTTATTGTATTGACACATTCTTGATTGCCTAATTTTGACTGACATGAAGAAATGCCCTTGAGATTCGAACTTAGGACCTACCGTTATGATACCTTGTTAAATTGATTTAAACTATCACTTATTCTAAAATTAAATTTATCTGTTGATCCTCTTAATAGGTATGGCAAGTTCGTGCTTCTTACGATCAGAAACCATATCGTAGACTAATGATGGAGACTTGGGGAGCTAAAGTGCATCCTTCGCCTTCGAGTATTACAGTGGCGGGTCAGAAAATTCTCCAACTGGATCCATCAAGTCCGGGAAGTCTAGGAATAGCTATTTCAGAGGCTGTGGAAGTTGCTGCTAAAAATGTCGATACGAAGTATTGTCTAGGAAGCGTTCTCAACCATGTCTTGTTACATCAAACTGTTATAGGCGAGGAGTGTATTAAGCAAATGGAGACTATAGGGGAGTCACCGGATATGATCATTGGATGTACAGGCGGTGGATCTAACTTTGGAGGACTGGCTTTTCCATTCATTAGGGAAAAACTCAACGGGAAAATCAATCCAAATATTTTGGCTGTTGAACCTACAGCTTGTCCTTCCTTGACAAAGGGTGTATATGCTTATGATTATGGTGATACAGCAGGAATGACTCCATTGATGAAAATGCATACTTTAGGACATGACTTCATACCAGACCCCATTCATGCTGGTAAGTTGTCCGAGTTCAAAGCCTAGGTTTGTTTTTGTACCTTCTTTTACATTGTTAATCTAAAGTGCATCTTTTAGGAGGTCTGCGTTACCACGGAATGGCCCCTTTAATCTCACATGTCTATGAATTAGGCTTCATGGAAGCCATAGCAATTCCCCAAACTGAATGTTTTCAAGGTATTCTTTTTCTTAACAAGGATGACTAGTTGAGTTGAGAAATTTGAATTAGAAAATATGAAATCTTTGGCATGAACTGTTGTTTGTTGCAGGTGCTATACAATTTGCTCGGACCGAGGGGTTGATACCAGCACCTGAACCAGCTCATGCAATTGCTGCCACCATTAGGGAAGCTCTCAAGTGTAGAGAGAGTGGGGAATCCAAAGTAATTCTGATGGCAATGTGTGGACATGGACATTTTGATTTGGCAGCTTATGAAAAGTACTTGCAGGGAACAATGGTAGATCTTGCATTCTCCAACAGTAAGATACAAGCTTCACTAAGTAAAATTCCTCAGCTCAATTGACCTTTTGTAGATATTTCAACTGCTAATCATTTTCATGAATTCCTTCTCAACTAGAAGAGTGGAATTTGAAGAAAAACTAATGTGTTTAGTTTTGATAATTGACAATTGTACGATGCATCGTCCTATTTATTAGTGTAAAGAAAGAAGAAAAAAATAAGGTGGTGATTTTTTTTTTTTTTTTTTTTTTGCTAATGGCATGAGGAGCTTGGATGGTTCGCAATGTATTTTAATTTATATTCATATCTAAATTAATCTTAAATCTTTGCTTAGATATAAGTTCAAAATTTTAAAATTTTAAAAATGTCATATAGAGTTGTCCCTAATGTGAGTTGTACTCGAGACTTCTCACTTAATAAGTTAAATAAAGAGTTAAATAAAGCTCGTAATCTCTCACTCAGTCATAGATGATAATTGAAACTCTACAATTAGCATTTTCTATCTTCCACACACCATGGGAAAAGATCCTTTTAATTTATGTATAGATCTATAGTTCTTCCCACTATTTTATGGATTCGGAATTTGTAGAAAACTTCCGGAGGCTCAAAACACGTACGTATCACTTAAATATAGTAACGTAACTTCTATTTTTTATTTTTAAATATTACAGAGATTTTTTTATTTATTTATTTCTTTTGTTATATAACGCTCTTGATTGACTAAAAACAGAAAGTGCAAAAATTTAATTATTTTTTTTTTCTTTTTAAAATGATGATAATAAGAAAATAAAATTTTTATAGTCAAAATATTTGTAAACTTTAGTAACTTAACTTCTTTTCTTATTTTTAAGTACTACAGAGAATATATATATATATAACGCTCTTGATTGACATTAAAAAAAAAAAGAAAGAAATATGATGGTAATGAGAAAACAAAATTTTTATACCAAAAAAAATTGAAAACTTTAGAAATAGAAAGAAAAATGAGGGATTGAAAATATTTTTGAATAATAGAAAGTTTTAAAAAAAAAATCAAAAAAAAAAAACAAGATTGTAATAAGAAAATAAAATGTGGTAGTTTTGAAAATAAAATTTATATTTTTAAAATATAAGGAAAAAAAGATAGATTAAAAATAATTTTTAAAAAAAGTGTAAAATGATTTTTTTTTTTTTTTAGGGAAAAAAAAGAAAGAAAGATGATGGTAATAAGAAAACAAAATTTTGATAGTTTTGAAAAAAAAAGAAAAATTTAAAATAATTTTGAAAAAAAAAGCAAAAGGAAATAAAATGTGATAGTTTTGAAAATCAAATTAAGTTTTTAAAATAGAAGGAAAAAAGAGGAATTAAAAAAGCTTTTCAAAAAACAAATTAGTTTTTTCTAAAGAAAAAAAAAAAGAAGAAAGGTGATGGTTATAAGAAATAAAATTTTGATAGTTTTGAAAAAAAGAAAAAAAAATTGATTTTGAAAATAAATTTTGATTTTTAAAAAGCAAGATTTTATATAAAATGTGATATCTTTGAAAATTAAATAAAACTTTTAAAATAGAAGTAAAACAGAGGGATTAAAAATAGTTTTTAAAAAAAGAAAGTGTAAAAAGATGATCGTAATATTAAAATAAAATTTTGATAGTTTTGAAGATAAATTTATACTTTTAATTAGAATGAAAAAAAAGAAAGATTGAAAATATTTTATAAAACATATAAAATTAAAAGAATTTTGAAAAAAAAAAAAGGAAGATGGTAATAAGAAAAAAAAATGTGATAGTTTTGAAAATAAAATTTATGTTTTTAAAATAGAAAGAAAAAAAAGGTTAAAAATAATTTTAAAAAAAAAAGAAAGTCACAAAAAAAAAAAAAAATTTAATAAAAAAGAAAGATGATGGTAATAAGAAAATAAAATTTTTACAATTAAATTTTCTTTTGAAAACTTTAAAAATAGAAAGAAAAATGAGGGATTGAAAATATTTTTGCATAATAAAAATATTAAAAACAATTGGAAAAAAAAAGCATGATTGTAATAAGAAAATGAAATGTGATAGTTTTGAAAATAAAATTTAAATTTTTAAATTTTTTTTTTGAAAACTTTAAAAATAGAAAGAAAAATGAGTGATTGAAAATATTTTTGAATAATAAAAAGTTTAAAAAAAAATTGAAAAAAAAGCATGATTATAATAAGAAAATGAAATGTGGTAGTTTTGAAAATAAAATTTAAGTTTTTAAAATATAAGGATAAAAGAGGGATTAAAAATAATTTTTAAAAAAAAGTATAAAAAGATTTTTTTTAAAAAAAAAAATGAAAACTTTAAAAATAGAAGGAAAAAGAGGGATTGAAAATATTTTTGAAATATAAAAAATTAAAAATATTTTATGTTTTTTAAAAAATAAAGATTGTAATTAGAAAATGAAAGTTTTATAATTTTGAAGAAAAAAAAATAGAAGGAAAAAAAGATGGATGAAAAACATTTTCGAAAAATAGAAAATTTTAAGAAATTTTGAAAAAAAAAAAGCAAGATTGTAGTAAGAAAATAAACTGTCATAGTTTTCATAATAAAATTTATGTTTTAAAATCGAAACAAAAAAAGAGGATTAAAAATAGTTTTTTAAAAAAGAAATATATGGTAAATATGAATATAAAATTTTGATAGTTTCGAAAAAAAATTGAAAACCTTAAAAATATAAGGAAAAAAGAGGGAAAATAGAATGTTTAACCCCAAAAAAATTGAAAATTAAAAAGAAAGATTGTAATAAGGAAATAAAATGTGATAGTTTTAAAATATTAGGAATAAATGAAAATTTAAAAATGTTTTTTTTTTTAAAAAAAAAATAAATAGATTTTTTTTTTTTTAAAAAAAAAAAAAGAAAAAGAAAGAAAGATCATGGTAATACGAAAAATTTTGATAGTTTAAAAATAAATGAAAACTTTAAAAATAGAAGAAAAATAGGGATTTAAAATATTTTTGAAAAATAGAAAAGTAAAAAAAAAAGCTTTATTGTTTTTTTTAAAAAAGTGAAGATGGTAATTTTTTTTTTTGGAGTAATTTGAAAATAAAATTAAAATATTAAAATAGAAGGAAAAAAGAGGGATTTAAAATATTTTTTGAATAATAGAAAGTTTAAAAAAATTTTGAAAGAAAAAAGCAAGATTTTAATAAAAAAATAAAATGTGATAGTTTTGAAAATAAAATTAAAGTTTTTAAATTGAAGGAAAAAAGAGGGATTTTGAAAATAAATTATTTTTTAAAAATAAGGAAAAAGAGGTTTTTATTTTTTTTTATTTTTAGTAAAGCATGATTATAATTTTAAGAATATAAAATTGTGATTAATTTTAAAAATAAAAATAATAATGAATTAGTGATTTTTAAAAATAAAATTTAAGTTCTAACACACAAGGAAAAAAAGGATTAAAAATAATTTTTAAAAACAGAAAGTGTAAGAAGAATATATATATTTTTAAAAAAGAAAGATGATGGTAATAAGAAAATAAAATTTTGATAGTTGTAAAAAAATAAATTGTAAACTTTAAAAATAGAAGGGAAAAAGCATGGATAGAAAATATTTTTGCAAAATATAAAGGTTATTTATTATTTTATTTAAAAAATAAAGATAGTAATTAGAAAGTAAAATTTTGATAGTTTTGAAAAAAAAAAATTAAAATAGAAGGAAAAAGTGGAATCTAAATTTTTTTTTTTTGAAAAATAGAAAGTTTAACAAAATTTTGAAAAATAGAAATTTAAAAAATTTTGGAAAAAAAAAAGAAGATAGATTGTAATAAGAAAATAAAAGGTGATAATTTTGATAATAAAATTGATGTTTTAAAATCCAAGGGAAAAAAGGATAAAAAATAGTTTTTGAAAAAAGAAAGATGAGTAAATATGAAAATAAAAATTGAAAACCTTAAAAATATAAGGAAAAAAGGGGGATTGAAAATATTTTTGAAGAATAGAATGTTTAAATAAATTTTGAAAATAAAAAAGCAAGATTGTAATAAGAAATAAAATGCCATAGTTTTGAAAATAAAAAAGTTTTTAAATTTTAGAGAAAAAGAAAAAATTAAAAATGTTTTTTAAAAAAAGAAAGTGTAAAAAGAATTTTTTTTTTTTAAAAAAAAAAAAAAAAAAAAGAAAGATGATGGTAATAAGAAAAAAACTTTTTGATAGTTTTGAAAAAAAAAACGAAACATTTAAAATAGAAGTAAAAAAAAGGGAGTGAAAATATTTTTGAGAAATAGAAAGGTAAGAAGAATATATATATGAAAAAAAAAATATAAAGATGGTAATTTGCAAATAAAATTAAAATCTTAAAACAAAAGGAAAAAAGTGGGATTGAAAATATTTTGGTAATAGAAAGTTTTAAAAAAGAAAGTGTAAGAAGATTTTTTTTAAAAAAAAAAAAAAAAAAAAAAGATGATTGTAATAAGAAGTTTTGATAGTTTTGAAAAAAAAAAATGAAAACTTTAAAATAGAAAGAAAAAAGATGGATTGAAAATATTTTGAAAAATAGTAAGGTTAAAATATATTTTTTTTCAATTAAAAAAATTTAAAGATGGTAATTAGAAAATAAAAGTTTTATAGTTTTGAAAAAAAAAAATGAAAATAGAAGAAAAAAAGAGGGATCTAAAAAATTTTGAGAAATAAAAAATTTTTTTTAAAAAAAAAAGATTGTAATAAGAAAATAAAATGTGATAATAAGGAAAAAAGCGATAAAAAATATTTTTTTTTTTAAAAAAAAAAGAAAGATGATGGTAAATATGAAAATAAAGTTTTGATAGTTTTGAATAAAAATTGAAAAGCTTAAAAATATAAGGAAAAAAATGGGATTGAAAATATTTTTATCTTAAAATAGAAGGAAACAAGAGAGATTAAAAATATTTTTGAAAAAGTTATGAAAATAAAGCAAGATTGTAATAAGAAAATAAAATGGGATAGTTTTGAAAATAAAAAGGAAAAAGATGGAATAAAAATAATTTTTAATAAAGAAAGTGTAAAAATGAAAATAATTTTTAATAATTTTTCTTTCTTTTTTAAAAAAGAAAGATGATGGAAAATGGAAAATATATTTTTTTTTTTTTGAGAAAATAAAGTTTGATAGTTAAAAAAAATTGAAAAATTTAAAAATAGAAAGAAAGATGGGGGATTGAAAATATTTTGAATAATAGAAAGTTTAAAAACAAATTTGAAAAAAATGGAGGTGATAGTTTTAAAAAAGAGGGATTAAAAGTATATATATTTTTTTAAAAAAAGAAAGATGATAACATTTTGATAGTTTCGAAAAAAAATATTGAAAACTTTAAAAGTAGAAAGAAAAATAGTGATTGAAAATATTTTTCAAAAATATAAGATAAATTTTTTTTAAAGAAAATAAAGATGGCAATTGGAAAATAAAATTTTGATAATTCTGAAAAAAAAAATTGCAAAATAGAAGGAAAAAGGAGGGATTGAAAATATTTTTGAAAAAATTAGAAAATTTAAAAAAAAATTTTAGAAAAATAAGAAAATTGAATGTGATAGTTTTGAAAATAAAACTTATGTTTTTAAAATAGAAGGAAAAAAAGAGGGATTACAAATAGTTTTTTTAAAAAAGAAAGAAGATGGTAATATGAAAATAAAATTTTGATTGTTTTAAAAAAAAAAAAAAAACATTAAAAGGAAAAAGAAGAAAGGAAATAATTTGAAAGATTAAATGTTTTAAAAAAATTGAAAAAAAAGATTAAAAAGTTTTGAAAATAAAATTAAAGTTTTAAAATAGGAGGAAAAAAAGGAGGGATTAAAAGTAGTTTTTAAAATAACAAAGGTTAACCAGATTTTTGTTTTGAATAAAAAACGAAAGATGATGGTAATTAAACAATAAAATTTTGATAGTTTTGAAGAAAAAGAAATTGATAAGTTTAAAAATAGATGGAAAAAAAAGAGATTGAAAATAATTTTTGAAAATAGGTATTGTTAAAAGAAATTTTTTTAAAAAAGAAAATGGTAAGAATGAAAATAAAATTTTGAGACCTTTGAAAAAACAAATTAAAATATTAAAATAGAAGGAAAAAAAGAGGGATTGAAAATATTGTTGAAAAAAATAAAGATGGTAATTAGAAAATTATATTTTGATAGTTTTGAAAAAGAAATTGAAATTTTAAAAATAAAAGTAAAAAGGATGGATTGAAAATATTTTTTAAAAAAAAAATAAAAAAAAAAAAAAAAAAAAATGGTAATGAGAAATTGGTAATGATGAAAATAAAAATAGAGGGATAGAAATATTTTTGCAAAATTAAAAATTTTCTAAAATTTGAAACATAAATGGTAATAAGAAAATAAAATTTGGTAGTTTTGAAAATATAATTAAAGTTTTAAAATAGAAAAAAAGAATAATTTTTTTTTTTTAAAAAAGAAATATAGGTAAAAAGAAAATAAAGTTTTGATAAAAAAAAATTTAAAATTTTAAAATTAGAAAGAAAAAAGATAGATTGAAAATATATTTAAAAAATAGAAATTGTAAACAGATTTTTTTTTTTTTTTTATAAAAAGAAAGATTGTAATGAAAAAAAATTAATAGTTTTGAAAATAAAAATAAAAATAATAGTTGGAAAAAAGAGAGATTAAAAATATTTTTTAAAATAAAAAGTTAAATAGGAAGATGGTAATTGGAAAATAAAATTTTGATAGTTTTGAAAAAAAAAATTAAAATTTCAAAATGAAAAGGGATTGAAAATAGTTTTGAAAAATAGAATGTTTAATATATATATATATATATATATATATATATATAAAAAGAAGATGGTAAAGAGAAAATAAAAATTGGATAGTTTTGAAAATAAAAATTAAAAACTTAAAATAATAATAAAAAAAGGATTTTAGAATTTGAAAAAAAAAGGAAAATGGTAATGAGAAAATAAAATTGTATAGTTTTGAAAAGAAAAAAAAAAGTAAAATATTAAAAGGTAAAAAGAGGAATTAAAAATATTTTTGAAAAATAAAAAGTGTAACAAAATTATAGAAGAAAAAAGGAAGATGCTAGTAAGAAAATAAAATTTGATAGTTTTGAAGATAAATTTATAATTTTAAAATAAAAAGAAAAAAGAGGATTGAAAATATTTTTGAAAAATAGAAATTTTAATATATATATATATATATATATATATATATATATATATATATATATATATATATATAAGAAGAAGAAGATAGTAAAGAGAAAATAAAAATTAAAATCTTAAAATAGAACAAAAAAGGATTTAAAAATTGAAAAAAGAGAATATGGTAATGAGAAAATAAAATCTTATAGTTTTGAAAAGAAAAAAAAAAGTAAAATCTTAAACGGTAAAAAAAGGAATTAAAAATATTTTTGAAAAATAAAAAGGGTAACAAAGTTTTAGAAGAAAAAAGAAAGATGGTAATAAGAAAATAAAATTTGATAGTTTTGAAGATAAATTTATAATTTTAAAATAAAGGAAAAAAAGAGGGTTGAAAATATTTTTGAAAAATATAAAATTTTAAATATATATATATAAGAAGATGGTAAAGAGAAAATAAAAATTGGATAGTTTTGAAAATTAAAACTAAAATCTTAAAATAGAAAAAAAAATTAAAAAAATTGAAAAGAAGAAAGATGGTGATGAAAAAATAAAATCTTATAGTTTTGAAAAGAAAAAAAAAAAAAGAAGTAAAATCTTAAAGGTTATAAAGAGGAATTAAAAATATTTTTGAAGAATAAAAAGTGTAACAAAATTGTACAAGAAAAAAGGAAGATGATAATAAGAAAATAAAATTTGATAGTTTTGAAGATAAATTTATAATTTTAAAATAAAGGGGAGAAAGGGGCATTAAAAATATTTTTTAAAAATAAAAAGTTTAAGAAAATAAAATTAAAATCTTGAGATAGAAGAAAAAAAATAAAGGAATTGAAAATATTTTTTTAAAACTGAATATATATAATATGGCAAGGAAAATGTGTTAATCATAATTGTTTTAATAAAATGATGTAACAAATAAACAGATAGGAGTGATATTAGGGACTTTTCTCACTGATGAATCAATCAAAGAAACAACAATTTTCCCAAAAAAAAAAAAAAAAATAATGATAATCGAATCAAACAAAAACAAAAAAAATAAAAAGTACTGACCTTGAATTGGAAACTCCGCCCCGTCCATAACATTCAATAAGTAAATTCATTGCATTTTTTAATCATTTCAAAAAAAAAAAAAAAAAAATCAATCATTTGAATATAATGAATGAAATTAGGGCAGTTAAAGAAAAAAGAAAACAAAAAATTCAACAATTTACTCGTTCTCTACCGACTCAATCATAGTAAATCCATTCCTTTTTTTCCTTTTTTTTAATCAAGATTACCATGCGAACTTGGAATTCTTGGTTTATTGAGAATAATTTTTTGTTTCTTGGTGGGTTTTTAAAATGAAAATGATGAAAAGAAAGAAAGAAAAGGGTTCAAAGAAGAAGGAAGCAAAATAACTAACCTTTAAATTGGAAGCCTCCCTGCCTCGGAACCGGACTGCTCTCTTTTCTTTCTGGTCATCTCCCCCAGAGCTTGTTTCAAGTATTTAGGCTACTGAAAAATTTTAGAATTATATACTCAGTATCTTCATTATTATTATAGCAAAAATAAAAGTCCAATCATTTGAATATAATGAATGAAATTAAGAAAATTAAAGAAAAAAGAAAAACGTAAAATTTAACAATTTACTCTGTCCTCTTACGACTCACTCCTAAATAAATCCATTACCCTTCTTTTTCTCTTTTCTTAATCAAGATTACCATACAAACAAGGAATTATTGGTTTCTTGATTTCATGGTGGGTTTTTAATAATGAAAGTGAAGAAAAGAAAGAAAGAAAAAGGTTTAAGCACTTTTTACCTCGCTCAATATAAACAATCATCCATTAATGACATCACAATTCATCTTCTACCAGTTGCTGAAAATTAGTTATTACTAATGAAATTAGGGGGTTTAACCCAAGTTTGACCCATTTTATTTGTGGAATTACACATCCGGCTCATACTTCAAAACCATTGCACAAAATGGCTTCATTGCAGCCAACAGCTGCGTCTTGATCTGAAGTCGCATCCTGGAAACGCAACTAACTAAAAAAAAAAAGTCGCATATCTAGGATGCTACTTTACCTTTCCATTTATGGAAAGTTGCATTCTGAAAATGCAACTTTTGTATAAATTTCACAATAAATGAAACGACGCCTTTTTATTAAATGAAACAATGTCGTTTAGGTTTGTTTAGCAGATGCCACTTCAATAGGTTTGTTTAACATCATCGACTTAATGATTTCGGGAGAGGATTCTGTTCCGGTGCTAATTACTCTTGTCGTCAAATACCTTTCCGATTCTCCAGCTTCTCTCCAACAACTCATCGTAAATTTAATTTCTATACTTTCCAAATTAATATCCTTTTTTTTCTCCGAATTATATGAATTGGTTTGGACACAGGAGGAAAATCTAAGCTTGAAAAGGGTCAAAGAAAAACTTGGAGAACTATTAAATTGGAGTGATTATCTATCTCTACCGTTTACGCAGAATGTAAGTAATAGTAATTAATTAGTATTAATTTTGCTTGCTTGTTATTATTGTACATTAACTCTGTGAAATTAAACAGGTAATTACGGAAATTCGGAGAATTGAAAATATTATAATTGGAGTAATGCGGAAGGCTATGAAAGACGTGGAAATAAAGGGGAATTTCATACCAAAAGGATGGTGTGTTTATACGTATTTTAGATCCGTTTATCTTGACCACAATACATACGATTCACCTTATAAAGTCAACCTTTGGCGTTGGCAAGTACTTATGTAATTAATTATTTTCTTAATTTCCTTGCTAATTAAAATCTCGACAGAAGTTTCATTTATTGTGAAATTTATACGGAAGTTGCATTTTCGGAATGTAACTTCTCAAAACGACGTCGTTTAAACTATTATTGAAGTGACATCTGCTAAACGAACTTAAACGATAGCGTTTCATTTACATAAAAAAGCGTTGTTTCATTTATTGTGAAATTTATATAGAAATTTCATTTTCGGAATGCAACTTTCCATGAATGGAAAGGTAAAGTAGCATCGTGGAGATGCGACTTTAGACTGAAGACGCAGCTGCTAGCTACGATGAAGCCATTTTATGTAATGGTTTTGAAGTATGGGCCAGGTGTGTAATTCTACAAATAAAATGGGTCAAACTTGGGTTAAACCCAAATTGGGGGTTACATTTAAATTTGGAACAAGGGCTGGACTGTAATGGCGTCCAAAGAAAGAAAGAAAAAAGACAAGAGAAAAAGAGAGAGAGAAAAAAAAAAAAAGGGGGGTTGGACTATCTACTTATAAGCACAGGGTTTGAAACCAGTTCAACTGACTTTATCTAATGGTAAAAAAATTCGTAACTGCTAGCAAAGCGTTTTAATTTACCCTTAGATTTCTTGAAACTCAAGAAACCCAAAAATTTTGCTTTTATATTATTACATATTCGGGTTAAAAATGCAAATATGGATATGAAATATTTTTCTCATTAACCCCAAGGCGTAGGTGAGCTGATAAAGAGCTCTCCTAGCTTAAATGAGGTTGGAGGTTCAAACCCCCACTCATATATGAAACTGTTTAAAATTTGGGGTCAAAGCTTCCACTCGCAAGGGACCAACCCGACTCGAACGAGAATTAGTCTAGATGTGAATTTGGCTTCAAGGTATCATCTCATAGTTTGAGACTCATTTATGACGTGCCTAAAAAAAAAAAAATATTTTTTCTCATTTATTTTTGAAATTTTATTGTTTTGTTTGGACTTATATTTATGGGCCGGATTCACAAAGCCTTATAAGAAATAACAAAACTAGTTACAGAAAACATTTATTAATTTAATGGGCTGGATCCTCATTCATTTTATTAATCCAGCCCATTAAATTAATAAATGAAACTCTCCCCTCAAACAGCTTCTATTGTGTTATTTGAATATAGTTTTAATTTTGATTAAGTTAAAAATAAACTAAAAAAAAAAAAAAAAGATTAAGTTAAAAATAAAAATTTCAGCAAAACAACAGCAATACAACTTGGTATCCATAAAATCCTTCTCTTTATATATATATACATAAACATGGAACAAAATTTTTAAATTTCAAAATGTCACAAAAAATAATAAAAAAGAGATATAATGATGCTTCTGCAATGACTCAAAGTTCAAAATGGAAACATTTTTTTCTTGAAACATTTTATTTATAAATGTCACGAACCTAAAACACTTTAATAGGATATATATATATATAAATAAAGACATTCTAAAATGTTTCTATAGGAAATGTTTCTTGTTACATGAAATAGTAAAATCTAGCCCTAAAAAAAAAAAAAATTGAATATAATATTACTATTTTAAGTAAAAAGACCAAACAAGCAATAAATGGCCAAAAAAAATCTAAAAAAAGTGATTAAAGACCTAACTTACAATAGATGGAAAGATTGAAAGCTAAACATTACAATATTTCTTTATTGGTTTAAGAAAACTTTATATTCCACTAATAATAATATTTTATGAATATTTTTTTCTATAATCCTATAAATATTTTACTTCTTCAATTTTGGCTCTAAACATTCAGTTTTTGAGAATCTGTAACTATTTCTTATCCACCAAGTATTTTAGACAGTTTAGAGATGTTGTATAGGAAGAATATGGAGAATAAACAACACCTTAAAAAAAATTTAGGCACAGAATAATATAAGTACATGAAAAAATAATTAAATAATTTAAAAATTTTGATCAGAAGAATAAAATCAAACAATCATAAACTCTCAAAAATTTATTATATAGCATCTAATTTTATTTAAAAAATAAAATAGTTATATTAAAAATATTGTTATAAAAACTTTTTGATAAAAGACAATATACGTTGTTAATAATAATTTTAAATGAAAGACGGTACAAATGCATCTGCCTCAATTTGCAATCTTTGAATGCTAGAAGTCTATACTCAGCAAAATTCTATTTCTAAGTCTTTGGGATAAATATTTATTTATTCTACTCTTTATGAAAACTTGAATTGATTAAGAGTGAAATTTTATTTGTAATGGTGAATTAAATTCGTTAATATAAAAATAATAGTATTGTACTTGTAAAGTTAATTTTATATATATATATATATATATATTTTCATTCAATATATGAAATTTTTACTTTAATTAACATAAATTTAGTTCGAATATAATTACACAAGAATCTAACTATTTATTGTTTAAAGAAAGATTTTATTGTGATTATTACTTGCGATCGTAATGAATGCCTTTTATAATGAAGCGACGGGTTTAATATATCATTGTACAATAGATTTTGTATTGTTTGACATTGATTTTTCTAATATAATGTAGCTGATAATCAAGCCAAGCCAGTTTTTCATCCTTTTTGGTTCTTTTTTTTTAATATTATATGTCTTTTTCTTATCCTATTATTATTATTATTTATTTTTTTATTTTATTTTATTTTTACTAATTTTTATTACGTTAAATTTTTTTTATAATAAATCTTATTTTTCTTGTCAATAATTATAAAATAAAAAATAATATAATAGAGTCAATCAAAACTGAATGCATTCAATTTGGGGGGGCTATTTTTTAACATTTAATTGCAAAATTCCAATATTTTGTCTGAAATTTCAAACTCATGATGAGTATTGACTCACACGTGCCTTTTCTAATTCATATCATCTTCTGCTTCTAACTGCATGAAATCAGAATCCACATATATAATTTAAAGTCTGCATCCTCCCAACTTCTTCTTCTTATTATTATTATCCTTTGACCTTGTATTATCCTAAAAAAATACGAATTATAAATCATTAATTTAATTTACAATATAATAAGTAAAAAAATCTAATTGAAAAAAAACAGAGAATATTTTACAAGTACAAAACTCCATACATTACATTAAAAATGAATTAAATAAGATGATTATTTTGTTTCAAATGAGTCAAATTTTTAGTACAAATTGGATTGAAACTAGGTATATTTCAGATCTCAAAAACTTTATTTTGAAATCACAAATTATTTGATTTTTTTTTATTTAGCAAAAAAAAAAAAAAAAAAAAAAAATTTGATTTTTTTAAGCGTGTAAAACATAAAACTCAATATATCACATGAAAATGAATAAAATATAATGATTTTTATTATTATTATTATTTTTTATCTTAAACTCGATTAATCTTCAGCAGAATTTTGAATAAATTAGAATACACACTTTAGATTTTTTTAATATATAAGGAACAAAAAATAGATAAATCAAATCAAAATAATTGTTTCATTTCAAACTCGACAAATACTTGGTAAGAATTTTGAATTTATTATTAATCTTATATCATCACGGTATTCGAAATATATATATATATATATAGTGTGTGTGTGTGAATTTAATATGCATTTGTATGATGATTTGTTTACAGCTGGACTTTCAGTGACCTCTTCAAGTTATATAGTTTTTTATTGTCTAACTGTGTGCCGCCCATAGTATATATATATATCAGCAGAAGACTTATTTTTTTAAAAAAAGAAAAAGAAAATCGTATTTCAACTTAAAATAGTAACTTTTAGTCCTCCATCACTTTATTTTTTGACTTCAAATAGTAAAAAAACTTTTTAAATTGGTGAAATGAACCCTTGTATATGTATATATATATGGGATGAGGTCCCCCTAAGATTAGAAAATTTAAAATTGGCATCAATATAATTAAATATGTTAAAATATTTTTAGATTTGAGTTATACTTTATATTCGATCTGTCTAATAATTTCGTATTCATATCTAACCTTATAGGATCTTGAGTTAGACCAAGTATACCTATCCAAAATTTTAGTTTTTTTTTTTTTTTTTTTTTTTTCCTTTAATAATTATTTATATTTACACAAATAAGTAACAATTATTCTATAACAAATTATAATATTTAAAATTGTAATCACAATTAAAATTTATACTAATTAAATTACAATTATTTTTATAATTATCAAAATTGTAAAATGTAAATTAAAGTATAACCATAAAATTTAAAATAAAAATAAAAATATAATTGTAAACACAAAATTGTTTGTTTCTCTGCAAAATTAATAAAAAATGCAAGTAGAAAGTATATGTATATTAATCCAATTTACATTGAATCCTATATTTATTGACATGTTGATTCAATCTGTCATGGATTTGAGAGTCTTTTGGCTTAATCCCGATCCATCAAATGATTTGATTTGATTTCTTTGCAGGCTATGACTTAATCTCGGAATGGATTTTAAGGAGAAGAAGAGCCTGTTCGGTATTATTTAGATATCTCTCTTCTAACATCATCATCATTCAAGTCTTTGTTCAGAATTGTCAAAGAACTTACCTTCTTTGTTATTATCTTTCAAGTCTCAATTTTGAAATTGTTGAAGAACAAAGTTTATTTTTTTTAATAAAAAGAAAATTCCAAGAATCTCCCAAATCTTCTCTTTGTCCCAATAAAGAATCAATTTTTTATTTTTATTTTTATTTTTAAAAACTAATTCCTTATTAATTTTTTTTTAAGCATTTCATTTTTTTCCCATTTTTTAAACTTCTATTTCTTTGTTTTATTATTATTATTGTTATTTTTTTCCATGTTGGTCTAAAGGTTATCGATATCAAGGATTTCGATGTTGAAAATTGATATGTCAGATTTATATCGTGTTTTTAGAGGGTAATTATGTTTAATTTAGAGTTTAATTAGACTTAATTAACTAGAAATTACGCAAATTTGTTATGTTTTCGCTTTTTGAAGTTTTAGGGACCGAAATTGAAGAAATGAAGAAATTAGGGACTAAATTTCAATTTTGGAAAATGTGGACATCGGCTATAGAGGATTGACTACGGCTATAGTGCCAGTACGGCCGTACTGAGCCGACTACGGCGGTAGTAGGGTTCTAGAGGCGGGAATTTCAATTTTTCAAGTCTTCTCAAATTGTACCTCTTACTCCTATAAATAGAGGCGACAGTCAGACTATTTTTCACAACCACAACTCACTACAGAGTACAAAGTTGCATAGAATTCGAGGAATTTCGAGTTTCTACTTCCGTAGATTCTTAGAAATTTCCCTCGCAGTAAAATATTTTGTAGTTTTAATATTTTTCTTCTTAGGCTTTAGGGTTTGAGCCTCAACCATAAGGGGGAGGCTCTATAGCTTAGTTGAGAGGTGTGATTCTAGAAAATCTCGTGAGCAAGACAAGGAGGAGGCTAGTAGAATTCGTGAGGAATCGGAGATTAAGTCCCGCCGTTGAAGTAGTGACAACCAAACGACAACTTTTTCTTTCCATCTTCTCGGTTTTATTATTCTTTATCCTTTAACAATTTAAACTCTGCCTCTTGGGATTCTTTTATTGTTTATGATACAATTAGAATTATTATCTTAATTTCCCGGGAAGGATACTGTTTATGATTATTATTGTTTTATACTTTCAACTTGATTTATTATTCAAATGATGCTATGAGACTTAAGGTTGCATCTAGTCGATTATTTATTTTGAATAATTTATTACTTTGACGGTTTGTTAAGGAGACCCGACCGTAGGAGAATTAACAGATTGCCAGATTAGGCCTAATAACTTGTAGCGACCATACTCTGGTTAGGCAGCCTAATAACCTTGAGTTTGAACTTATTATTCCTCTTAGGGTTAATTATTAAATTCATAATTTGATATTAATCTTAGAGATATTAGGATTACTCGCAGCGACCGTACTGGGGTAGTTACTTTAGATAACTCGATAGTAAAGTTAATATTAATCATAATTGCCTTAGATCTACTTATAAGCTATATCTTCGAATATATGTCATCCTAATTGAATCATTGAACCAAGTAAGAATCCTAAACCTTATCTGTTTCAATTCTATTTATGTTCTAGCAACAACTTCAAGAATTGACTCTTACCCTAGGGTTACTTTCGTTAATAAATTCTTGTCATAATTAATAATTGCTTATAACTGTTATCAACGTCTGTGGGTTTATACTATATTTATAAATATAAAATCATTGATACTTTCATGTTACTATCTGCATATGATAGGTACTCTACCTTAGGTTTTGGTTATTTAAGTGACAAACTATTTGTTTTCCTTGAATTAATCTTAATCATAATCTATGCTAAAAATGTAGTAACCAAAATGCACATCAAAAATATTTTCCAATGAATCATTGACCATCTTTAACCATACTCTTACTGTAAATTTTTTGAGTCGGTAAAAATATATTATGTCTCTTTCATCATATCTAAACCAAAAAGTATCGTTTAAAAGCTTTGATGACATCAAATATGATCATGATTTGAAGCATTATTTATGCATAATTGTTGAGCTTTAATGTATATAATTGAGATAAATTGATTAATTTTGGATTTAATTGCAAATATTATGTTTCAAGTTACTTTCGGGCTGAATTGATTGAAAAGAATAAATTAAGGGTTGAAACCGCAATTTTCCGGAAGATCACTACGCCCTTAGAAGATGTGCTACGACCGTGATGACATCACTACGCCCTTCACACCTGTAGTGATGACGTCACTACGCCCATAGCCGGACTACTACGCCCGTAGCCTGTAACGCACTACCTACGCCCATAGCAGACAATGCCACTACGCCCGTAGTGAGGGTCGGATCACTATTTTATTTGTAAAATGACTATTTTACCCCCATTCTCGGTTATCTATAAATAATAGGAATTTTAGCTGTTTTAAGATATGCCAGTATTTTGGATGGTTGATTGTATACACTTAGAATATATTTTTGATTTGTTGGTTTAGACTTAGAGAATTTTCTATACACTTTTTAATTCCGATTTCTCTTTAGATCATTCCCTAGTTGTTGTAGTCATAAGTGTCTCTCTATATTTTTGTGAGTTTGCCTCGACACGTAAGGAAGTTCACTAGATCTATACAAGAGGAGCTTACCTACATCAACCTTGGAGCTTGAAGAAGAACAAGAGGAAGAACAAAGAGGGAGTTGAAGAAGAGGACGAATTCCCGAGTCAACGACCAATTGATAACGGCATCTCTCTTCTCCTTACTTCTATTACTTTTTATATCTTCTATCTAGTATCTAGTTGCCAACCTTAGGAACTCTTTCTTCTACATATCTCTTAGGTAGAAATGGTTGGTTTTATGTTATATTTACTTTGGGCATTTTCTGATTTTCATGGATCAATTGTTATAGTTTTATTAACTTGAATTGCAATTTCAATTATGTCTTTGGATCTGAATTTTATTCTTAGTTTGAGCTTTGATTTGAAATTGTGGTTCCGGGTTAACACTAATTGTTAGGCTGGAACCAAGATATATAATTAGTGCCAAATTAATATGATTGAATTTCTTATTGATGGACCGGAACCGGGATGATTGATAGGAGATTTGATTATGTTAATATTCAAGTGTTCTTCATCTATGAATTTCTTGCAACGAACCGTATTGAGGAAGTTCACCTTTAGACTTGAATTTGGTGGAATTATGATGATTAATTCATGGTTATCTTGCCCTTAGTAGTTTGTATCCTCCATTTTACATATGATTTTCTTTGAGTTTCTACCATCCATTACTTGCTTTCATACTATGTTTTCTAGGAATTTTTAGTCTCAATCTCATCATTGTTGATGTTGGTTGGACAAACTTTAGATTGATTCATTCCTCCAAAACATGATTATAGTTGATTTCATTATATTGTCTTACACTTAATCTTAATAAGGATCTTGGGGAGAAACGGTTTTATAAATTTTAAAATCTTGGTGCTTGATTTGAAAATGTTCGGAATCTTGATTCCCTAAAACTCAAGTATAATAGTTTTTCAATCAATCAAATGTGTATTTCCAAATTTCAACAATAATTTGAAGAAAGGGAAGTCAATTTGAAAAAATTCAACGCTACCATTGACAACATAAATGTTGAGATGATTAGTCTCAATTCCAAAATAAATGATCTCAAATCCAACATAGATGATTTATCAAAGCCTAAGGAAGAATTGCGAAGAACGACGTCGACAGTTACAATCTTCACTTTTCCTTGTCAAAAAAAAAAAAATGCAAAAGCCACCTCATCATTCTACTGATTTGATGAAGAAATTGGAGAAGGCAACAATTCATCTTGAGAGATAAACCGGGTAGGAGATAAAGAATTTGGAATTTTCTACATAAAAAAAAAAAAAAAAATTGTTGTTCTCAATTTTTCTTTTTAATAGAAGACTTGATTATAAATAATATATATATTTTAATTCTTTTTTACAGATCTTTTTTTTTGACATATTTTTCACTGCAATTTTTATACATGTTCTGCTCTTTCTTTTAGTGTCGTTTTTTTTTTCACGGCATTTCTTTTATTACTGCAGTTTTCTTTTCAGTGCAATTTTTTTTTTTAGTGTAGTTTTTTCTTTCATTGCAGTTATTTTTCCTTTTCAGTGCAACATATTTTTTTTTTTTGTTATTTTACTGCAATTCAATTTTATTTTTATTCTTCTTCCAGTGTAGTTTTTTTATCGCAATTCTTTTGCATTTTCAGTGCATTTTTTATTAATTTTTTACTGTAGTTTTTTATTAATTTTTTGTTATAATATTTTTTTTTTAAAATTATGACTGAACATAAAATTTTATCTAAACTGCCTACGTAAAGGAATTAAGTCGAACGTAATTCAAAATTGCAGTTTAACATCGTGCATTAAAAGAGTAACATGTTTTAGTTTGTATATCAAAAAGTATTTTTGTATCAACATATTTAGTTTACACTCAGTGCTAAAGAGCCTTCACATTATCATCATCATGCGTTTCAAAGAGTTTTCCTCAATCGTTGACAGTTTATACTCGTCCTTAGGAGTCTTCATATCTTTATTCAAACATTTTACACTCGTATCAAAGAGCCTTCATCAACATGCAAATAGTTTATACTCGAGCCAAAGAGCCTTAATTAATCATTATGTAGATAGTTTAAACTCGTATCAATAAGCTTTTATCAATATGTAGATAGTTTATACTCTTGTCAAAAAGTCTTCTTTCAATATATAAACAGTTTACACTTGTATCAAGAAATCTTCATCAACTTGTAGACAATTTATACACGTGTCAAGGAGCTTTCTTTCAACATGTAGATAGTTTACACATGTGTCAAAGAGTAACATGCAGTTTCCTTGTGTGTCCAGGAGGATTTTGATGATTTGAATGTCATCATTTGAAACTGACTCTTCATATTTAGATTCTAAAGAAAATTTGCTCCTACTTTGATATTGTTGTTGTTCAACATGAATTTCATGTTTTTTATTCCGATGATACTAAGCTCCATTTTTCATCCGCGCGGAGCCGATTCTTCAAATATATTTGGTTGAATCCTTTTGAAAATGTATTGGAAGGTTCCAGCAGCATTCCTTGGATGCACATTTCGATCAAAGATTTGTGACATAATCGATCTCTACAATTCGATTCAAACTTCCCCATTGATAGATGTAATCAACAATTAGTTCATCTTGCCATTAATTGCTTTGTACAACTCAACCCAAGTATGCTTACTGATTGCTGAATGTTGTAGAAACAATTCAAAATTTCAACTTCAAAATTGGTTCCAACTGTCAATTGATGCAGGAGGCAAGTCAATATGCCAGTAGAATGTACTTTTTTTGAGGGAGCAACAAACTGTTTAAATAGAAGATCTCCATTTGTACCAGTGTTGTTGCTTGTTTCGACTAAGTGAGCAATGTGTTGCTTGAAATTACCCCTTCCATAAACTTCGCAACTTTAGAGGAAGATAGCTTACATGCATCTTCAAACTAGCAATCTTCCTCAAATATGGTTTTGTATATATGCAAAGGATGATTTTGAGTTTGCTGCATATTTATCATTTATCATACCTTTAATGAAATTCTCCAATTTATTTGTCAAATGAGTCCACCACCACCAACATGAAATATATGTTCTCCTTGCTTTGTTTTGGATCTACCAACTGCTTGAGATTGTTTTTTAGTTACATTGACGACCACAAAATTATTTTGTTTAGCGTTTAGTGTTGTCTTAACATACCTTTGCACTGTTTGACTTGACTTTACCATTGTTGTCCATCAATTGAGCGATGATGCGACCTTGCTTTGCTAAGTGTGTTGTAAGACTTTCTACCAACTTTGTCAAATTTGTCAATTGCTCTTCTATTTTGAAGCATCGACCATCGTAAAAGACATAACAGAGGTATTTGCGGAGGAATCTTCAAAATTATCATCGCTACTCATTCAATCTTGCTGGACAATACCTATAGAATCTACAAAAAAATTTCATCTTCCGATTCTATCTCATCTGCATCAGACTTGTGTTCCAACATTGATAGAGTCTTTTGAATAATTCCACCTACAACACCTCGAGGTTGATCTATATTGAAGTAACATCAAAGTACATGTTAATGTATTTGAGGGTTGAGTCGCCAATCGATCTCATCTGCAAATCAACAAACATCATTCCTTTGTTTCGCGTGGTAGGACCAACATAGGTTTCATAGGCCAAAACACCACACTCATGTCAACAATGACATCTTTTGAATCATCCTTGTTGATAATATCATTTTTGGACTCTATTTCAAGGATATTGACCGAAAGAGATGAACGGTAGAGATTATCCCACTAATTATGCCAAAATTTGTAAACACAAATTTCTTTGTTTTTCTATTGATCCTTCATTCAATTTGTCATGAATTTGAGGACTTTTTGGGCTTGATCTTGATCCATATAAAATGATTTGATTTGATTTCTTTGGGGGTCGTGAGCTTGATCTTAGAATGAATTTGACTTTTAGCGCTGCTGATTTGATCTCGATCCATCGGTATATGATTTCTTTGAGGGTCTTTGGACTTAATCACTTAATGGATTTGACTTTGAGGGGTTTGAGGCTTGATCTCCATGTCTCTATATGATTTCTCTATGGATCTTGATTTTGGAATGGATTTGAAGGAGAGGAAGATATTAATGCGACAGAGGTTTAGTATTCTTCAAGATATTTCTCTGTATATGTCTCTTTTGCTCATCTATTTATAGTTGGGGAGGATGATGAAGAGTGACTCATTGGTAGCCACTGTATCAATATATGATTTATCACATAATAGTTAATGATGTGGATTTTTATTAACCATAAAAAAATTTAATTTTATATTTATAATGAATAAAATTTTTATTATAAATAAAATTTTTTATTATCTATAATAATAAAACTTATAATATTTTTTTTTTTGAAAAATCTTAACTTCTATCATGTCTCAGACTCATCCTCCATGTCATAAGTGAGAGTGCGGTAACCGAGTTACACATTCTCGACAAAACTTATAATATTTGGATTTAAAAATTTAAACATTATTATTAATATATATACATTTATCAATTTTATATATTAAAATTATTGAGTCGAGTACGTAATTCCGTTCATATTTAATTTTTAGATACCGATAAAGTTTGAATATTGGTATAGATCGAATACCCGATATTTTTCGAGTCTCTTCCTTGCCAAAAAGAAAAGTCTAATGTTCTGTATTTTTAAAATATGGTCAACAGTAGTAATTGTAATTTTGTGCACGTAGTCTAAATTGCACGCCCATTTTCCACACATATATATATACCAGGAAACTACTGGTTATAACCCTGCAGGTCGCAATATCTAATATTTCCATCAGTAAACAAAAAAAGACAGCTGCCGGTGAAAATCCTTAGCCATGGGTGGTGTGATTGAAAACCAAACAGCTGGGAAAATTCCAGTAATCGACTTTTCCCGCGAAACGGTGAAGCCGGGGTCGACTAGTTGGCAGTCGACAGCCGAGGAGGTGCGAAAGGCCCTTGAAGAGTACGGTTGTTTTCTTGCAGTATACGACAATGTTCCGTCCTGCAATCCCTTTTTCGAATCCTTAAAGGGACTGTTCGATCTTCCCTTGGAGACGAAATTAAGCAACAATTCCGATGTACCTTATTTTGGTTATATAGGACAACAGCCCCGAAGTCCTCTTTTTGAAAGTCTTGGCATCAGTGATGGTTCTAGTTTTACTCAAGTTTCAAATTTTGCCAACCGAATGTGGCCTGCTGGTGGAAATGACCATTACAGGTACGAAACATTAGCCAGTACAATTTTCCATTTTCTGCTTCATTTTGCCAACAGTCATGACGTTTTTCAAAATGTATTCAGGGATCTTATACTCTCGTATGCGACACAAGTATCCGAATTGGACAAAATGATTACGAGAATGTTGTTTGAGAGCTACGGTGTGAAAGACAACTCGTGGGATGAACACATAAAAGCAACTGTTTACAACCTTCGAATGAACAAATACAGAGCCCCTAAGCCAGAGGAGACGAGTATCGGATTAGTTAGTCATATGGACATGTCTTTCATAGGAATTAATCAACAAAGTCAGGTTAATGGATTGGAGGTTTGTTTGAAAGATGGCACTTGGGTTACTGTTGATTTTCCTCCTAATGCATTCATAATACTAGCTGGCGATGCTATGATGGTGAGTTTTACTATTTAGCGATGATTTAATTGATTTTATAATTACAACATAATTAAATTAGTCGAAATAGTGATTTCAGTAAATTGTTGGAATATGATATGCAGGCATGGAGCAATGGGAAAATTCGTCATTGTCTACACAGAGTGACAATGACAGGTGAAGAAAGGTATTCGAGTGGATTGTTTTCCCACCATACTGGCACTGTTAAAGTTCCTCAAGTCTTTATCAACGAAACCAATCCTCGCAAGTTCAAAGATTTTGAGCATTTGGGATTGCTTACCTTCCGTTTAACCCATCTAGACATCCCTGAGGAAGAAAGAATTTCTGCATACTGTGGTGTTAATTAATTAGGTTTTTTTAGATTTTAGGAGCCTTTGCTATATATTGTATTCATAGTCATTAGAAAAAGGAAGAAAAAAAATAAAAATGATATTATATCCCAATATTAAAGGCTCCTCATTTACTAGTAGAATAAAATCAAGAGCTCCTTTTCTCTTGTCACAATAGTGAAATTTTGAAGTTGTTATCTTAATAAATTAATGTAATATTTTATTATTCTTTGTTCAACAATATGCTACAATTAATTTAATTTACCATATAAGGTTTGATGCTACTTAAAAAAATATTGAATTTATGTGTTTTTGGTTTAAAAATAAAATAATAATTTAATTTTTAGATTAAAAGACAATCAATTTTAAATTTGTTTGTTATAAGAGTGAAAGGTTTGTGGAGTAAGAACTAAGCAAATGAGTCGTCGATAAAATTGAGGGTGTATGTGAGCTCATTAAAAAAGCTCTTTTAAATTAAGTAAAATTACAAATTTGAATTTATGGCGCAAGTTTATCTTGGAAGTAAAATGTTTTAAACTCAACAAGAATTTATTAAATATATTATTTTAAACTTTTTATTTTTTCCACATGAAAAAGTTTCTTAAAAAGACAATCAATTTTTGGAAGTTATGTTATGGTATGGTGTGGCCTTAAAAAGTTTCTTTTATTCATTCATTTGAATTTTTAGTGAGGTAACTTAATTCATTTGACTTTTGAATTGAACTTAAAATCTTTTATTTTACTAATCAGGTGAAATTACCTATGTAAGGAGAGTTACACCAATAGGGTTACCATCTTTTCTTAGTAACAAACCGTTTACAAATACCATATAAGGTTCCTTTTATCACTTCTTATTATTATCATCATGTAAGAAATATGGTAATAAAAATGACTTCATATTCATTTACAATTTTTTTTTTTTTTTTTTTTTTTTGTCTCAACTAATTAAATTTCCAAAAACTATTTCGTTTCATCACACTTAATTGGAGTATATCTAAAAATAAAGAAATGTGAAAATATAAACATTTGTGTATAACAATATTTAAAGGTCTCACGAACGCGGATATGAGAAATATTTTTGGATTAAAGGTTTGAATAAACAAATGCATATCTTTGAATCAAAATATCTTACGTGGCTAGAGATCCGAGGTAGTTAGAGTTGGGATTTTCATTACGTCTGGTATAAATTTAAATATATGTGGATTAATTAGACCGTAATAATTTAAAAATTTTAGTATGCATTTATTTTTAAAACTAAAAAGAGAAGAAAAAACATATATATTTATTGTTTTAATTAGTCAATTTATTTTTTTAATACATATTTCTTAAATAACTTAATATTTTTATTTGTATCTAAAAAAGATTTTATTAATGAAAAATTGTGTTAAAGGACCAAATTAAGAATTCCTCAAAAAACATGTCATTAATTTTATTCAAAGTAATAAAACTTTACAAAGAGTATGAGTGTTCAAAGACTCGTTCTTACTTAGTCCGACTCCATATAGTTGTCTCTATCTTATTGTCTTTCGATACACTAAGTCTTCTATGACTCAATTGATACCTATTATATCATATTTATCTTTTTGTCTTGTTTGTTTATTTTATTTTTTATTTTTAAAATAAAGTTATTTATTATAAGAATTTTCATAGAAAAAAACTTATTAAATCAAAGACAATAATAAATTATAATATCATACATATTTATATTTATTAGATCAATATTATCAATATGGATCAATAGCCCTAATACACCAATACCATGACTTAGAATCATGAAAAGTATAGATTCCAAATTATATGAGTGTAAAGAGAAAGTGCTGCAGGTCGAAAGCAGCTCAAACACCTTTCTGAGGCTGCTTTCCACTAGTGCACAAGGGCTTTCCAAACCAAAAGAATTGGTAGTGATAAAATTTTAATGGGTTTGATTAATCTAAATATGTAATATATAATTGTCTGAAAATATAAAGTCAATATTTCTTCAGACAAGCGTAAACAAAATTGTTAAAAAATAATAAATTATCATAAATTTTAAAAATTTAAACTGATAAAATGAATTTAAATTCATTTTCTTAAAAAATATTTCACATGGTCCAGATGAGACCGTATCATCTGGCCTAAAAAAAAAAAAAAAAATCATCAGCAATGATCGAAGGCACGTAATCAGCCTCCAAACTCGAGCAATTCTATCAATTTTATACCTTTTATTTTATTTTCTTGAACTTTGGGTCAAAAGCAGAGTAGTTACTCAGTCGAGAAATACAAGAAACATGAGAATAAAATAAGAAGATGGTCAAAATTGGCGAGTTTCCGTTGCAGGCCAATTCCAAACTTTTATCAATTGGAAGTCTCATATGGCCTTCGTATGCGGACCATTGTCGTCCCTATCAATCCAACCACTGCAATCCTATTCAATGGCATTATTATTTTTAATTATACTTATTAAATTATTTTTAAATTAACATATTTGTAAGATATATATTTTATAAAAAAAAACGTTAAAGTATTTTTTATTAAATAAAAATATTTAACTTAATTAGTAATAGTTTCATTTATGATTAATAATCATTTTAAGCAATAAAAAGTCTTAATTATTTTTTATTTTCAAAAGATACTTTTAATTGTATCAATATATTTTTTTAACAATTTTGTTTTTTGGATCATATGTAATAATACAAGACATTATATATTTTTTTTAATATATATATATATATATATATATATATATTTTGAAGAAAATTTTTAATTTTTAAAACACTTAATCCATTGACACATGTGAGCTAGTAAGATCTCTATATTTAAGTGAGATTACTGATTCGAATCCTCAGCCTTTTAGTTCAATTGAAAATTCATCTAAATATGAATATAAATTAAAAGTACCGTTCATACTTAAAAACATTAATAAATGTTAGCAACTAAACTTCAATAAATTTATTTTGAACAATATTAAATAATTTATTAAATATAGTCAATACATTCAATTCTACTATGAGTGTATTAAGATTAATTATTGACATTATTGGACAAATGAAATTTGTTAGTACTAAAAGATTTCCCTCAGCAGCCGCCGACCCCCCTCCTCCTTCCCTCTTCTCTTCTACCAGCCGCCACCTCTCTTTCTCCCTGGCCAAGGGAGAAGTTTAGCTTCGGCTAAAATTTTTCCCTTGGCCGGAATAACTTTATTTACTGTTTTTTGTGGTTATCTTTGTTTTTTTTTTTTTTTTTGTTTTTTGTTTTGTTTTGTTTATTTTACATATATTTCTTTGGTATTATTGATATCTTTTTCATCTCATAGCTTAGTCTCCTATTGATATTTAAATATTAGCTTTTTCTTCTTCTGTTAGAAGAAAAAAATTTTAAACCCGGACTAGATCTGGGCCCTTTGTTCGTATTCGTATTTGGTTTTCTTTTTAGGTATTTTATGAAATCTTTGATGCGCCCATGATGGATTAGACTACTGTTGAAGAAAGAAGACAGAATTGAACTCTCTTCGCAAATGAGGTTTGAAATTGACAGTATAAAGACCCTAGATTTAGACAGAATATCTGTTGTTTTTATTTTTTATGTATTTCCGAATTTATTTTCGCCTTTCTCCGACTCACCTAAATTTTTTAGGTTGAATTTGCTCCCTGCACCACTTAGTTTTAGGTTGGTGCTTTGTATTTCCGTGAATGATTTTAGTCATTCACTTAGCTAGCATATAACTCCATTTCTCTCCATGCCACATATCTTGGAACAATAAGTGGCATGAATACTAATGCACCATTTACACACTTGCAAAAGATTATTTTTCTTTGCTTCTTCTAAAATAACAATACTTTTGAATATCCGTTCTTCAATAATATCTTAAGGATCATAGAAGTTATAGTATCTTCCATAAAACATCTTCCGAGTAGCCTACGAACAAATATAAATCTAATCTTGATGTTATATATATTTTATGGTGTAAATGATATGAAAATTATTGTATTTTAAAACGGATATTTATAGTGTAACTAAATATGATGCACATAATTGTAATATATGCTCTATTTTTATTTATAATGTGTCGCTATGTGCTGACGGATTCGATCCACCTGCCTTGCAATGATATTTTTAAAGAGTATTTTTACTTGTCTAATGTAAAATTTGTTCAACAAAACTTATTCATTAACTTATGTGCTTATGTCATGATAAACACTAATATTCACCCACTGTTGAATAATTCATATAGTCTTTTTAATACATTTTCTCCCAGTAATCATCTAATTTTTTTCAATTGACTTGGTTTTTCTACTTTAAATAGAATAATTTGAAGCAGCCAATTTAATATATATATATATATATATGTTTGTACATGGAAATTCCTCCATTCTTATTCTAATTCTAGACCGTAACCAAAGTCTGGACTTTGATACCATTTGCTGAGGTCCGAACAACGACTTTCCAATTTCTCAGTTCATACCCAAAAATGGAACCAAAAAATAATAAAAAAAAAAACAAAAAGCAATTTGCCAATAATTATATCTATAGGTTTTCAACATCATAAGATATATATATATAAATCAACCAACAAATAAAATCAAAGAATGTATGCAAATAACCAAGCACAAAGACTAAAAAGCACAAGACAAGAATTTAGAGAAAAAAGTCATGAATGGAAAAATTTTATAATCAACGAAATTAAAATCTCACTAAATAACTACAAATACAAGAAAATAACAAAAAAAATCATTAAATACATAAACGTATTTAATAAACCCTAATCTCCTTACATAAACTTATTTTTCTTTTTAATAATATTATGTGGATCAAATTTAATTAATTAAAAAAAAAAAAGTTAAATTTGATGACACGCACGAAACCAATTCTATAACAAGAGACAAATGTTTTACATAAAAAAAAAAGTTGAATTCAAGCCCCAATTAATTGACGTAAACGGTCATTTAATTATTTTAGTTATGGCGAAGTCAATCTGGTGGAATTTATAGTTAATGTTGTGAATTTATTAGGAAAGTGTTTGGAATTTGGATAAAATTTATTATACGGAGCACTAAAAAAATGCCAATCTTGAAAATCTTATACCTCTAACATAGACAACAAATTTGACATATTCATGTTTCAAGTTAGTTAGATCAGATTGTTATATATATAATTTTCAATACTTTTTGTCTTATAACTATATATATATATATATATATATATATATGGGAAGTTTAAAGACGTTAAGAAAGTAATTAAAAAAAAATATCTTCAAAAGTTGAAATGGTAAAAAAATATATATAAATATATTTCATTTAAAATGACTTGATTACCTTTCATTTTATTCATTAAATTACACAAACCTTTAATTTTAAGATTTTTTAATGGAATCCTTGAAAAATAACTTTATTTTTCTTAGAAAAAAGTTTGAAACTTAAAAAAAAAAAAAAAATAAAAACTAAACTGGTCAAACATAAATTTGATACCAACTTCACCAATTACTCTTTTTAAAAATTAAAATTTAAAGTTTAATCTTAAAAAATAAAATAATTATAATATAAAAGCGAGAAATTTTCCATATATGGAAATTTATATTGGGGTTATATATAGCGAAATTTCATCAATCTTTTAATGGAGAAAATGCAGCCGCCGTGTTGGGACATCTACCTTTGTTTTCACTACGGATTGGGATTTGACAATGGAAAAATAGAAAAGAAAAAGAAAAAAAGAACGATTTTTCAATGTACAAATTGCCATATATTATTCAAAATTCTGAAAACACTGCCCTGATAAGGATGTCAGCAAATGATGACAAGGACAGCGTTATTTATATATATATATATATATAGAAAAATTATCTAATTTATGTTCCTATTTAATATTAATTTTTATCAATATACTTTTTTTTCTTTTTTAATTTTTAAATATTTAAATATCTAATTTTTTTGATACAAATTATGTAACAATATAACCGTATCCTTCGTCTATATATTTTATCAATAATATAAAACATGACAAAGCTAATATTACTATCATGGTAGCACATAGGTGGCAGTGGCAGTGGCCGTGGGTGGCAGGGACGCCTCAATTTTTTTCTTCAACAAGCTGCCACTAGCTCAAACACACATTTATTTTGTTTTTTTTGATAATTAAGTTAATGAATTTCTCTCATCCTCTTCTCTTCTTCTCTCTTCTCTTCTTTCTTATTCTTCTTTCCTTTTCCCTATTCTTCTTGCTGTAAGGGTTGGCTCTTCCAAATATGGCATAAAAACCAATCCGACTCTTTCTCTAAATATACTGAATATTACCAATTTCATTAAAGTCAGCTTTAGATTTTGAAAAGGGTCAATATATATATCACTTGGTTGGAACTTTTTAAAATTTATGCTACGTCTTATACCATATTATTCCTCCTAATGTAGTTCAAAGCTCCTCTCTTCAATACACCGATCCCACTACTTCTTTCTTTCTCTCTTTTTTTTTTTTTTTTTTTTGTCTTTTTCTCTCTCTTACCTACTAATTAAATTCTTGTTTTAAATAACAGCCCATACATTTTGAAATGGATATCTATTTTGTTCTTGAGAAAGTTGCACATGGTAATGTAAGTGTTCTTGATGTTGCTTCTCGATATCAAATTGCTAATATCTTTGATGATTTTCAATAGTCTCAATGTTCTCCCTCCTCTGTTCGACTAAAGGTATATTAGATATTAGATATACACAATCTCCTATTTGTAAGTATTAGATATATATTATCTTAATTTAGTGATACTATCTTGATTTCGTTAGAATTCTCTACATATATTTTACCAATGATAAAGAAAGGCACGACCAATATCTCTTATCTTATTCTTTTCACTCAAATTTCGTTAATAAAATTCTTAACAATAAAATGATATGAAACTTATTAGTAAAATTTCAATATTAAAAAAATGAATTTTAAGAAAGAATTTATTATTAACAAAATTATAATTAAATAGAAACCAAATTTAACAATTATCCTATTAAAAATACTCCTTGTCATGAATTAATAAAAATATTTGCAATGAGAAAGTGTATAGTGAATGTTACACAAGATCAAGGGTTTGCATTAACTGCGAGCGCCATGTAAGAGTCAGAGTGAAATCTTTCTCTGAATAAAAATTGAATTTTATGAACGTAACTTGAACCAAATTTAGATTAATGAAATTAATTGTGATGATAATGAAATAAATTAATGATATTCAAAAATATGTTCTAACAAAAGAAAATGTGTTTGTTACCACCATAATATTCTCATACTCACTTTGTTGTCAAATACTTTCATTTAATGCAAGCGACCCGGTACCTACGTAGAAAAAGACCATGACTATTGAATCTGAACCTCTCACTGATTCAATCCTACGTCTACTCTGCAAACCCTAATTCTGTCTCTCTTATATATACATCATATTGAGGAAATTAGGGTAACACAAAAATAAGGGTTTTTCTGTTCTGGTGGCTACCGACTGTGAGATATTTTTCTCTCTTCTTGAAAGTGAGTTTGGTTTGATCAGAAAGTTAGGGTTCATCCCTGTTTACTATATTGAAATATTCGGTGATAGTCGAGCTTCTTTTCATCTGTTTATTTTTGTTTGTATAGTTGTTATTCTGATCTGTTTTGTACCTTGCATGGTACTTGATTGACTCTCTGTTTGTGAGTCTTGTTCTAGTCAGTAGCAATTTTTGTGTTCTTGATAGAGATCTTGAATCTCTGGTCTGTAATTTGTACATCTTTGTTCTTAGTGCAGTGAGAGCTCTCTCTGATTGAGGCTCAACGTGGATGTACCAGTTTACACCGATTCGGTGTATACTGTGAACCACGGTATATCTTGGCGTTTTACTTTTCTTGTTGTTTTCTTTATTAAGTGTAATCTAAAGAAATCGAATCCGGGTAAATCCCAACAATTTTGAATTAAAAATTTCAACCATTTAGGGAAACTGTATTGAAAATAAAACTATCAAATTGGAGAGTATTTGCCAAAATAACCCTACTTTCTAAAATCACTTTGAGTTTGACTATATTTTTGAAACTATTTTATAATATAATTTTGACTCATTCACAAAATAAGTTCTATAATAATTTTTTTTTGAAACTTTAATAAAACTTTTTTGAATAATGGACAAAAATATCTCTGTCAAAATAGTGAAAATAGAGCATTTAACGAAAATTTATTGACTTAACGGCCAAAATGGACGGAAGGATAGTTTGCGGGACGTTTTAAAAGTTCGAGTGTCGCTAGTGCGACAAAAATATTTTAGATGCTAAACTTTAATTTTAAGATAGTTTAGGTTTATTGTAGTTACATATATTTGATTCAGGATGTGTCAACACCGAAAACATTATGAATTTGACCCATTGATAATTTTCCAACTTGTTTAATTCAAAACTTTCTGCTCAGTATACATACACACCAAAGTGAAACTATTATAAAAGTCCTCGTATATTTTTCTGAGTGTTTTTAGAGATATTATTATATATTCTGATTCTATATAAAATACTGTTAGCTTGTCTTAAATGGAGACTATATACATTAATAAATATTTATATATGGAAAATTAATCCAAGACTGAGTAAAAGATCAAGAAATGTCTCCCAGATGAAACAATATGTGTACATATTTGGACAAATAAACCGTTATAATAGATTTAATAAATTAAGCTCCTTAAACACATATACGTATGGATTATATATATATATATATATATTTATATTTGTATCTCTTGGTGAAGACTGTTCTTTTTAACCATCCCCAGATAACATATACAGAATTCCTAAACATTTTTTGTGTTGAATTCACGGTTTAGTACGAGATTTTTTTCTCGGTTCGGCTTGTAGTCAAATTTTTCTTCATTTTTTAAATTTATTACTTGTATTAAAGAGGTTATGATAAATTATTAATCATTTATTTTATGAATATTATGTAAGATTTCACACTTAAGTATTATAGAGTATACAAATCTTCCTAATAATTTGGGAGTAAAATCGAAAAATTAAAAGTTCAAATTGTTAAGGGATAAAATTGGGTTTTTATTTATTTATTTTTTCAGATAATAATGTATATATTTATGATTTTTAATATAAAAAATATCTATCCATTTTATTTTTGAGAAGCTGTGCCATTATATATCATTAATTTTTTGTTTTATACATTCGTTTAGGAATTTTTCGCTTTATTTTTTGGGGAGATATAATAAGGAAGATTAATTTTTAGTGAATATATTAAAAAATAAATAAATAAATTATTGAGACATATTTATTCAAATTTTAAAATTGAAAGTTTTAAAAGCTTTTTATTACTACGTGTGTGTATATATATTTATAAAATATTTGGATAATTAAAAGTTTCTTAATAGATTTTTTTTAACAAAAATCTAAAATAATTTTTTAATTTAAAGATTTTATTTTATTCATACATAAAATATAATATATTAGATGCTATTTAGGCTGCAAATGTTGAGACATTTAATATAAATGTCTCAAAACAAGAAATACCCTAATATATATTCAATACATTTAAAAAGCCTTAACAACTATTTTATTATGTTTTATTTTTAATTTTTTGTAGTGATAAACTTTTATATTGTAAATTAGTTAAAAGTGAAGATTAAAAAGTTAATAAAATATAAAACTTTTATGTATTTCTTTTCCTTATATACTTATATATCTTTTCTATATTTTTATTAAAGCAACTGTTACTTTGACAATTCTTACCCAGAAACCCTAACTAATGTTGGCCCACTATCAACACCCCAAACATTTCAAAAGTAAAGAAGTTGACCAATTCTTAAGTTTTAAAATGTCACTGCATGGACATACAATAGTATATATATATGTACCCCATGCAAAGGTTCTATTCATCGTACATTCAACCAGAAAAAGCTAAACAGGATGGGTTATTACCAAGCAGTTCCAAAGATCCCAGTGATCGATCTTTCTAGCGATAGTTTAAAACCTGGATCTACTTCTTGGCAATCAACAGCCAAGGAAGTATGCGAAGCCCTTGAAGAGTACAGTTGTTTCCTTGCAACCTTCGACAAAGTTCCCTCATGCCATCCCTTTTTTGATTCCCTCAAAGGCCTTTTCGATCTTTCTCGTGACACAAAAACAACCCACGTTTCAAACGTGCCTTACTTTGCTTATATTGGGGATTTACCTCACAGCCCTTTATTCGAAAGCTTGGGCATAGACGATGGAACAAGCTTGGATCAGGTTTCCAATTTTGTTGCTCAAATGTGGCCACAAGGAAATGACGAATACCGGTAAAATAAATTTTTATATAATACTTAGTTTTTCTTTTTGTCTTATATCTAAATTTGTTATTTTGTTTTTCTTCCACAAAGATCTTTTATAATTATAATTCTTATTATTCTTTCTATGAGACTAATAAAAACATATGAAGTGTTATTATTTTGTTGATAATCTATTGTACTTTTTATTGAAATATCTGTATTAGTGAACGTAACATTAAAATGCAATAGAATCCATAATAGTTCTCTATGGTTTGCATGAATCAAATTTATCTAATTTTTGGAATGATTTTGATACGCGCAGTGATCTCATACACTCCTACTCAACCCAAGTAACAGAATTGGACAAAGTGATCACAAGAATGCTGTTTGATTTCTACGGTGTAGAGAATTCGGTGGAAGATCATATAAATTCGAATGTATACAACATTCGGATGAACAAATACAGAGACCCTAAGCCTGAGGATACGAAAACTGGGTTAGTTAAACATTCGGACCTCGGTTTCATTGGAATTAATCAACAAAATGATGTGAACGGTTTGGAGATTAAGTTGAAGGATGGCACTTGGCTTCCTGTTGAATTCCCCCCCTATGCCTACATCATCTTAGCAGGCGATGGAATGATGGTGAGTTCTTTTTTCTGTCTCCGTATCTTTGATCGTATCAAGGATATTGGTCCATATGGTATAGACGAGTCAAGATAAATATAAAAAATATATATGAAAAATGAGTTAGATTTTAATTATAATTAGTGTTACATACTTTGATACAAATCAATTTTCTAATAAAAAGAGTATGATATTTCAATCGATTTAGCATAAGTTAATATACAAAATAGTCACCAAAATAGAATTGACTCCACGGAATCACCACGTCAAGTCTTTTAAGCATGATATTTGATATATTTTTCCTGAATTGACACATTCAAATTGTAAGAAGACGTGTTGACCTGGAATTATGTGTACAGGGATGGAGCAATGGGAAAATTCGTCACTGTATTCATAGAGTCACAATGAATGGAAAGGAAAGGTATTCCACTGCAATATTTTCCCACCACACTGGCTTGGTTCAAATTCCCAAAGTGTTCATTGACGAAAATAACCCTCGAAAGTTCAGAGATTTTGAGCAATTAGGGCTGGTTCGCTTCCGTTTCGCTAATCCGGATATCCCTGATGAAGAAAGAGTTACTGCTTACTGTGGTATTAATTAGATGATGGAATGAAAACTACGTACACAATAATTACCGGTCTATTTCGTAAAAATTTCTATATATGTGTATCTTTGTTTGCATATAAAAACCTAGCCTCCTACTACTGATGGCCTAGGGTTTCAGCCTGGCTGAAAAATGAATTTGTAATACTATTTTGTAATCCCATTTTGAGTTTTAATATTAATATTATGTTCCTTCATATACCAATTTTTTTTTGCAGCAATAAGGCAATTCTTTTGCAAAGTGGAAATGTACTTTTTGTTCTATTATAATTTTTCTAAATTTTTGCTACCTCACCTTTCTTTAGCATTTTGCGGGATACCAAAAACCATGGCTCTTATAAACCCTAAATTAAAGATGTTTACTCAATTATTCTAATTATTTAATAAATAATTAGTGCAATCTATTTTTAAATTACATAACAAAAATCTAAATATAATTGGATCGAAAGTTGGAGGGACCAGCCACTTCACTGTTCTTGTTGCCAAAAATCAAATATGAATGTTTGAAGAAAATTGAAAGTAGAATTAAGACACAAAATTTTTACATGTTTTTGCTTATTTGAGAAATATATAAAAAATTATTTTAATGACAATTATGGGAAGATTTACAAAAGCACATTTTGAGCATTTGAAACACACACAACTATCTTGTCTTAATTATATTTATTTAACATTCACTCATATGTTCCATCATATCAAAGTGCATAAAAATATGTTAGAACAATGTCAAGACATACAAAGTTTATCCATTTTTTAAATACCTAATCTTGTACTATTTTCACTCCAAATTTATAAAGAATTCTAAGTTTAGCTTCCTATAGTAATCACTATTATAAAATATGTATATATTACTAAGGCATTTTTAAATCCATAATTATGTATTGTTATGGCGTTTGATAATATCAAACGCTTCAACTCTAGCCCCGTCATTAGTCTCAAGACATATTTTTTGTTTGAATAAAAAATAAAGTTTTAAAATAGATCAGAATCTACACATACAAAATTAAACAAGGAGAAAAGGCACAAAAAAAGACTTTCTCTCACTAGATTTTGTACTCTCTACTATCGACGCTAGTTAACGGCTTCGATTAATGAGACTACTATTAGCTGAGGGAACCTGCCTTAGATTCTCGCAGCAGCAAGAAGCTCAAACACACGAATGACATGGATGAGATACCTGAGGAGATGGAGGTTCAAGAACCAGATGCGACGGATCCCGGCGCAGACCCAGTTCCTGAACTACCATGGTCAAAGAAACTCTTTTCTGAACAGAACCAGAACCAGAACACATACCCACCGTACTATTTGGGTGAAGACGAAGAGGAACGTTAGGGTGTGGATGAATTATTTCAAACCCAGGATGACATGGAAGAAAAACCCCCAAAATTTGGACCACGAGTTGAAATCACTAAGGATCATAGTTGATGTCATTATATTTTCTTACACTTAATCTTAATAAGGATCTTGGGGAGAAACGATTTTATAAATTTTAAAATCTTGATACTGATACTATCTATATGATAAATACTCAGCCTAGATGATTGAAGTTTAGTGACAAACTTAATTATATTCATTCTTATCTTATTAATTTTATTATTATTTCACTCATTTATTTATTAATTTTATATATCACTTCAAAAGCATCATCACCCTTCAAATTCGTGTATATATATATATTAATTATTTCTAACTTGTTAAGGGAGCTTTAAAATTTTTTTATGGATACCGCTTTTATTAGAACATTTGTGAGATAATCCTTTAATGTGACAAATGGAAGACGAATTGTAACTTTTTAAAAATGAACTTTGATGAAATGTCGATCAACTTTGACTTATTTGGTTCTATCATGGTGAATAGGATTATTTGCAATTGTTATGACATTTTTGTTATTATATAATAACATTATAGATTTTGACAAACATATACCAAAATCATATAAAATATGTTTTATCCATAGAAATCCTTATGCCATTAATTAATGAAATCCTACTTTTTGCACTTGATCTTGCTAGAACTTTTTGTTTCTTATTTTTCCATGTAACCCAGTTATTTCTAATAAACATGAAATATTTGAATAAATAAACATGAAATATCTGAATAGATTTTCAATCAATTTGACTTCCATCCCATGCTTTTGTATATCCGTAGGTTTTTTTTATCTACATTTTTTTTTTTTTTTTTTTTTTCTGAAAAAGATTTTAGGTATCACAGGATTCAATTAACGGCCTCTATATGATCTTCACTTGGTGCATACATGAATTGATTTACATTACCTATCGCATATGCAATGTAAGATAGTGTATGTGATAAATATATTAGTCTCCTAATTATTTTTTGATACCCCTTCTTGTTGGTTGGACTTTGGTCTTATTGAATAGATAACTTATAATTCATTTCCATGGGAGTTTCAACAAATTTTTATTATTAAGCATACCAGATACCGGTTTCTGCTAGTTAATCTAGCACGTACTTTAGTTGGCAATGAGAAATTTGTTACTCAATCTTGCTACTTCAAAGTCAAAGAAATATTTTAAATGCCCAATATCTTTAAGTTTAAACTCAGCCGCAAGGCTTTCTTGGAGGATAGCTATCTAATTTGAGTCATTTCTTGTAACAACCACATTTTCGATATACACTAAGAGCAATCACATTTTTTAGCTTTTATTTTAATGAAGAGAGTACAACATTATCATTTTATTTGTACCCAATATTCTTCATGAAAGTCGAGAGCCTCCCAAATCATATTTGAGGGATTGCTTCAATTTGTATAAGGCCCTTTTTAGCTTGCATATTCTTTCATCATAGTTTATGCTCAAAGAAGGATCCATGTATACCTCTTCTTCCAAGATTTCATTAAGAAATGTATTTTTAACATCAAACTATTGCAGCGAGTAATCTTTATTTGTGGCTATGGAAATAAGATTTATTTTCGCTACAAGAGCACGCAAATGTTTTCCAATTATTTTGGCACTTCTACTTATACCTTTTAGCAACAAGTCTTACTTGTAGAGATCAATGATTCTATGTTGATTGAGTTTGATGATAAAAATTCACCTGCTTCTTACTTACTATTTATTTATTTATATTTTTTTTGGTAATTAAGCGACAACCTGCGTCTTACTATTTTCTTCCTTAGAGGCAGCGACATTCCCATTATGAATCCATCAATGGTTCTTGCACATTACTTGGAAAAGATACAATAAATGCATGAGATTTTGACAAACAATGAGAAGAGGTATAATTGTTAATAGGGTATTTAGTTATAGCTTTAAAATTAGGATTATAGCTTTATCATAATTGGATATCTTGGTTCAATTTAAAGAGAAGTTGAATCATGAATTGAAGGATATAATAAGAATATTACTTGAGGAGATAGATATGGAATTTCTATGGTTGTTGGTGTTGGGATTGAAATACAAATACGAGTAATTATAAGACGAAAGTAAACAACAAGAATATGAGACATAAAGATTTATGTGATTCAATCGAAACTTCTACATTCACAGTTGTTAAGAGATTAGAATTAATCTCTCTCTATCAACTTAAACTTTTAAAATATGTGACAATTTATTACTCTTTACCATAATTCCAGAAGAAGATGTAACATCTCAAATAATAAATATTTTATTTTCATGAAATTCGTAACACTGATATCCTTTTTAAAATATACATACCCAATAAATATGCAACTGCCAGCTCATAAATTTAGTTTTCTTGTAACCCAATGCACAAATGCATATTTTAAGTTGATAATTTGCTCAAAAATAATAAAAACAATTGTAATTACCTATTTTGAGTCAACTGTCAACACCCAAAACATTTGAGGGTTGAACAATTTATAAATTTATAATTTTTTAAATTCAAAACTTACTGCGCACCATACGTATACATGAAAGTGGAACCATAAATTTTAGCACTTATAATATTTTTCTTAGTCTTTTATAGATATTATTATATATTATGATTTCATGTAAATACTATTATATTTAGCACATCCAAGACTGAGTAAAATTACATAGAAATGTGTATTACAGGAAACAAATCAGTGTTCATATTTTATAATAATTTTATAAAATGAATAAAATTGTATCTTTTTTTCAAGGTTTAAATTTTACCAATTAAAAAAGAAAATCTAAATTTTCTAGAAGGATCTTTTATATATTGTTTAAAATCTAAGGATATGTATACTTAACATTTTTTATGAGTATTATATAAGATTTTATACTAAATATTATAGAAAAAACTAAGTTCTAGACAAGACTGGGGTAATTTAATTGGTATAATATAAGTTATATTGAAAGTAAAAAATTTTAAAAATTCAAAATAATAATAATAATAAAATCTAAATATTCTAATTTGGAAGCACAATAAAAAAAATAAAGTAATAATAATAATTAAAAGATAGAGAAGTCAAGTTAAGACTGAGATTGCTGAGTTTTCAGATAACATATATATATATATATATATGACGAATATCGTTACAATAAATTTTAATATAATACTTAGTTTATCTTTTCGCCTTATATATAAATTTTTTATTTTCTTCTTCTTCAACAAAAATCTTATATAATTATATTCCTTATTATCCTTTCTATGAGATTAATAAAAGTATATGAAGTGCTATTATTTTTATTAATAATTTATTGTAATTTATATTTGAAATACTGACAAAAAATGATGACACTAATATTTGTATTAGTGAACCTAATAATAAGTGCAATAAAAATCCATAATAGTTCTCTGTGGTTTGCATGAATCAAATTTATCTAATTTTTGGAATGATTTGGATATGCGCAGTGATCTCATACACTCCTACTCAACGCAAGTAACAGAATTGGACAAAGTGATCACAAGAATGCTGTTTGATTTCTACGGTGGAAGATCATATAAATTCGAATGTATACAACATTCGGATGAACAAATACAGAGCCCCTAAGCCTCATGAGGATACGAAAACTGGGTTGGTTAAACATACGGACCTCGGTTTCATTGGAATTAATCAACAAAATGATGTGAATGGTTTGGAGATTAAGTTGAAGGATGACACTTGGCTTCCTGTTGAATTTCCTCCTTATGCCTACATTGTATTAGCGGGCGATGGAATGATGGTGAGATTCTTTTTTCTCAGTCACCGTACGTATCTCTGATTGTATCGAGGATATTGGTCCATATGAGTATTAATGAGTATTGCTTCTTAATTAGTTTTCATAGAAAAACCTGGCTACTTCTGATGGCTGGGGTTTCAGCTTGGCTGAAAAATAAATTTGTATTACTTTGAATTTCAATATTATATTCCTTCATACCAAATCAGTAATTTTTTTTTTTTTTTTTTTTTTAATGGGTACCAAATCAGTAATTCTTAACATTATATTTATGAATATATATATATATATATATATATATAGGGAAGAAAGGTTTTAAAACATATTTGTAGATACAATGTGTATAATATTATAAATATTTTTTTTATTGATATTCGAAATAAGCATAATATTATAAGAAATGACCTAAAAAGTTAAAAATATGTTAGAATAATAAGAAGATACAGTTTATAAATTTAAAAGTATCTTATTGTACACCCTTGGACTCCTAAGTGTAATTTAATTTCCTGTAACCATATAACTTTGTAATATATATAAATCTATTAAGAGACTAAATCTAAACAAAATTTATGAATGCAAGACAAAATCTTCATCTTATACTTTGTCTTAAACTTTCAAACTTGCAATGCCATCATTTGTAGATGATAATTTTCCTACTTATCAATTTATGTTTAGTTAATCGATAGCTAAAGTGTCTATAAAACTTTCCTTTGTTTTCCATAATTTTGATAATTTTTGTTTCTTTGGCTAAGAATTATTTACTATGATTTCCAAATATATTTTACATGATTAGTACTTCTATGCTTCTATAGCATTCCTTAGTTACTTCTTATTTAATTGTTTGATATGGTTCTAATGGACCTTCAAATCTCAAAGTTTGACTATAATAAGATAATTCGATATTTTAGTTGATTCTCTTTTTGATATTACATCTTTTTCAATTCTGTTTATATTGTGTTAATTATTATATTTATTACATGTATGCTATTTGTTGTAAGTTTATCAAAAGAAGATTGTATAAATTAATTTACAATTTAATGGACTAACTCTACAGTTTTTGTAAACAAACTATATACAAAATAAAATTAAATAGTTAAGAGAATCTTTAATTGTTAATATATATATATATATATATATATATATATATATATATATATATATATATATATTAATAATTTAGGAAATTTAATGAGAAGAATTACTAATTTGGTATATGAAGCAACATATAAAATTACTACAAAATATTAAAATATTATATTACAAAATATATTACAAATTTATTTTTCAGTCGCGCTGAAACCCTAGCCATCAGCAGTACATTGCTAGGTTATTATATGCATACATAGATTTTAGTACAAAATACATACTAATTATTGTGTACGTATTTTATATTCTACCAGCTAATTAACACCACAGTAGGCAGTGACTCTTTCTTCGTCAGGGATATCCGGATTAGCGAAACGGAACCGAACCAGTCCTAATTGCTCAAAATCTCTGAACTTTCGAGGGTTATTTTCGTCAATGAACACTTTGGGAATTTGAACCAAGCCAGTGTGGTGGGAAAATATTGCAGTGGAATACCTTTCCTTTCCATTCATTGTGACTCTGTGAATACAGTGACGAATTTTTCCATTGCTCCATCCCTGTACACATAATTCCAGGTCAACGTCTTCTTACAATTTGAATGTGTCAATTCATGAAAAATATATCAAATATCATGCTTAAAAGACTTGACGTGGTGATTCCGTGGAGTCAATTCTATTTTAGTGACTATTCTGTATATTAAATTATGCTAACACGTTTGAAATATCATACTCTTTTAAATGAAAATTGATCTTATCAAAGTAGGTAACACTAATTATATATAATTAAAATCTAACTCATTTTTCATATATATTTTTTATATTTATCCTGACTCGTCTATACCCATATGGACCAATATTCTTGATACGATCAAAGATACAGAGACAGAAAAAAGAACTCACCATCATTCCATCGCCTGCTAAGATGATGTAGGCATAGGGGGGAATTCAACAGGAAGCCAAGTGCCATCCTTCAACTTAATTTCCAAACCGTTCACATCATTTTGTTGATTAATTCCAATGAAACCGAGGTCCGAATGTTTAACTAACCCAGTTTTCGTATCCTCAGGCTTAGGGGCTCTGTATTTGTTCATCCGAATGTTGTATACATTCGAATTTATATGATCTTCCACCGAATTCTCTACACCGTAGAAATCAAACAGCATTCTTGTGATCACTTTGTCCAATTCTGTTACTTGGGTTGAGTAGGAGTGTATGAGATCACTGCGCATATCAAAATCATTCCAAAAATTAGATAAATTTGATTCATGCAAACCATAGAGAACTATTATTGATTCTATTGCATTTTAATGTTACGTTCATTAATACAGATATTTCAACAAAAAGTACAATAGATTATCAACAAAATAATAACACTTGATATATTTTTATTAGTCTCACAGAAAAGATAATAAGAAATATAATTATATAAGATCTTTGTTGAAGAAGAAAAAAATAACAAATTTATATATAAGGTGAAAATATAAACTAAGTATTATATTAAAATTTATTGTACCGATATTCGTCATTTCCTTGTGGCCACATTTGAGCAACAAAATTGGAAACCTGATCCAAGCTTGTTCCATCGTCTATGCCCAAGCTTTCGAATAAAGGGCTGTGAGGCAGATCCCCAATGTATGCGAAATAAGGTACGTTTGAAACGTGGGTTGTTTTTGTGTCACGAGAAAGATCGAAAAGGCCTTTGAGGGAATCAAAAAAGGGATAACATGAGGGAACTTTGTCGAAGGTTGCAAGAAAACAACTGTACTCTTCAAGGGCTTCGCACACTTCCTTGGCTGTTGATTCCCATGAAGTAGAGCCAGGTTTTAAGCTTTCGCTAGAAAGATCGATAACTGGGATCTTTTGAGTTGCTTGGTAATAACCCATGCTGTTTAGCTTTTTTTCTGGTTGAATTTAGGAGGAATACAAGTGTTGCATGGCTATATATATGTATACATTGGTTCATGCATGCAGTGACTTTTTAAAACTAAGGAATTGGTCAAGTCTTTTTATTTGAGATGTTTGGGGTGTTGACGATGGACTATGGACCAGAGCAGTTCTAATTAGGGCTTTTTAACTTATGTTAACAATTATTTAGAATATATTTATATAATATATTTTGAAATAACATATATGTGGATAATAATTATCAAAAGAAGATCGTTACAATTAAATTATAGATAAAATATCATAAAAATATATATTAATCATGAAATTGTTTTAATTTTATTTTTAATTTTAAAAGGAATTATTTATTCATTAAAATTTAATCTTCATTATTATTGCTCCTGGAAAAATATCAAATATATATAGAACACTAAGTAACATCTCAAAAAAAAAAAAAAAAAAAAAAAAAAAAAAAAACTCTAATTCTATTTGTTATGCTAGATGCCCAACTTCATCATTCTATCCAGCGGCACATTTCTCGATAATAAAACGTATAGATTTTATATGTCATCTGAAAACTCAGTTCTCCCTGTATTAATTAACTTGACTTCTCTGTGCTACCAAATTAGACTATTTAGATTTTTTTTTTTAATTTTTTATTTTTTATTTTTTGAAATTTTGATACTTGTCAAATTATAAAATTGATGTCATGTCTTACAAAAGATCCTTCTAGAAAATTTTGATTTTTCTTTTTTAATTTGTAAATTTTAAACCTTGAAAATGAAATGCTATTTATTCAACTATATAAAATTATTATCCATATATATATTTAGTTAATAAAAGAGCTTAATTTATTAAATCTATTATGATTGTTTCATGTGGGAGACATATTTCAACGTCTTTTACTCAGTCTTGGATGTGCCAAATATAATTGTCTCCTTTAACAGCTGGTCAGATATTTATTTACTTGTAAAACAAAAAAACAGTATTTACATGAAATCATAATATATAATAATATCTCTAAAAGACTAAGAAAAATATTATAAGTGCTAAAATTTATGGTTCTACTTTCATGTATACGTGTGATGTGCAGTAAGTTTTTGAATTAAAAAACTTATAAATTTATCAATTGTTCAAAGCTCAAATGTTTTGAATGTTGACATTGACTAAAGATATATAATTACAATTGCTTTTATTATTTTTGAGCAAATTATCAACTTAATATATATATATATATATATATATATATAAAATATATATGAGAACAGATAATATGATTAATACGGCTCCCAAAACAGGCAATATTGAAACAAAATTGTTAGTATGATATTTCTTCTAAAGTTCTGGGAAACTAAATATTTTTCAAAGCCAATTGAATTTCAAAATTTTTGTGCTTGTATGTAGTTGCATATATTTTATTGGGTATGTATATTTTAAAAAGGATATCGGTGCTATGATTCTCATGAAAATAAAATATTTATTATTCAAGATGTTAAATTCTATGAAGATTTATATATTTTTAGTTTTTTGAGATTATAATTTCTTTATACAATTCTAGTATATTCTAATCTATTATGATATCGGGTTAAAGAGTAATAAATTGTCACATAAAGTTTAAGCTGATAGAGAGAGATTAATTTTATTCTTTTAATAATTGTGGATATAGGTCTTTCAATAGAACAACATAAATATCTATGTCTCTTATTCTTATTCTTTACTTTCGTCTTATAATTGCTGGTATTTGTATTTCGATCCCAACACCAACAACCACAACCATAGAAGTTACATATGTGTCTCCTCAAGTAATATTGTTACCTTCATATCCTTTAATTCACGATTCAACTTCTCTTAAAGTTGAACCAAGATATCCAATTATGATAAATAGAGGAATTCTGAAAATTCATTATCATCCTAATTTTGAAGCTATAACTAAATACCCTATTAACAATTATACCTCTTCTCATTGTTTGTCAAAATCTCATGCATTTATTGTATCCTTTCCAAGTAATGTGCAAGAACCATTGATGGATTCATAATGGGAATGTCGCTGCCTCTAAGGAAGAAAATAGTAAGACGCAGGTGAATTTTTATCGTTAAACTCAATCTACATAGAATCATAGATCGCTACAGGGTAAAACTTGTTGCTAAAAGGTAGAAGTAAAAGTGCCAAAATGATTGTGGGGATACATTTGCTCTTGTAGCGAAAATAAATCTTATTTCCATAGCCTCAAATCAAGATTGCTCGTTGCAATAGTTTGATGTTAAAATTACATTTCTTAATGAAATCTTGGAAGAAGAGGTATACATGGATCCTTTTCCGAGTATAAACTATGATGGAAGAATATGCAAGTTAAAAAGGGCCTTATATAGATAGAAACAACCCCTCAAATATGATTTGGGAGGCTCTCAACTTTCATGAAGAATATTGGGTACAAATAAAATGATGTTGATGTTGGGAATTAGAACGCTATTAATCCCGCCCAGGAACTGTGGGACTCGAAATAATAATATGGGACGAGAAAATAAAAGATGCTAAAATAAGCTCAAAGATGAAACACCGAGATTTAACGTGGTTCGGCCAACCTGCCTACGTCCACGGACCCACACCAAATATATTATCACAATCTCAAAATGAGGAGTACAAGAAACACCGTACTGTATTTCTATTTGCCTACACAGAGGCCTATCACTCGACTCACTTTTTCCTCTCGTATACATGAAGTTTTTTTCTCTCACAAAGATCTCTCTCTCTTTGTTGTTTTTTGTGTGTTTTTTTTGGTGTTTTAAGAAGCTAAATAACCCCTCTATTTATAGCAAAATAGAGGGGACATTTTTTCTTCAAATTAGGCCACCAACCATAGCCTCTATCCTTGACAAAACTTAGCGACCAACTAAGCCACATTTCTTGACCAAGTTTGGCCACCAACCAAGCCACATTCCTTGACCATTAATTTCTCAACAATCTCCCACTTGAAGACTGATTTCAATCTGTCTTCACACCTTGAGTTTACTTCGTCTTTGCAGCTTCGTGAAATCTGATGTGGGTCATCTCCGTCTTCATTGTAGAAGACCAACTAAAGTTGAGCACAACTTCAGCTTTTCAATGGTTACTGTTTTTGTCATCATGTCGGCTGGATTCTTGCTTCCTTCAATCTTCACAAGTGATAACACTTCATCTTCCAATAAATTTCTAATGAAGTGATGCCTCAATGCAATATGTTTGGTCCTCGAATGAAACGCCGCATTCTTGGCCAAGTGAATTGCGCTCCGACTATCAAAGTATAGTCTGCTCTCGAAGTCTTGTGAAACCAAGCTCATTCAACAAGCCTTGTAACCATATCATCTCCTTGCTTGCTTCTGTAACTGCCACATACTCTGCCTCTGTAGTGGATAGTGTAACTATTTTCTGCAGTTTAGAAACCCAGCTGATTGATGTCTTGCCCAACGTGAAAACATATCTTGTGGTACTTTTTCTGTTGTCGACATCTCCAGCAAAATCAGCATCCACAAATCCTTGAAGCTGCAGGTTAGATCTCTGAAAAAACAAGCAATAGTCGGTAGTATTCTTCAAATACCCGAGAATCCACTTAACTGCTTCCCAGTGTCGCTTCCCTGGATTTGACATAAATCTGCTCACAACTCCCACTGCATGAGCAATATCTGGTCTCGTGCATACCATGGCGTACATTAGACTTCCAATGGCGGAGGCGTAAGGAACCTTAGCCATAAAGTCTAACTCCTCGTCGGTCTTGGGACTCTGTTCCTTCGATAAATTGAAGTGGCTTGCAAGAGGTGTGTTGACTCCTTTGGCATCTGCCATGCTGAACCTCTGCAAGACCTTGTGAACATACTCCTTTTGTGACAACCGCAAAGTGTCACTCCTGGAATCTCCGATGATCCTCATCCCAAGAATCTGCTTTGCTGGACCTAGGTCTTTCATCTCAAACTCCTTTGAGAATTGTCTCTTCAAGAGTTTGATTTCCTCCATATCTGCTCCTGCCACTAACATGTCATCAACATAAAGTAGCAATATAATGAAACTTGAATCAAACCTCTTGACATAACAACAATGGTCAGCGTTACATCTGTTGTACCCATTCATCTGCATGAAACGGTCGAACTTCAGGTACCATTGTCTCGGTGCCTGCTTTAAGTCGTACAAGCTTTTAACCAGTCTGCATACCTGGTTCTCCTTACCTTTGACAACAAAACCCTCTGGTTGTTGCATGTAAATCTCCTCCTTCAAGTCACCATGAAGGAACGCAGTCTTTACATCTAACTGCTCTAGATGTAAGCTCAGTCTTCCAGCAACAATACTCAACACTGCTCGTATGGTGGTTAGTTTAACAACTGGAGAGAAAATATCGGTGTAATCAATACCCTCCTTTTACTGAAAGCCTTTGACTACAAGTCTTGCATTGTATCGCCTCGAACCGTCAAGCTCCTGCTTGATTCGATATACCCATTTATTGTTAAGGCATTTTCCCCATAGGTAACTTTGCAAGCTCCCATGTGTGGTTCTTCCTCGGCGATTTCATCTCATCCTCCATAGCTAGCTCCCACTGGCTTGATTCCTCTACCCGACATGCTTCATCATAACATTCGGGTTCTCCACCATCTGCAAGTAAAATATAATTCAAATATTTCCTGTTAGGAACAGGAGTTCTTGCAAATCGTCCGAGCAGGGGCGGTGGTGACGGGTCAGAATCCGATTCCGAATCCGAGCTAGAATCTTGTGCGGTCTCCTGTAATGATTGATCATCATTCCGAGAGCTGGAACCTGTTTCAAATATAGATTGTCCTATAGGAGACATATCAAGGTCAATATATTCGGGTTCTTTCACAGGAGGGGATTGTGCCTTATCCTTATACATAGTAGTTTCAACGAATATGACATCTCTACTACGTATAATCTTCTTACTACCATTTTCCCACAAACGGTAGCCCATCTCTTCTTCACCGTAGCCAATAAAGTAGCACATACATGATTTAGCATCCAATTTATTTCTACTAACATCACTAATATGTGCATAACATAAACTTCCAAATACCTTGAGATGGGATAAGCTAACTTGCTTTCCTGCCCAAACCTCCTCTGGTATTTTGTGCTCCAGGGGTATTGATGGTCCTCGGTTGATTAGGTATGCTGCAATATTGATTGCCTCGGCTCAAAGCTCCTGCGGCAAGCCTGCATGTAGCCTCATGCTTCGGCTCTTTCTATCAACGTTCTGTTCATTCTTTCTGCTACCCCGTTCTGCTGGGGTGTTCCTAGCACTGTTCTCTCTAGCTTTATCCCGTTGTCTTTGCAAAAATTTCTGAATCCGGTGTCCTCATACTCGCCACCGTTGTCCGAACGCAGCTTCTTTTCCTTCAATCCGTTTGGCTCTCTACTAATGCTTTCCAATTTTTAAAGATCTGGAAACACTTGAATTTATGTCGCATGAAGTAGACCCAAGTCTTCCTGGAATGATCATCAATAAAAGTCACAAAATATGACTTACCTCCGATGGATTGGATTGAGCTGGACCCCATACATCCGTATGGATAAGCTCAAGTTTTTGCCGCTTTGGGTTCTTTCCTGTCCTGTTGAAGCTCACTCGCTTCGCTTTCCAAGCACGCAGCTCTCGTGCAGATCCATTCAATAGCTTTCAAATTGGGAATCTTCCCATTTGAAAACATTATCTTCATTCCTTTTTCGCTCATGTGGCCAAGTCTCTCATGCCACAGCTTGCGGTTATCTTCTCATCTCGCTAGAAGTAAACTAGCATTTTCGGTCATGTACAAGGTTCCGCTTAGTCCTCCTCTGGCAACTACCAAAGCTCCCTTGGTAATCTTCCACGCATCTTGAGTGAAGGTTGACACAAATCCCTCTTTGGCCAACTGTCCGATGGAGATCAAGTTCTTCTTCAAGTCCGGTACATTGCGAACATCGTTCAACTTCCAGGTTGAACCATTCAACTTGATGTTGACCCTTCCTTTGCCTACTATATTGCAGGGTTGGTCATTTCCAAGATAAACTTTTCCAAAGTTTCGTGCAACATAATTCTCGAACAGATCTTTGTTTGATGTGGCATGAAATGATGCTCCGATGTCTAGTATCCATGACTCCTGCTTGCTCTCGAGCGAACAAATGAGTACATCATTGGACTATCCCTTTGATGCAACATTTGCTTCTGTCTTTCCACTCTCCTCCTTGAGTGGCGATTTGCATTGGTTTTTGAAGTGGCCCTTCTTGCCACAGTTCCAACATTCGATGTCACCTCGAGTCTTGTTGGAATTTCTCCCTTGCTTGGATCGTGATCTTCCTCTATTTGAACTTCTACCTCTACTATCTACGTTGAAAGCGGCCCCGAAAGTTGAAGTTTTATCCGACTGTCTTCGGATCTCCTCAGTCAAGATCATGCTCACAACATCATCGAACTTTAATTTAGACTTGCTTTTGCCGCTAACTACTGGTGGATCGTGCCGTTCCAACTTTCGGGCAACTGTCCAAGAATTAACAAAGCTCGAACCTCATCACTAAAAGTGATTTCGACCGTGGATAATTGGTCTACTACCTCATTGAATTCATTGAGATGTTCTCCAAATTTTTCGCTTTCGACCATCTTCATATTGAACAATTTCTTGATCAAATGAACTTTGTTTGCTGCAGATGGTTGTTCATACATACTGGATAGAGCTGCCATAAGAGACGTTGTTGTCTTCTCATTTTTTATATTGAAAGCGACTGACTTTGACAAAGTCAATCTGATTGTACCGAGTACTTTTCGATCAAGCAACTCCCAATCGTCGTCTTTCATTTCTTCTGGGTTTTCCTTTCAACGGCTTATATAGATCCTTCCGGTACAAATAGTCCTCCATTTGCATTTTCCAAAATCCAAAATTTTTGCCATCAAATTTATCAATTTTGGAACTTTTATCATCTGTCGCCATTGCTCCCACTCAAACAAAAAAATGTAATTATCTCAAAAAAATCTTTTCGATGTGGAAATCGGACTACACCGACACCACAAAGCATATTAAGAATTTAAAGAGAAATTACGAACATTGCTCTGATACCAATTGTTGGGAATTAGAACGCTATTAATCCCGCCCAGGAACTGTGGGACTCGAAATAATAATATGGGACGAGAAAATAAAAGATGCTAAAATAAGCTGAAAGATGAAACACCGAGATTTAACGTGGTTCGGCCAACCTGCCTACGTCCACGGACCCACACCAAATATATTATCACAATCTCAAAATGAGGAGTACAAGAAACACCGTACTGTATTTCTATTTGCCTACACAGAGGCCTATCACTCGACTCACTTTTTCCTCTCGTGTATAACTTCTAAACATGAAGTTTTTTTCTCTCACAAAGATCTCTCTCTCTTTGTTGTTTTTGGTGTTTGTTTTTAAGAAGCTAAATAACCCCTCTATTTATAGCAAAATAGAGGGGACATTTTTTCTTCAAATTAGGCCACCAACCATAGCCTCTATCCTTGACAAAACTTAGCCACCAACTAAGCCACATTTCTTGACCAAGTTTGGCCACCAACCAAGCCACATTCCTTGACCATTAATTTCTCAACAGTTGATTATCATCCTGTGCTTTTGTCGACTTCCCTCGACAGGCTTCCGAAGTACCTGGGGGATTCTTTCCGTATCCTAGGGGTATGGCTGAAGCAACTCGAGTTTCACCTTCTTGTACAGCAGGCTTGGGAGATTGGGGGTATGAATGTGGTGTGCGGGATGGCTAAGGTCCAGGAACTAGCCTCTATATGGAACAAGGAACGCTTTGAGAATATCTTTGTCCTCAAACGGCGCTTCCTAAACCGGTTAGCAGGAGTTCAGCGGTTGCTTGAAGTCCACCAGAAGCCTTCCCTCTGTACTTGTTTGATTATTTATAATACCGGATCCCTTTTTCATTGAAAAAAAAAATTGATGTTGATTATACTCTCTTCATTAAAATAAGAGCTAAAGAAGGTGATTTCTCTTATTGAGTATATCGAAAATGTGGTTGTTACAATAAATGATTCAAATCAGATAGCTACCCTCCAAGAAAGCCTTGCGGCTGAGTTTAAAAGATATTGGGCAAGAGCGACAAATTTTTCATTGCCAACTAAAGTACATGCTAGATTAACTAGCAGAAATCGATATCCGGTATGCTTAGTAATAAAAATTTGTTGAAACTCCCATGGAAATGAATCCTAAGTTAGCTATTCAATAAGACCAAACTCCAACCAATAAGAAGGGATATCAAAAAATAATTAGGAAACTAATATACATGTCACATACGCTATCTTACGTTGCATATGCAATAGATAATTTAAGTCAATTCATGTATGCACCAAGTGAAGATCATATGGAGGCCCTTATTGAATCTTGTGTAACTAAAATCATTTTAAGGAAAGAATTTTTTTTTTTTTAATTTTGGGTTGAAAGTGGAGATTAAAAAATCAAGGGATATATAAAAGCTTGGGTTGGAAATCAAATTGATTGAAAATATATATTAGATATTTCATGTTTATTGGAAATAACTGGGTTACATGGAAAATAAGAAGAAAAAAAGTTGTAGATCAATTGCAAAAGTAGGATTGCATTAATTGATGGCATAAGGTGTTTTTGATCTACTATGATAAAACATATTTTAATCTAGTAGATTTAAATTTTTAAGTTATATTCACTACAAAATAATAATAATAATAATAATAATAATAATAAATGTCGTAATTTGGAGTCTTACATCGCTCACCTAGAAGAATTATTTAGCGGTTATTAAGTAGGGACTTTAGCACCTAAAGCCTTTTACTTAATGATGCGTTTTAAATCCACAAGATACACTTGAAGTGGGGTTAAAGCGAACAATATCATTGAGTTATGTATAACACATTATCAGCATGATGCTCGTGGTGGGAGAGTGTGTTGTGATTTGGAGTCTCACATAGCTTGCCTAAGAGATCTAATGAGCAGTTATTAAGTAGAGAGTTTGAAGTAATTTACTCAATGACACATTTTAAACCCGTGAGGCCCATTTAGACAATATCATTGAGTTGTTTATAATATGTTATCAACATATTGTGACTTGGAGTCCCATATTGCACCTTGGAGATCTATTGAGCGGTTATTAAGTAGGCATTTGAAACTCTTTACTCAATGACGCATTTTAAACTCGTGAAGTGGGTAAAATTGAACAATATTATTGGAGGGTGTGTTATGAGCATGATGCTCACGATGGGAGGGTGTGTTATGATATGACGTCCTACATTGCTCGCCTTAGAGATCTACCGAGAGGATATTAGGTAAGGGTCTGAAGTCTTTTACTCAATGATGCATTTTAAACCTGTGAGGTTGACCTGAAGTGAGTCAAAGTGGGCAATATCCTTGGGTTATGTATAACACGTTATCTACATATTGTAACTTGAAGCCTCATATCACTAGCCTAGGAGATCTACTGAGCGGTTTTTAAGTAGGCCTTCAAGGGCTTGAAGCCCTTTCGGTGATGCATTTTAAAGCCATGTGGGCCAAAGCGGACAATATCATTGGGTTATTTATAATACATTATCGGAATAATGATCACGAAGGGATGGTGTGTTGTGGCATGGAGTCCCACATCACTTGCCTAGGAAATCTACTAAGTGGTTATTAAGGGCATGAAGCCCTTTGCTCAATAATGTTTTTTAAAACCATCAGGTGTGCCAAAGAGAACAATATCATTGAGTTATTTTAACACGTTATTAACATTTTGTAACCTAGATTCCTATATCGAATGCCTAAGGGATCTATTGAGCGGTTATTAAGAAAGGAGTTGAGGCCCTTTACTTAGTGAAACATTTTAAATACGTGAAATCCACTTGAAGTGGATCAAGGAACACAATATCATTGAGTTATTTATAACACGTTATCAACATGATGCTCGTGATGAGAGGGTGTGTTGTGACTTGGAGTCTCACATTGCTGACCTAGAAGATCTAGTAAGCGGTTATTAAATAGGGAGCTTGAAGCCTTTGACTCAATAACACATTTTAAACTTGTGAGACAACACTTGGATTGGGCCAAAACGGACAATATCATTGTGTTGTTTATAGTTGTGACCTGAAATTCCACATCGCTCACCTAGGAGATCTACTAAGTGATTATTAAGTAGGGTTTGAAGTCCTTTACTTAATAAAGCGTTTTAAATTTGTGATGTCCACCTAAAGTAGCCAAAGCAGAAATTATCATTGGGCTATTTAAAACACTTTATTAGAAGGATGCTCACGATGGGAAGGTATGTTGTGACATAGAGTCCCACATTGCTCGCATTGGAGAATGACTAAGAGATTATTAAGTAGGAGCTTCAGAGGCTTGAAATCCTTTACTCAATGACGCGTTTTAAACCTATGAGGTCCAACTGAAGTGTGCCAAAGAAGACAATATCATTGGTAAAAAATAAATAAATAAATAAGGATTGTTGAGATGTATTTATTAAGTCATTTTTAAACTGCAAGTCTTTTATTTCTACGTATGTACATATGTCTTTAAAAATGTCTCAAAATTTTTTAATTTTAAAACTTTATTTTATTCAAACATAAATTATGTCTGTTAGAGAGAGATAAATTGTCATATACTCTAAAAGTTTAAGCTTATTGAGTGAGCTTAAATTTATTCTCTTAACACTCCCCCTCACATGTGGGCCGATGAGAAACTTTATAACGAAAGTCTACCATGTACACACAAATTGAACCAATGCAAATTTCTAACAACAACACAAATCAAATTTCAATAGTTAAGATTCGATCACTCGACCTCCCGCTCCGATACCATGTTCAAGAGAGATAAATTACCACATACTTTAAAAGTTTAAGTTCATAGAATAAGGTTAAATTTATTATCTTAACAATGTTTTGAGACTGTTAGAGTGGAGGTGTTTGATATTATCAACCACCATAACACATACATAATTATGGATTTAAAAATGCCGTAGTAATATATATATATTTTTTATAACAGTGATTACTATAGGAAGCTAAACTTAGAATTCTTTATAAATTTGGAGTGAAAATAGTACAAGATTAGGTATTTACAAATGGATAAACTTTGTGTGTCTTGACATTGTTCTAACATATTTTTATGCACTTTGATATGATGGAACATATGAGTGAATGTTAAAAAAATATAATTAAGACAAGATAGTTGTGTGTGTTTCAAATGCTCAAAATGTGCTTTTGTAAATCTTCCCATAATTGTCATTAAAATAATTTTTTATATATTTCTCAAATAAGCAAAAACATGTAAAAATTTTGTGTCTTAATTCTACTTTCAATTTTCTTCAAACATTCATATTTGATTTTTGGCAACAAGAACAGTGAAGTGGCTGGTCCCTCCAACTTTCGATCCAATTATATTTAGATTTTTGTTATGTAATTTAAAAATAGATTGCACTAATTATTTATTAAATAATTAGAATAATTGAGTAAACATCTTTAATTTAGGGTTTATAAGAGCCATGGTTTTTGGTATCCCGCAAAATGCTAAAGAAAGGTGAGGTAGCAAAAATTTAGAAAAATTATAATAGAACAAAAAGTACATTTCCTCTTTGCAAAAGAATTGCCTTATTGCTGCAAAAAAAAATTGGTATATGAAGGAACATAATATTAATATTAAAACTCAAAATGGGATTACAAAATAGTATTACAAATTCATTTTTCAGCCAGGCTGAAACCCTAGGCCATCAGTAGTAGGAGGCTAGGTTTTTATATGCAAACAAAGATACACATATATAGAAATTTTTACGAAATAGACCGGTAATTATTGTGTACGTAGTTTTCATTCCATCATCTAATTAATACCACAGTAAGCAGTAACTCTTTCTTCATCAGGGATATCCGGATTAGCGAAACGGAAGCGAACCAGCCCTAATTGCTCAAAATCTCTGAACTTTCGAGGGTTATTTTCGTCAATGAACACTTTGGGAATTTGAACCAAGCCAGTGTGGTGGGAAAATATTGCAGTGGAATACCTTTCCTTTCCATTCATTGTGACTCTATGAATACAGTGACGAATTTTCCCATTGCTCCATCCCTGTACACATAATTCCAGGTCAACACGTCTTCTTACAATTTGAATGTGTCAATTCAGGAAAAATATATCAAATATCATGCTTAAAAGACTTGACGTGATTCCGTGGAGTCAATTCTATTTTGGTGACTATTTTGTATATTAACTTATGCTAAATCGATTGAAATATCATACTCTTTTTATTAGAAAATTGATTTGTATCAAAGTATGTAACACTAATTATAATTAAAATCTAACTCATTTTTCATATATATTTTTTATATTTATCTTGACTCGTCTATACCATATGGACCAATATCCTTGATACGATCAAAGATACGGAGACAGAAAAAAGAACTCACCATCATTCCATCGCCTGCTAAGATGATGTAGGCATAGGGGGGGAATTCAACAGGAAGCCAAGTGCCATCCTTTAACTTAATCTCCAAACCGTTCACATCATTTTGTTGATTAATTCCAATGAAACCGAGGTCCGAATGTTTAATTAACCCAGTTTTCGTATCCTCAGGCTTAGGGGCTCTGTATTTGTTCATCCGAATGTTGTATACATTCGAATTTATATGATCTTCCACCGAATTCTCTACACCGTAGAAATCAAACAGCATTCTTGTGATCACTTTGTCCAATTCTGTTACTTGCGTTGAGTAGGAGTGTATGAGATCACTGCGCATATCAAAATCATTCCAAAAATTAGATAAATTTGATTCATGCAAACCATAGAGAACTATTATGGATTCTATTGCATTTTAATATTACGTTTACAGATATTTCAATAAAAGTACAATAGATTATCAACAAAATAATAACACTTGATATGTTTTTTTTAGTCTCATAGAAAGAATAATAAGAATTATATTTATAAAAGATGTTTGTGGAAGAGAAACAAAATAACGAATTTAGATATAAGACAAAAAGAAAAACTAAGTATTATATAAAAATTTATTGTACCGATATTCGTCATTTCCTTGTGGCCACATTTGAGCAACAAAATTGGAAACCTGATCCAAGCTTGTTCCATCGTCTATGCCCAAGCTTTCGAATAAAGGGCTGTGAGGTAAATCCCCAATATAAGCAAAGTAAGGCACGTTTGAAACGTGGGTTGTTTTTGTGTCACGAGAAAGATCGAAAAGGCCTTTGAGGGAATCAAAAAAGGGATGGCATGAGGGAACTTTGTCGAAGGTTGCAAGGAAACAACTGTACTCTTCAAGGGCTTCGCATACTTCCTTGGCTGTTGATTGCCAAGAAGTAGATCCAGGTTTTAAACTATCGCTAGAAAGATCGATCACTGGGATCTTTGGAACTGCTTGGTAATAACCCATGCTGTTTAGCTTTTTCTGGTTGAATGTACGATGAATAGAACCTTTGCATGGGGTACATATATATATACTATTGTATGTCCATGCAGTGACATTTTAAAACTTAAGAATTCGTCAAGTTCTTTACTTTTGAATTTGGGGTGTTGATAGTGGACCAACATTAGTTAGGGTTTCTGGTAACTATTGTCAAAGTAACAGTTGCTTTAATAAAAATATAGAAAAGATATATAAGTATATAAGGAAAAGAAATACATAAAAGTTTTATATTGTATTAACTTTTTAATCTTCAATTTTAACTAATTTACAATATAAAAGTTTATCACTACAAAAAAATAAAAATAAAACATAATAAAATAGTTGTAAGGGCTTTTTAAATGTATTGAATATATATTAGGCTATTTCTTTTTTTGAGACATTTATATTAAATGTCTCAATATTTGCAGCCTAAATAGCATCTAATATATTATATTTTATGTATGAATGAAATAAAATCTTTAAATTAAAAAATTATTTTAGATTTTTTTAAAAAAAATTTATTAAGAAACTTTTAATTATCCAAATATTTTATAAATATATATACACACACACGTAGTAATAAAAAGCTTTTAAAACTTTCAATTTTAAAATTTGAATAAATATGTCTCAATAATTTATTTATTTATTTTTTAATGTATTCACTAAAAATTAATCTTCCTTATTATATCTCCCCAAAAAATAAAGCGAAAAATTCCTAAACGAATGTATAAAACAAAAAATTATTGATATATAATGGCACAGTTTCTCAAAAATAAAATGGATAGATATTTTTTATATTAAAAATCATAAATATATACATTATTATCTGAAAAAATAAATAAATAAAAACCCAATTTTATCCCTTAACAATTTGAACTTTTAATTTTTCGATTTTACTCCCAAATTATTAGGAAGATTTGTATACTCTATAATACTTAAGTGTGAAATCTTACATAATATATATTCATAAAATAAATGATTAATAATTTATCATAACCTCTTTAATACAAGTAATAAATTTAAAAAATGAAAAAAAAAAAAATATATATATATATATATATATATATATTTGACTACATGCCGAACCAAGAAAAAAATCTCGTACTAAACAGTGAATTCAACACAAAAAATGTTTAGGAATTCTGTATATGTTATCTGGGGATGGTTAAAAAGAACAGTCTTCACCAAGAGAGACAAATATATATATATATATATATATATATATATATATATATATATATATATATATATATTATCCATACGTATATGTGTTTAAGGAGCTTAATTTATTAAATCTATTATAACGGTTTATTTGTCCAAATATGTTCACAGATTGTTTCATCTGGGAGACATTTCTTGATCTTTTACTCAGTCTTGGATTAATTTTCCATATATAAATATTTATTAATGTATATAGTCTCCCTTATCAGCTGGTCTAATGTTAAAATATAGAATCAGAATATATAATAATATCTCTAAAAACACTCAGAAAAAATTATAGGAATATTTTTGGTGTAATGATATTGTAGCCAATAGTCATGGTCTCTTACTACGTAGGTACCGGGTCGCATGCATTAAATGAAAGTATTTGACAACAAAGTGAGTATGAGAATATTATGGTGGTAACAAACACATTTTCTTTTGTTAGAACATATTTTTTAATTCATCACAATTAATTCCATTAATCTAAATTTGGTTCAAATTACGTTCATAAAATTCAATTTTTATTCGGATAAAGAGTTCACTTTGACTCTTACATGGCGTTCGCAGTGAGTGCAAACCCTTGATCCGGTGTAACATTCACTATACACTTTCTCATTGCAAATATTTTTATTAATTCATGACAAGGAGTATTTTTAATAGGATAATTGTTAAATTTGGTTTCTATTTAATTATAATTTTGTTAATAATAAATTCTTTCTTAAAATTGATTTTTGTAATATTGAAATTTTACTAATAAGTTTCATATCATTTTAGTGTTAAAAGAATTTTATTAATGAAATTTGAGTGAAAAGAATATGATAAGAGATTTTGGTCGTGCCTTTCTTTATCATTGGTAAAATATATGTAGAGAATTCTAACGAAATCAAGATAATATCACTAAATTATAAGATAATATATACATCTAATACTTAAAAATAGGAGATTATGTATATCTAATATCTAATATACCCCTTAGTCGAAACGGAGGAGGGAGAACATTGAGACTATTAAAAATCATCAAAGATATTAGCAATTTGATATCGAGAAGCAACATCAAGAACACCGTACATTTCCATGTGCAACTTTCTCAAGAACAAAATAGATATTCATTTCAAAATGTATGGGCTGTAATTTAAACCAAGAATTTAATTAGTAGGTAAGAGAGAAATAGAGGGCAAAAAAGAAGAAAAAGATAGAGTCATAGAGAGAGAAAAAGACAAAAAAAAAAAAAAAAAAAAAGGATAGAGATAGAGAGAAAGAATGAAGTAAAGAGAAAAAGCAGTGGGATCGGTGTATTGAAGAGAGGAGCTTTGAACTACATTGGAAGGAATAATATGGTATAAGACGTAGCATAAATTTTAAAATGTTCCAACCAAGTGATATATATATTGACCCTTTTTAAAATCTAAAGTGACTTTAATGAAATTGGTAATATTCAGTATATTTAGAGAAAGAGTCGGATTGGTTTTTATGTCATATTTGGAAGAGCCAAGCCTTACAGTAAGAAGAATAGAGAAAAAGAAAGAAGAAGAAGAAAGAAGATGAGAGAGAAGAAGAGAAGAGGACGAGAGAAATTCATTAACTTAGTGAAATTAAATGTGTGTTTGAGCTGGTGGTAGCTTGTTGAAGAAAAAAATTGAGGCGTCCTTGTCATCATTTGCTGACATCCTTATCAGGGCAGTGTTTTCAGAATTTTGAATAATATATGGCAATTTGTACATTGAAAATGGTTCTTTTTTTCTTTTTCTTTTCTATTTTTCCATTGTCAAATCCCAATCCGTAGTGAAAACAAAGGTAGATGTCCCAACACGGCGGCTACATTTTCTCCATTAAAAGATCGATGAAATTTCGCTATATATAAACCCCAATATAAATTTCCATATATGGAAAATTTCTCGCTTTTATATTTATAATTATTTTATTTTTTAAGATTAAACTTTAAATTTTAATTTTTAAAAAGAATAATTGGTGAAGTTGGTATCAAATTTATGTTTGACTAGTTTAGTTTTATTTTTTATTTTTTTTTTAAAGTTTCAAACTTTTTCCTAAGAAAAATTAAGTTATTTTTCAAGGATTCCATCAAAAAAATCTTAAAATTAAATGGTTTGTGTAATTTAATGAATAAAAAGAAAGATAAACAAGTCATTTTAAATGAAATATATTTATATATATTTTTTTACCATTTCAACTTTTTGAGGATATTTTTTTTTTTTAATTACTTTCTTAACGTCTTTAAACTTCCCATATATATATATATATATATATATATATATATATATATATATATTATAGAGAAAAGAAAAGTATTGAAAATTATATATAATGTTATAATATAACAATCTGATGAATATGTCAAATTTGTTGTCTATGTTAGAGGTATAAGATTTTCAAGATTGGCTTGTTTTTTAGTGCTCCGTATAATAAATTTTATCCAAATTCCAAACACTTTCCTAATAAATTCACAACATTAACTATAAATTCCACCAGATTGACTTCGCCATAACTAAAATAATTAAATGACCGTTTACGTCAATTAATTGGGGCTTGAATTCAACTTTTTTTTTTATGTAAAACATTTGTCTCTTGTTATAGAATTGGTTTCGTGCGTGTCATCAAATTTAACTTTTTTTTTTTAAAAAAAAAATTAATCAAATTTGATCCACATAATATTATTAAAAAGAAAAATAAGTTTATGTAATAAGGATATTAGGGTCAATTAAATACGTTTATGTATTTAATGATTTTTTTTTTTTATTTTCTTGTATTTGGAGTTATTTAGTGAGATTTTAATTTCGTTGATTATAAAATTTTTCCATTCATGACTTTTTTTCTCTAAATTCTTGTCGTGTGCGCTTTTTGGTCTTTGTGCTTAGTTATTTGCATACATTCTTTGATTTTATTTGTTGGTTGATTTATATATATATATCTTATGATGTTGAAAACCTATAGATATAATTATTGGCAAATTGTTTTTTGTTTTTTTTATTATTTTTTGGTTCCATTTTTTGGGTATGACCTAAGACCTCTCATTAAAGGCGAAATTTTTTTTTTAGTTGTTTTTTTTTTTATTCCAAAACAAATTTATCCTGCACTTTTTGGGTCAATGAATTTCTCAATTCTTTTTTTTTTATTTAATTTTTTCATAAGAAGATGTATTTTCTTTGGGCTTTTTAGATAAAAACTAAGCAATAAAAATTGGAAAGTCGTTGTTCGGACCTCAGCAAATGGTATCAAAGTCCAGACTTTGGTTACGGTCTAGAATTAGAATAAGTAATGGAGGAATTTCCATGTACAAACATATATATATATATATATATTAAATTGGCTGCTTCAAATTATTCTATTTAAAGTAGAAAAACCAAGTCAATTGAAAAAAATTAGATGATTACTGGGAGAAAATGTATTAAAAAGACTATATGAATTATTCAACAGTGGGTGAATATTAGTGTTTATCATGACATAAGCACATAAGTTAATGAATAAGTTTTGTTGAACAAATTTTACATTAGACAAGTAAAAATACTCTTTAAAAATATCATTGCAAGGCAGGTGGATCGAATCCGTCAGCACATAGCGGCACATTATAAATAAAAATAGAGCATATATTACAATTATGTGCATCATATTTAGTTACACTATAAATATCCGTTTTAAAATACAATAATTTTCATAATATCATTTACACCATAAAATATATAGAACATCAAGATTAGATTTATATTTGTTCGTAGGCTACTCGGGAGATGTTTTATGGAAGATACTATAACTTCTATGATCCTTAAGACATAAATGAAGAACGGATATTCAAAAGTATTGTTATTTTAGAAGAAGCAAAGAAAAATAATCTTTTGCAAGTGTGTAAATCGTGCATTAGTAGTATTCATGCCACTTATTGTTCCAAGATATGTGGCATGGAGAGAAATGGAGTTATATGCTAGCTAAGTGAATGACTAAAATTATTCACGGAAATACAAAGCAACCAACCTAAAACTAAGTGGCGCAGGAACCAAACTCAACTTAAAAAATTTAGGTGAGTCGGAGAAAGAAAAAAAAAAAAATCGAAATACATAAAAAATAAAAACAACAGATATTCTGTCTAAATCTAGGGTCTTTATACTGTCAATTTCAAACCTCATTTGCGAAGAGAGTTCGATTCTGTCTTCTTTCTTCAACAGTAGTCTAATCCATCCCGGGCGCATCAAAGATTTCGTAGAATACCTAAAAAGAAAACCAAATACGAATACGAACAAAGGGCCCAGATCTAGTCCGGGTTTAAAAATTTTTTTCTTCTAATAGAAGAAGAAAAAGCTGATATTTAAATATCGGTAGGAGACTAAGCATATGAGATGAAAAAGATATCAATAATACCAAAGAAATAGATGGAAAATAAACAAAACAAAACAAAAAAAAAAACAAAAACAAAGAAAACCACAAAAAATAGTAAATAAAGTTATTCCGGCCAAGGGAAAAGTTTTAGCCGAAGCTAAACTTCTCCCTTGGCCAGGGAGAAAGAGAGGTGGTGGCTGGAAGAAGAGAAGAGGGGAGGAGAAGGGAGGTCGGCGGCTGCTGAGGGAAATCTTTTTTTTTTTTTTTTTTTTTTTTTTTTTTTTTTAGGGAAATCTTTTAGTACTAACAAATTTCATTTGTCCAATAATGTCAATTAATCTTAATACACTCATAGTAGAATTGAATGTATTGACTATAGTTAATAAATTATTTAATATGGTACAAAATAAATTTATTGAAATTTAGTTGCTAACATTTATTAATGTTTTTAAGTATGAACGGTGCTTTTAATTTATATTCATATTTAGATGAATTTCTAATTGAACTGAAAGGTTGCATTGCATACGTGAGTATTGATTTGAATCAGCAATCTCACTTAAATATAGAGACCTTACTAGCTCACATGTGTCAATGGATTAAGTGTTTTAAAAATTAATTCATCACAATTAATTCCATTAATCTAAATTTGGTTCAAGTTACGTTCATAAAATTCAATTTTTATTCAGGGAAAGATTTTACTCCGAATATTACATGGCGCTCGCAGTAAGTGCAAACTCTTAATCTTGTGTAACATTTACTATACACTTTCTCATTGCAAATATTTTTATTAATTCATGACAAGGGGTATTTGGATCTCCTTTATCAGCGGGGTCAAATATTTACTTGTAATATTCATGCATGCAAACTGTTTTCACATGAAATCAGAATAATAATAATAATATCTCTAAAAGACTAAGAAAAGTATACGAGGGCTAAAATCTAAGATTTCACTTTCTTGTATACGTATATGTGATGTAAATTTTGAATTAAACAACTTATAAAATTATCAATTGTTCAACCCCCAAATGTTTTGGGTATTGACCGGTGAATCAAAATATGTATTTATAATAGATTTTATTGTTTTTGAGCAATTTTTCAACTGAATATATCTATATATATTTTATATATATATATATATATAGAGAGAGAGAGAGAGAGAGATGATGATAATGGTTGAAATGTTGAATATTCTTCTGTTTAGGATTAACAATAGGGTTCCCAAAATAGGCAATATTGACACAAAAATATTATGTGACATTTCTTTAACTTAAAATTATGAAATATTAAATATTTTTTAAACTTTGTAGGTGTTTGCTTAATTGCAGTTTATATTTATTTATTTATTTATTTATATATATAAGATAAATATTTTTTATATGATTATTTATTTTTAATTTGAAGTGTCAGTTCGGAATATGATATAAGCTCATTATTATTTATATTTGTAGGTAAGATCGTTATCAATTATGTTGCTTATACTACTCTTAAGAAGTGTAGCTAATTTCATAATCATTTTTCTCAAATGATTGTACTCTAAGTTTTGACGATTTGATGATAAAATAATGATACAATATATCTTAAAACATTTTTAAAGATATTATTTAATATACTAATAAAATTAATTCATGTGTTAATTTAATTAATTATAAATTTTTTTTTCTTTTTATAAATTAATGTATCGGTCTCGGACCAACATATATATATATATATATATATATATATATATATATTAAATTTTCTGACTTAGGATATCTGGGAGAGATTGTGCTGTGTGAACATGGAACCGTCTGAGTAGAAAGTCTGTGTGTATTTTCTTGATGTGAAAAACATTGGAAACTGAATACATCAATAGCTCGCCAGAATTGAACATACTAATTAAATTAATAATCTAATTCTGAAAAACGAACTACTGACAAATATTTCGATATTTCTCGGAGGTATCAATTAAATTTTGTAGGAATGTTTTGTGAACTTCAATAAAAATATTCAAACCCTTAAACATTAAGATATTGAACTGCAACCCTAATTTCCAAACGGATATACTTAAAAATGAAGGATTTGAACCCCATAAGTCCCTCAATGATTGGGTTATCCTTATTTTTTTTAATCTATGTATGGTCAAAGACATAAACTCGATATATCTTTTTTTTTTTTTTTTTTTTCTTTTGCAATAAATATTTTAAATTAATCTTAATTATACACATCGACTTTTAAATTATAACTAAAGATATATTTTATGTATAAATAAAATATAGTTTTTAAATTAAAATTTTTTTGACACTTTGTTAAGGCATATTTATGTGTCTAAATATTTGCCACAAAAGCTTCTATTGCTTTATCATCTACAAGCATACATTCCTGCCATAAACACTTTTGAATATTCTGTTTTTTATAGTTCATATATCCTGTTTAATTGCATGCGAAACTGAAAAAATATATATATATAATAATATATAAAAAGAATTTAATCATCAGAAATTACAAATTGTAAACAAAACAGAAAGGATAATTAAATCAAAATTTGTAATGTATTATTAACAACTTCCTCCTATATTTAAATAATATTAGTCAGAAATTTACCATGATAAAATAGATACAAAAGAGCTATAACTCTTAACATTATTATTATAATGGCACTTACACTAAGAAATGTCAAATTGATTATCATTCATCAATTTAGTTGGAATTGACACTTTTAAGGCCAAACTAATGTATATATAATTGATATGTCTACATAACTTTATAAACATATCTCTTTACCATATAGCCCTATATTTCATATACAATATTTTGTTCTCTACTTTTTTTCCAGGCACCAAATTACCATTAACAAACATACAATAATCTGTAGTGGATCTCCTTTCCTATTTTTGAACTAACTCAATTTGCCACATATATAAAAGCATTCAATGTTACCCTGCCCATAAAGTTATTAGACAAACATAATCGGAATATGTATTGTGAATATTATTTGAGAGTTTGTAACTTATTATAACCGTGATGTATGAGTCATAATAAGGTTTTCTTTTTAAAAAGAGTTAGACTCTGAAGGCATAATGCAAGCTAAATTTGAATTAGTCCGATTAAAAAATTTAAAAAAAAAAAAATGTTAGCATTCCCATGAGCAATGCAATTTGTGCAGACGTCATACTCTTCCACATACTCCAAGAGCAAAAAAATCAGATAGGTTTTGGATAACCCATTCACCCATCTTAGGTAAGTACTTGTGTGGGTTTTCACTCATTAGATCCTTTTGCACAACAAAATAAATAAAGAAGGAAATAATTTCTAATAAAATAAATAATTAATGTGGGACTAAATTATATGTGTTTTTAAAAATATTAAAAATTAAATTTTTTAAATAAGTAAAAGATTTAGTTAAAGTTTAAAAAAAAAAAAAAAAAACCTTTTTTTTCAGATAAATGAATAAAATCTTGTCGGGGGATGAATTGGGGCTTCCAGCTGCTTCGAAAGGGGCTCAGAGCGATAGAATCACCTGTTGACACCCCCCGAATTTGGTGGAACCCGTCAGCAAAAGGGAAATTCACCACTTCTTCTGCACATGCCCTTATTCGCCAGGATGAGGGACAATCTGTGGAGGCAGCACATTGGAACGCAATCTGGAGATTAAAAGGTCCATCTCGGGGACCCCTCTTGTTGTGGATGTTATCCCATAACAGGGTTAAAGACGAAAGAACTAATGTTGGGGAGAAGACAAATTTTGGATGATGCTACTTGTAGTGTGTGCGGGTTAGCCACTGAATCTGCCTTACATGCGATTCGGGACTGTGTTGTTCCTAGTCGGATTTGGAGATTGTTATCTCCACCTGGTACGCAAGATGGGAAGTGGCAGTTGAACGACCCGTCGGAATGGGTGTATTCCAACCTAACGTCCAAGGCTTCTGGAGGAAATTGGAAATATATTTTTTGCTCAGCTGTGTGCAGGAGTGTTGGTTTTGGAGGAACCAATTGCTCTTCCAACAACAAACACTTCCGCCTGGGGAAATTGTGGTTCATCGTATTCTGGAAAAATGTTTAGTTTTAATCTCTTCTTTGTTTAGAGATAGAGCTACTTACGACATAGGAAACTATTGTTAGTTTTGCCTCTGTTTTTGGTGAATCTGGGCTATTTTGCCTACTGCCCTTTCGCTACTTTGGTAGTGGTTTTGTACAGTTTTTCCTCTATTATATTCAATATAATACCCCTTTTCAGGAAAAAAAAATAAATAAAATCTTGTCTAAATTGCACTCTGGGTTGTTCTTCTTCTAATTGGGCCTTTATGGTCGATGGACCCATAGATGGGTTAGTCCTATTGGGAAAAATGAAAAAAAAAAAAAAAAAAAAAAACCCATAGAAAGTAAGAAATGACAACCTAGATGGTTGAGATCAGACTCTTATTTAAGTTGTGTCATCTGTGTCAAGTGAGATTTGAACCAGGTGAAATAAAAATATAAAATCAAATAATAATATTCATGTGGAGAAATGCTTATTGTGGAAAAACATGTTTGAATCCATTGGTATTAGATCCCAACCAAATGAAAAGATTTTTTTTTTTTTTTAAAAAAAAAAAAAAGAGTATTTCAGTAAATGACTTACTAATGAAACATTCAAATTATCTATCAATTATCAAAAAATGAAAGAAAAAGAAATTGATATTTGATTAGAAGTTATTGGTATTATGTATTCTACTTTAGTGTTTGTCTTTTATGCAATGTTGCTACAGTTTCAGATTATTTATAATGGAAATCGATTTGAAATTTCTTTGTTTTTATTAGTTATTTGTCCTTTCAAAAATTGAATATAAAAAAGGAAAACAAAATTTCTCACATATTGAATTTTATACTCACTTTTCCTTTCAATCTTTCGTGATAATTAATGATGAAATGAATTTAAAACATGGGATATAAAATATGAGAAGCAAAATATTTAATTCTAAAATAATGTGTAATTTTTTGTTTCTTGGAAAACTTGGAGTTTTATTTACATGATTCCTTGCTCAACAAATTTTCTTTAAAAAAAAAATTAAATAAAGAAGTCAACTTTAAAATTTTTTAAACATTAACAGTTTATGTGGTTTATTTTTAAAATTTTTAAAATTTTTCTCTTTTAGAAGAAAAAGGTAATCATCATTTACATAAAATATATTTTTATATATATCTTTTATCCTTTTCGTAATATTTCATGAATAAGTGACTTAATTATTTTTTTCTTTAGGTGACTAAATTCACCACAAACCATTATTAAATTTTAAAAAATTTTGACAAAATTTGTGAAAAAATATCTTATATTTCTTATATAAAAAAGTTTGGAATTTTGAAAATGGAAATTAACTAAATATATATTTTAAAACTAAACTTACTAAATATTAGTTTTTTTTTGACCAAAATTCACCAATTACTCAAATAAATAACTTATAGATAATCAAACTTTTTTAAAAAAATAAATAAATAAATAATCAAAGAAGAGTTCGATTAATTTAGGAAATAACAAATCTTTAGAAAACTTAATTTAAAACAAGGGAAAAAAAATTAACAAATATTTTTCAAAAGAAAATCTAAATTTGAATAATTTGATAATACTATTAATAATATTTATAAATAAAATAAATTAAAAAATATTTAGAAAGATACAGTAAGTAAACGTTTAGGGAAAGTCAAAATAATAGTAGTAACAATCAAACATATCAATTCTGTAATATTTAAAAAACACAATTCAAAATAATAATGTCTTAAATATTCTTTTAAATAGGAGAAAAAGTCAAACCTCTTACTTCTATCCTAAAATTATCTAAATTTACAAACTTGGGTAATGAAGATCCCGAGTAGGTTCTTCGCCTAAAATTATTCCACATTTATTATAAAATTACAAACTTAATAAATCTAATTATAAATTTAATTGGTCCCTAAACTTATTAAAAATTTAATAAGTCAAAAATGTAATTCTAACAATTAATGTTACTAACCTTATTTACAATTGACATCACAAAATTTATTCAATTTCAAAACCTTCACATTTGGATTTTCTTAGCACCCGTTGCTCATAATACAATAGAGAGACATTAAACAACCTCTTAAATTATATCTTCTAGGGTTTAGGGTATATAAATAAAAACAACAAATTTGTACTATAAATCTCTCAAATATTTAAATACCTAAATAAGTTATTTAAACTTTATAAAATTACAGCATCACCATTGTTAAATCGGTGATAGGTATCACACAGACATGCACAACCAAAGTAAAGGCAAAGCCAAAAACATCCATAAAGCACAACAAAAAAAGTACCAGCTAACCTGTGCAAAAACACAAACAAGCCAAGTCATGCACTTAAGCCAATGATAATGGATGCTCAAGTTATTAACAATTTCTTATAAATATATTAACAAGTATTACAAATATATTCATAATTTGTCATTAAATATGTATATATCAAAGGAGTGTGTATATATATATATATATATATATATATATATATATGAATTTACTATTACAAAAATGGTTAGATTATTCTAAATTTCAATCCTAACAATTAAATTGAAATCCAATTTGAGGAGCACTTAATCCCTTAAGCCAAGTATGGAGTAATAATTGGTGTGCATTGTGGAAGGTCGTCACCAACCCCAGTATAGAGGACAAATAAACAGAGCAGAGTCAGGGCCAACCGTGGACAACCAGAGAAAACGACCACAGATTCAAATGGTAAAAGAAAATTAAGGAGAGCTGGAGGCTCTACTTACCTACGAACCACGAGTACGCAGAAGTCCAGATGACGATCTGTCCCAAAAAATTTGAATAAAGGGCTCAATAATACATAATACTGCCTTCCTTTTTTTTTATATATATGTATTTTTTTATATGACGGTAAAAAAATAGAAAGAGCAATTATTTTTATTTTAAAAAATCAAGTCAAATAATATTTAGTCTTTTTAATCTAAAGATACATTACATTTTTTTATAGGTAACAATGAAAAATATAAAAGAGAATTTTATTTTTTTTTTTAAACATTTTATAATTACTCTATATTCATACTAATTCAAAATCAAATTACGTATTGAAAATAAAGTTGGTAACCATTACCAAGAATCTATTAAAAGAAATGTAAAAGAAAATAAATAAATAAATAAAACGTGTATTCTTTTCTTCAATTATTAATTTGAAGACATAATTGCACGACAATGTGTTTCACGAGTTTGCCTTTGACAATTATGTGTTTCAGCTTTTTTATCAATTGAAGGGACAACAACCATCAAAATAATGGCGTTTGATATATATATATATATATATATATATATATATGGTGATCCAAAAGGCATATATATTTTGGATAATATTAATTTAATTTGTTTGGAAAGAATTTAAATGGCCAATTGAAAAGAATTTGAACTTGAAATGACATTTATGGTGTAAATTATATAAACCACATATTTAGTTATTTAAAATAAATATGGAGGAACTTTCTTAAATAAGATTTTTTAGTTTGAGATTTCTACTCCACTAATGCATCAATTAAAATCTTTATTTTACGTGAAAATGTGATAGCTTAGTTGGTTTGACTTTTCTTACTTAAATGTCTCATAATGACTTGTCAAGTAAAGAACCTAAGTTCAACACATGTCATCAACAAGAATATCGAATCAACAAATATCATTATTTTACTTGAACATATGTATATATATATATATATATATATATATATATATATATATATGTATAGACTTAACATACGTAAAAGTTGTCCACATTTTTATCTTGTTAGTTAAAAATAATTATTATTTAACTTGTTCTTTATTTGTCATAGTTTCGTCAATAAAATTACTAAATTTTATATTATTCTTATATTAAAAATATTTTATTAGTAAAATTTTGAGCGAATTAAAATGAGATTTTACTGGTGGATTTTTTTTTTTAAAAAAAAAAATATATATATATATATTGATAAATTATTTTTTAATTTAAAAAAAAAAAAAAAAAAAAGTTGTGGACATATATCACTTCTAACTATAGTTTGCATAAAAGATAAATAAATAAAAAAAATAAAATTGTGGACAATTTTATAAAAGTGACATGCCTGGTTCAATAATTATGGGACACACGCACGTGTGCATTTGCTCTATAATTAATTACACGAGTCAATGGTTGTTAAGTTTTGAAGCATCATACACAAACCAAAAGATTTTTTCTACCCTTGTATTAACATAATGGAGAATTTAATAAGTTACATATAAATTTCAAACAATTCTTATTCGAATATGTAAGTTAATTCTGAATATTGATATAAAATGATATATTTATGGGGAAAAAAAAAAGAATAATTAAAATATTAAAATATATTTCATCTTTTCTATAATATTTTGTAGGTAAACTACTTATCTTTTTTTAAATTATGAATAATTATTTTATTAATTAAGTGTTTTCTTTTCATTTTTTATAAATATTTTAATATGTTTTGACTTCAAATCGTATATCGTAAAAGATTTATTATGTACGAGTCTCTATAACGTATAGCCCTCGAAATTCCGCAAAAGTCGAGAGACACAACATACATATTTGATAAATATTTAAGGGAACAGTTCGGCATAATAATTGTCAATAATAGTTAAAAATAGAAAAATAAAATTAAAAAATGATATAAATTTTATGTTTTTATAAAAAATTCTAAGGCAAACTTAATATATAAAATTTATAATGTCATCTATTTATTTTTTTCTAAAAAGAATTTATAGTGGATTTAATTTTTTTTTAAAATAGTAATTTTATAACTTTTATATAAATATCCATTGCATTTATATTAAGAAAACATATATTAAACATTACAAATATATTACTAACTTAGATATAATAGTTGAAATAAAAATAATTAATTAACTAAATGAAAATAATATTAGAAATAAGAAAACTTTAAAGTAAGTAACTGATAAATAAATAGTTATAATAAAATAAAGCAAAAATATATGAAATACAAAATAAATCTATTAAATTAAATTATTTTAAAGGATATTATCACAGTCTTTTTCAGAATTCACAATTCCTTATACTTGAAACGTTCGCAAGCATTTAATTAAGAAATTATTACAACTAATTTAGTACGACAACATTAAATCTGAAATGAAATAAATCTTTGTACAGCTGTATATTATCAAGGACTTTATTGTCAATTCATGAGCTCTGTATTATTTTTATATATATATATATATATATATATATATATATATATATATATCTGTAATAACCTGCTATCTATCTAATATCTATCACTGAAAAAAAAAAAATCCTTTGAAGAAAGAATTGTTAATCACAGAATGGCAATGGCGCCTGATGGAGTCGAAAGTCTGAACAAGGCCCTTTCAGGTTATTAATTTTTTTTTTTTTTTTTTTTTTGTGTGTCTTTATTGAAAACCCACGAATAGTAAATTAATGTTGGGGGATTTGATTTGATTTCATTTGGATGTTTGATTAATTAGGACATGGAATTGAGGAGAAGACACTAATATCAATACTGGGGAAATGGAAACCACCGAAGCAACAGCAGCAGCAGAGACAAGAATCATTGAAGAAAACGAGTCGGGACATTATTTTCGTCGAGGGTGACGATGATGAACGGGAACAAGATAACGGGCCGCCGGTACCAAAACTTCTCCAGGAGTTTTTGCGTTTCAAGGTTAGTTTTTAATTCTTTCGTGATCTGGTTTAATTTTCAGATTTTGATTTCCACTTTTTGTTTTTCCTTCTGTTTTATCGGAGGTTAGAAACTCCGTTTGTCCAAGAAAGGGATATAAGTTCACTTGCTTATTATTTAATTATAATTTAAGAAGTAATAAAAGTTAAAAATACTTTACTAATTTTAAAAATTCATTAGTCCAAGTTGAAACAAATATATTTACTTTGATCAGTATGATTTTAAGTGTTATCCTTAATTTTAAATGAAAATATTAGCATTGAAAGGATTAAAGAGAATAAACGATTTAAAGAGATTTTAAAGCGTTTACCAATTTTAATCAAAAGAAGTGATTGATATGTTGGTCAATTTTAATTAGAATGACCAATTTAATCAAATAAAAAAATAAATAAATGATCAATTTATTTGAATGGATTGGAGGGAAAAATTCTCCAATTATAAAAATTATGATTGAATTTGTTATTGTTTTTCATCCATACTTTTTTCAATTAATGTAGGGTAATTAACACTAAATATAGGTAAATAATTTTATTTTTTTTTTTGACTAAGTGAAAAAAAATGGAGGTAGTATTAATTAAGGGGCTGGTGTAATGAAAATTCAGGAAGCGGTGATGATGTGGACAATGCATCCCTGGGAAAGAGATGCACGGATAATGAAGGAGGCAGTGCATAAAGCAGAAGGAGGGCATGACTACTGCGGGCTGATGATTGAGATCGCATGCACCAGATCGTCTGATGATTTGCTGGGAGCAAGAAGAGCTTACCATTCCCTCTTTGAACATTCAATTGAGGAAGACATTGCATTCCATATCCGGCCACAGGGTTTTGAGACAAGGGTCAGTCCTTTTTAATTACCTTAAACTGATATGATTCTCGGCCCCCCAAAACTAAATGACTGATGAATTGATTGAAACAGCTTTTGGTAGGGTTAGTGAGTTCTTATCGCTATGAAGGACCAAGAGTTAGAGAAGATATTGCAAAATCGGAAGCAAAGATGATCCACAATGCTATCAAAGAAGCAGTTTCTGCTGTTGATCATCATCATTCCTTGGAAGAAGAAGCTCTGAGGATACTAACTACGAGAAGTAAACTCCATCTCAAGTCTCTTTATCACCATTACAAGCAAATCAGTGGTAAAGACTTAGATGAGGTAATTCAAGGATACACATATACACTTTTCAATGTTATACAAAAAAATAAAATTCTCAGTTAAATCTTACACCATTTTATTTGCCAAACGTTCAGGATTTACGGGGCAAAAATTCTCTCCTAAGACTGGCAGTTCAATGCTTGTGCTTACCTCAAACCTACTTTACTGAGGTGAGTATATATATATATATATATATATATGTTTTACTGTGTTTTTTATCTTTTTTTTTTTTTTTTTTTGGTCTTAATATTGAAAATGAATACGCATTGGATGAATGCGATCAGATATTGGAAGGATCATTAAAAATGTCAGCAGATGAGATAGCAAAAGAAGCGGTAACAAGAGTGATTGTAACGAGAGCAGATGTGGACTTGAATCTCATCAAAGAAGATTATCTCAGAAAATGTGGAGTTAGTTTACCCAGCAAGATTGAAGAAGTTGCTAATGGAAATTATAGAGACTTTTTGCTCACTTTAACAGCAAGAGGAGAATCATAAAAATAAAAAGAATTGAAAATTTGTGTGGCGATTTTTTTTTTTAAAAAAAAGAGAGTTGAGAGAAAGTTTAGAATGAAGGTTTGGGAAAGGAACTGTTTTACATCAAGTGAGTGTTTTTTTTTTTTTTTTTTTTTTTTCACTCTTTAAATTTGAATATGAACTCAATAATGAGCTTGTTTGTTGTCATGCTAAATAAATAATGTTGTTTTCTTACACGTCTGCAATGGGAAAAAAAAAATGAATTCTTGAAAATTACTTAATATTAAAATTTAATTTAAATCTCGTTGTGACTTAATATGTTTATGAATAATTTTTTATTTTTTCAATTTAAGTATAAAATTAATTACAAATATTATAAATATATTTATAATTTGTTACAATGACATAAACAATTAAAAAGACGTTATTTTATAAATATATGAACTCAATATTAAATATACATTATTTTATTTTAATTTTCAATTATAATCATTAACTTGAGTTAATCCATATAGGGGAAATCATGCATCCTTGTTTGTTCATTTGTCCTTTTCTACATAAGTGGGAGAATGGTAGTCCCAAACATCAAATTTGTTTTATCTAAAGGCTTCAAAAGTAAAACATAGAAATATTTACGGTCTTAGGTAACCTCTTATAAGTTTACTTTACTATGTAAATAGTCTTATTGTATTTTGTGTTTTACAAAGAGCCTTTGGACTAGATCATTGGAATTTTCAACTTGATCATCAATTTACTAACAATATTTTATTTTATAAATATATTAATAATTTATTAAAATGGCATATACCTAGGAATATAAATTTATTTTAATAAAAATATAAACTCATTTTTATAAAAAAGTTATACCCATATCATGTCGCATTGTAGGGAAGCGCCATTAATTCTGTGGTCGTGGCACCATAGTCGAGGGGGTGCGTCACTTTCTTCTGAAAAATTTGCTTTCTTGGGCATTTTTTTTTTATCAAAGAACTAAACATCGCGCTTTAGGTAAACTACCGTCTCTGTTTTGGATTAGTGGTTATTCTAAGTTGAATTTTTTATTCGATTAAATTAATGGTTAAAATTAAAAATTAAAATATAGTTTATATAAGTGATTTTATATTTTTATTGTAACATCATCATCATTTTAATATGCACAGTAATTGTAACAAATTATAAAAATATTTATAAACAGTTATTAACAGTTTTATACTCAAATTTGAAAACTATAGCTTGAACAGCTCTTGTCTGAAAACTATAGTTATAATACCAGACTTCTTCTAATCCGAAGAACCTTCAATATAGAGGACAATTGTACCTAAATGTTCCTTGGCTACAAAACATATGGTCCAACTAAAAACACATATTTTTGTTTTATATTTCTAAATTTTATTGACAATAACATATTGTGAGCGTCTTTCTCTCAAGTAAAGATTTAAACTCTACAAATGCAATCTAAGCCGAATACGAATTAATTGGAGTCATCGATGACTCCAGAAATTTGATGGCCCAAAAAAAAAAAAAAATAGTTCAACCATGCAATTTTTTCCACAAAAAATCTTTAGTCGGACTTGACATAGCAAACAACATTTTGATATTGTTTCAAATATGTAAATTTAGTCCTCAATCTTTTTATTTTTGACAATTTTGATCCTCAAATCATTTTCTTTTCTAAATTATTGACTCTCTCCATTTTTTTTTTAAAAAAAAATCTTTTTATTATTATTATTATTTGTCGGATGTTTAGTCTGTTTTTTAACCTAAAATACTATATAGTTGAGATTTAAAAAAGAAAAAAGAAAAGAAAAGAAAAGAAAATATAATCACATTCTCATGAAATTTTAATCAAGACAAACAGCAACTATGTTGTAATATCAGAAATCCATGACCCAAAAACACTGCCATTTCCACTCATGTCTTCATCATAGGATTGAACAACAAACACATAAACCAGAAACATAACAAACATTCACAATTTCAGAAATTAAATCCCAGATTCCAAAAACTCAAGATACTCAAAAGGGCAGTCAAATATATATATATATATATTTGCTTGCTTTCTATATCTAGTCTTCCATCCCCAACAAAGCAAGCAAGAAAGACTTGTAGTGACCAGAAGTTTCCTTGGAGATTGCTTTCTCCAGAGCAACACTGTTTCTCTTAAAGTAAAGTTCCTTGATCTCCTTCAAGTTCTTCTCAGCCCTTGTGATTATCACTCGAGTGATCGCATCCTCATCCGTCCCTGGCTTGTTTATTGCATTGCGAAGCACCTGGAAATAGAATATTATCCGATCTCATCCCATATCATATGTGAATATATATATATATATATATATATATATATATATATATATATATATATATATATACATAGTATATTACATATAAGATTTGGATTGAGAGAAACATGAGTCTCTTACCTTCTCATAGTACTTCTGAGGATTATTGATGCACCTTATGGCTGTAAGCAGTAATTCTAAGTAATTATTCTTTGGATCCTCCTTCAAATGCTGAAAAGTTTTCAAGAACATACGAAATAAAAAAATTTAGATGCTACTCAAACATTTAACAAACACTAGTTAAAATTACAACAAATTTGATTCATAACCTTAGTGATTGCAGTTCCATGGTTATCCTTGTAGTTGTTAAGAGTGGCCACAATTTGAGCATTGCTTCTTGTAGTTAAGATTCTGATGACTTCTTCATGATTGAAATGCTTCTTTTTCATGATATTCTCAAGTACCTCTGCTTCAGACTCTGCCAATTTGACATTAATCTCACCACCACCATATTTGTATGGACTTGCTAAAGCTACCAAAAACTACAATGAAGCCAAGAACAACCCCAAAATTCCCATCAATTAATTTATATTTGACTCATATAAATTGGTATAAAAGAAAATAGGAAAATATGGTTTAAAGATACATACTTGTCGCACATCGCCATTGGTGTGCTGAGCAAGATCCTCTTCCAGAGAACGCTTGTAGCGATTCTGATAGGCCCGCTTCACACCTAAAAGCTCTTCAGGATTATAAATGCATGCAAATTCGACGATTACACGATAATCAGATTCCTTGATGCCAACATTTAGCAGCACAGCATCGCGATCCTCTGGATCTAACATCCACCTATATACGGCTTTCTATGATTGTATGCAAAGAAAGGAAAAATTTGTTAATGCATAGATAGTGGTAAATCAAAATCCCAGATCGATGAAGCTTGTCGCTTCTGTGTCTTTATACAAAAACTCTTTATTTACACTGCAAATAATAAAACACTGATTTTTGTTTTATACTAAATGAGCACAAATCAGGGCCCGGAAATCCATTTTCTTGTCACCATAGAAAGCATTTCAGAGGAAAATTGTCATTAGAAGTATTAAAGATGGTAACAGAAAAAAAAAATTCAAATCAGAGACAAAGAAACCTCAAAATGACCGGAGAGCTCCGATTCAAGGAGCTTGATAAGATCATCCTGATACTGATCCTGGTAAGCCTGCTTGATCAATTTTCTTTGAACCCAGTTTCTGTGGGCAATCACTGATATGATAGCCTTCTCGTTTGTTCCCCAACCTTCATGATTACACATAAAAACTTCAGTTTAAAACATTTAACCAAAACAGAAAGAACCCATATTCATAAACATTGAAGGGAAAATAAATCATTTTGAAAAGAAAAGAATCAATATATACATATAAATATATATAGAAAGAACAAAATGCCACAAGAGACGATCTAATCATTTATGATTCTCTGATCAGTAATCCCCAAACCAAAAAGAAAAATTTTGCTAATCGACTATATTTCATGATCACTACAAAAACCCCTCATTCGAGATTTTATCAAACAGAATAAAAAGGAGGGGTTTTGACACGGAAGAACTAAAAAAAAAATTCATCTTTGCCCCCCAAAAACATACCAAAAGAACGGGGGTAAAAATATAAATGTATCATTTAAGGGTTACCTTGACAAGCTTTCTTGAGAGCTTCAGCATCAGCAACAGGAGAGGGATGCTCAGGGAAGATGAGGGTAGCCATTGCTGAAATTCTTAGTTATTATCGATGGAATTTGTGAATGTGTGTGGAAAATCGTGTTTGGTTCGGTGGGATTTATAGTAGCAAGCAAGATCAGTGTATAGCAAACGACATTTATTGTTGTTGAAAGTAACGCCTTTTCAAAAGCAAATTCATTTTAAAATTTGTAAACAACGTATGAACCATGAACCCAATATTTCGTATGAATCCAAAATGTAACAGCTATAAAATAAAAATCAATCAATTGATACTTGGGAAGAATGCATTTCTTGAAAAGCTGAAGATGCTTCTTGCTACATTCTTTTGACGAATTTATTGATATAGAAAAAGGAAAAATCAGTTTGCACATGGAATTGATGAATGGTATAACACTGCCTTTTTTTTTTCCTCATAATTAAAGTAACGTAAACCAATTAATTATACATGACAAAAGGATTCAGTATATATTATCAATAATAATGCCTAAACGAATAAGGAAAAAGTTAGTGGTAGACAACTTGACCAGGATTCTGTTTGGACTTATTTGAAAAGTTTGGTGAAAACTTATCTTAGAAGAAAAATAAAAGAGTTTATTTGAAGGTTGATAGATCGAACCTATTTTTCTAATTTTTTTTACAAGTAGATTGGAATATTGACATTTTTATCATTTTAATATAATAATAAAAAAAAAAATTGAGTAACAATTGACGGTTAGTAAATTAACAAAATCATGAAAATTACCAAAATTATAAAGATAAGGTATTAAATTATATAAAAATTTTAAAAGGGATAAAATCAAAAAAAAAATTATATAATGTAAAAGGAGAAATTTGCCAATTTGCCTGCAAAATTTCAATCAAACTCATTTGTAAAATTTTAATTATAATAAATTCTTTCATGTATAGTAATTTTTTTTCTTGATTTTCATGTAAAATTTGTGTATTTATTTATATATATATAATTTTGTGTTATTATTTTTATTAATTTTGTAACTATTATATACATAACTTTAGGTGGGAAAAAAATCACATCCAAATTGAAAAACAAATCTCTCAAAAAGTGCACTTTTAGAAGGGGAAAAAAAAAATCTTAGTATAAGGTAAATTTGTTTTTCTACCTTTTATTACTCCAACAATAATAATAGTTTGTTGATTTAAGAAGGAGAATTTCTTTTCTTTTCTTTTTTTTCTATGGTTTCAGCAAGAAAATTTCACCTCCTGAAAAGCCTTGAAGTTCAATATTGCATGCAACAATAATTAAGTCTTTTACAAAGTTAGCCTTTCTTAGGCCTTTCCTTTTTTTCTCCCACCCCACTAATATTTCGATTTTTCTCACTCTGCCGAATAGATACATAAATCGGCCCATGTTTTTGGAACCCAAATCTAAGAACCAAACACTCAAAGATTGAAAGGATTAAACAGGTGTTGGATTTGGAAATACACACATTTGAGAGTGTGTTTTTGTTTTGATTCTCCAAACAACTTTTTGGAACTTGTTGATTTTTGTGGCGTGCAAATTTTATACTTATCACTCACAATCCTTCTTATTAAGTGTGTCGTCACATATCCTTCTTATACCTTTGATTCTTATCTTTTTAAAGATAACAAGTCAAGTTTTTTTTTTTTTTTTTTTTTAATAAGATTTTTAGACCATCTAAGGCATCATCCTTTGTTCTAATTTGTTTTTGGGTTCAAAACAATCAGAATCACACCATGATGTTATAGTAGTTGATTAAGAGATAATTATAACCAAATTGATATGTTAAATTAAGATAAATTGTTATATAAATTAAATTTATCTTTTAATACACTTTTAACGTTTGGGCAATCATAAATTTTTTCTAGCAAAAATGAACAAGTAGAGACCAGTAAAACAAATTTAAATTTTATACTCTTAACACAATAGTTAAATAAAAAAAAAATCCTAATAAACTTAAAAAGTATATCTATATATATATATTTAGTTAACCAATTAAGAAGTTAAATTTTGATCAGTTTATGTCGATTTGATTGGTAGGTTAAAATATATATATATATATAAATCAATTTTATAAAATATTTGGTAAAAGGAGAGTTTTTATTACATATATTTAGTCATACTTTTAATTTATATGGTTATTTTTTATATAAATAATTAAATTATAATTTTATATATATAAAAGATATATAGTAAATTAGAGAATTTTTGATTAATAATATTACAACAAATATATTACACAGCACCATTCAATCCATTATTAGCAAAATATCCATCATTTTTTGAAAGCTACTTTAAATATATATATATATATATATATATATATATAATTTTAAAAAATCCGATAATTATTATAAAAAAAATATATATATTATATCTAAAATAATTATTTAGTTTTTCTAGTTTGGCCAGGTTGTCCGCAACTTGATTAGCCGTGAGCTGGTTGACGTTAAAATTTTAAAAAAAAAATGGCCACACCTTATTATTTTATGCATGTGAAGATATTTTGACTTTGATAATTTTCAGTACATCTAATAATTCACATTGTACAACTAAACTTTAAATTCGATGTTGACTAATTCCTATCAATATATTTTGTCGACAGGGACCCACTCTACTCTTTTTGATACACGTGATTCTCATTTATCTTAATTAATTAATTAATTAATTTTGGAAAAGATAATTAAATTAAAAATAATAATAATAAAGGAATAGTTGGCAAAATAAAATAAATAATTCTTAACCTTCTTCTTCGAATTTTTAAAGTAAGGAGGACACATGAATCACGCATCCACAATATATTCCTTTATGGGATAAATAAAAAATTTGTGGCTCAAAATATGTAATTATTTCAAAGCAAATTGGCCTACTCGTCCTCATATATATATATATTTTATTAATTTTTTGATCTCTAAAGAATTTTAAAATTGGTCTTTTCTCAAATTTTTCATTAATGTATAAGACATTAATGATTATTTAACAAAAAGAATGACCAATTATACAACACTCAAATTTGTAAAGACATTAATTAATTTTAACAAAAATGAGAGTTTCAAAATTTTAAGTTAATGAAAGTTTAAATGAAAATAATACCTTTTAAGAGACTAATACATGAGATTTTGTGGTTAAAAAAAATTACCAAAATTTAGTCCGAAGGAACTTTTTGTCCAAATTGAAAGTAAAATGAGATTCAATACTTCCCCTAAAAAGGTATGGACCAAATTTTCTAAAAGGATAATAATATAAGGACTAAGATAATAACTTATAATAACTTCATTTTTAGAACCCGGTAGCTTGGGAGAGCTGATGCGCGGACTCCTAATGCTTCTTCCAGGGCGGATGATCGAGGTTTTTAATTCCCCTGCGGTGGTTAGTGTCAGCTTTAAAAAGTTCTAAATTTAGTTGGGGACATTTACCATTTTACCCTCAATCAAATTTAATTAAGATATTGACGAATATTATTTGGATTGATCTTAAATCCTTTTTTAAACAAATTATATCTTATCTAAATTATGGTTAGAATTGATTGTTCCGTTTAATTAATTTTTTCGCATGTATTGAATATATAATTTTTATTAAGTGGCAAAATTTTATCATTTTATTTCAATTTTGTTCATTTTCAAAGTCATTCAATTTGAAGGAACAAGAATTTAAATTTTTTTAGAATGAATGAATGATATATGTCTTTAACAAATCATTGTTATTTTTATGCTTACGTGCAGCAAAAAAAGACAATTGGAGTAATCAAAATTAGATAAAAAGTTCAAATTTATTGAAAGAAAATATTTAGAAATGAAATTAAAAATGAAATTACATTTAAATTTTTTTTTTTTTAATTATTTCAAGTAATAAAAAATATAAAATTGCTTGGAGATTAAACTGGACAATTATTCAATACTTAAATGCAAATAAATGCTAATAGAGGTGCTAAATTGCAATATACTTTTCAGGGAGGGAAAACAATGAAACCACCATATGATATATACACCACGAATTCAATCAAATACAGCAAAGCCACAAAGAAATGGCTACACTGAGAATACCAGAAGTTGTTCCTACGCCAACTGAAGACTGCGACAGACTCAAAAAAGCCTTCCAAGGTCTTAATTCTTTGTAGATTTCGAGTCTTTTGTCTTAATTTGTTTTTAAGGGTTTTCTTGTTTTAGATTTTTTTTGATATTTCACTCATTTAATGTAATGTAAGTCATTTTTATATTAATGTCGTTCTTCATTGATTTATATAGGTTGGGGAGCGGATAAGAAGCAAATAATTGAAATTTTGGGACGAAGAAATGCTTCTCAGAGGAAGAAGATCAGAGAAACTTATCAGCAGCTTTACAATAAATCTGTCGTTGATGAGCTCCACTCTGAACTCTCTGGCGATTTTAGGGTACATAATCTTCCCTACTTCTATCACCTCCTCATTTTTTTTTCCAAATTTATTATTAATCATTTAAATATGAATAAATTTGAAATGCAGTATTAGATCATAAGCATGGTGATAAGAATAGCATAGCTCAATTGATACCAATTGGTAGCAGTTAGCAAGAGATTATGAGTTCGAATTACTCTGGTGATGAAAAATAAAACTCAAAATTATTAAAAAAATAAATAAAAAATCAGCATGCTGAATCAACGCCCCTGTCCGGCCTTTAGCCTTTTGGATCTTCTTAAGTCTTAAATTTTGTGTATAGGAAAATTGTTATGTCAATTTGTATCTGTAACTTTTAGGTCATCAAATGTTTACATTTATCTTTTCAAGTCATTTGTACCGTTTACCAATATGAAATTCATGTGAAAAGACCATACCTATTTATAATAGTTTATGACTAAAAAGAAAGGGTTACAAATAGCACCATATAATAGGTTTAATGATTTAAAAATTATAAATGATTGCTTAAAAAGTTTAGTAACTAAATATAAATTTGATACTTTACTATTTGTCTAAAAATATTTTGAACTGACTGTTGAAGATGATTAATTTTTATTTTTTTATTTTTTTTATTTTTTTTTACTCTCTGATTTTTTATTTCAGTCCATGTTTTAATTCCTATGTTTATTCTTCAGATGATTTACATGTTGGTTCTACTTATTCTTTCTTCTATAGGTATGAGTGTAAGCAGAGTATTTTTTTTTTTTTTTTTTTTTTTGGGTTCTTACAGTGGCTAAATCTTTCAGATAAGATTTTTGTCTGTGTAACAGGCTAATGACCTCTAATACTGATATGGTGACAGTCAATACATAGAAATATGTTTTTAGTGTTGGAGCCGTCTTGTTTGAGTATTGATAGCTTATGTCTTGAACAACTCTAATATTGTTTTTCAAGTGTAATTTCCTTACATTTTTTAAGAAAACCGTAAAATATATCAGAATTGAATTTATTAACTGATTTATTTTCTGCTTTTAGCTAATAAACTTGATGCATCAATGGTTAAATTTACAGAAGGGAAATATTTGGTTTTCTCCTTGGGATTTTGTACCTTCTAAATGTAGCATTTCATGTTAATTTTTGACAGAAAGCTGTGGTCTTATGGACATATGATCCTCCTGAAAGAGATGCAAAGTTACTGAATGAGGCACTGAGGTCATGGAAAAAAGGAATTAGAGAGATACAAGTAATAGTTGAGATAGCTTGTGCATCATCTCCTCATCATCTGGTTGCCGTAAGGCAGGCATATTGTTCACTCTTTGACCAATCTCTTGAAGAGGACATTATTTCAAGTATTTCAATGCCAGTCCAAAAGGTAAATTCAGAAACTCTCTGAAACATAAAGCAAGAGTCAAGGATTCCTTGAAATCATTGTATACCCATGAATAAAAATAAAAGTTAGGATGCATTTTCATTTTGTGAAGACAACTAGATTTAGTCTGAGATTTCAATTGATTTATTGAGTATCTCTTTATTAATTCTTTCTCAAAGTCATTTGAACTTAAAGTTTACTTTTGAAACTCAAAAAAATTTATTAGTGAAGATTTGAAATGCTCAACTTGCATATAGAATATAAGTAACTTTGTTGCTATCTCAATGACTCCTTTGGATGTCAACAGATTTTAGTTGGTTTAGTGAGTTCTTATAGATATGACAAAGAACTGGTGGATTCTAATGTTGCAAACTCAGAGGCAGCTACCCTTTATGAAGCCATTAGAACGAGACAACTAGATCGTAATGATTTTCTATGGGTGCTCAGCACTAGAAACTTTTTCCAGCTCAGGGAAACTTTCAAATGTTACGAGAATAAATATGGAAGTTCAATAGATCAGGTTCATCTTCTTTAAAATTTCATTAATAGAACTCAGAAAATGTTATCATTTCTGTACCTATATTCTTTGGTTGAACTTCATCTCAGGACATTATCAATTGTGGGAAAGGAATTCTGGAATCAATCATAAGAGTGGCTATTTTGTGCATATACTGCCCTGAGAAACACTTTGCTGAGGTAAAGAAAACACTATAAACTTTTTCAAACATTTTGACTGCTATTAATTATCACAGCAGCTATGGAGTCATGTCTACTAATGTTGCTGAAAAGGGTCAATCTTAAATGTTTGTGTTTTTTGTTTTCTCTTTGTTCTCATATGAAGCCATATTAAATGAAGATTTTGTTACTTGAAAGAATTCCTGGCCACATTATTATTCAACTATAAGCTATATAACTGATTCTTAAAAGGCTCCACAGAGTTGTTTTGTATCTTTCTGCTGGTTATTTATTCCATTAATAGTTTGACTGATTTTCTTCTTGACTCCTTTCACCAATGGCAGTTCAGAACGTTTAAGCATAAGGTAAACCAATATGATCTGTAATTTCTGCATATAAATGGATCAAAGCCTAAATTTCTGAAGCGTGCCTAAAGAGTGGTCTATTTCTTTGTTATAATTCCATGTTTCTATTCTTGTTTGCTTTTCCTAAGAAGAAAATAATCTCCAAAAAATAAGAAAAAAATTGAACGATTTTTGTCACCTTGAATTCAACTTGTGTACTCAGTTGCTTTGTCATGCATCCTTATGACTCCATCGATATCTTATCATGGATAGTTGTTCTGTGTAAAGTTCGGCATTCTTAAGTTTTCTTGTAGATGAAAAATTAGATTGCTTGTGAAATTACCTCCAAGATAAGTTTTTTTTGTTTTTTCTTTTTCTTTTTCTTTCTGTGTCTGAAACCGGATCATATGTATTAAAATTAAAATAAAAAAATTAAAAAGAATCTGTTAGCCAATCAGCTATGTGCAAAAGACTTTGTACTACTGTGGCTCACAGGCAATGTAATGCACAAGAGTCATACAGGGAAAAAGAATCATATTGTCTACGTGTATGATTGATGCATAATTAATAAATAGTCTGTCTAAACACATGGTATTACTTCTTCAATTGTCATCTTTATCATATGTTTTAACTGAGAACCTCAATTTTGTTCTGATATTGAAAAAAAAAAACACTGTTAAGGTCATCCGTGATGCCATTGTGGGGCTTGGGACAGATGAGGATTCTCTAAATCGAGCAATAGTAAGTCGAGCTGAGATTGATATGGTGAAAGTTAGGGAAGAATATTTCAATATGAACAAAAGTAGTCTTGAAGATGCAGTCATTGGAGACACATCTGGGGATTACAAAAACTTCTTGATGACTTTGCTTGAATAAAAAAAAAAAATCTTATTCTGGTAGGCATTTGGCACTTTTCTTTCTTTCCGATGTGTAAAGGGTAGTTATATAAGTGGTTTGGTTGTGGATTGCTTTCAAGATTTGTAAATTAGATATGATGTATTTTGATTGATGCACTTCTTCTTCTTCTTGTATATGAAATCATGAAAGACTTTTGGTGTATTTGGATAGATGTTTTCTGAAAAATTAAAACATCATTCGGTTTACTGTTTGGAAAAATTGGATTGAATTTATTTTGGATGATTTCATTTATTTATTTATTTTTTATTTGAGTCCAAAAAAGAGTACATGAATCTATATAAAATAAAGTTACTGCTAAGAAAAAAGTTAATTATGCAGATGTTCCTTAAAACTTTTGCAGTAAAATTTATAAAATTGTTCAAATGTAGTTAGTATTATTTTTAAAATTTATTTACAATTTTAATGAAAAAAGGTCGGTCCAAATGCACCCTTAAGATTTTATTTGTATAAGGTTAAAACTAAATTAATAGTATGGATTGTAAAATTTTCTTCTAAACAAAAGAGAAAAAATTTCTTAATTTTTTTTTAATATAACAAACTAATTAAATTCATATTCAGAATAAAATTTCAAATTATACATTTAACATTTAAACATCAAATACTAAATTTAACATATGAAGTCTAACTATTTTACATTTAATATATTAAGTTTTATTTTATTTGAATTAACTATATTGAAAAAGAAAACTATGTGTATTATAATTTTATTGGTACAACATAAAGCTATTAATTTTATTAAATGTTTTGAAGTCCCGACATCTTATTAAATTCTAATCTTATCTATAAAATAGACAAAGTACTATAAAATTAAATTTATATATATTAGCTCTATTAATTATTGGTATTTAGGCTACATTTGACAATCTATATTAGTAAAGAAAAGTATGAGTAAGCAAAAATAGGCACCAACTAATTTGCATTTGCATAATATATTAATTTTATAACCACTACCAAAGTTTACAATAATTTGTATTAATTTGCATTAAAAAATACTTTTTTTTATTATCTTTTTATTCTTGGAAATATTTATTTGAGCAAACTTTATTTTTCTTCCAACCTGCCAATAAAATAAAACTTTGTTGTTGAAAAAAAAAAAAAAAAAAAATCAAGACAAATTTATTGAAAAATAAAAAATAAAAACTAATTTGTCAAGGTAAATTTTTTCAACACTGCATTTACTATATACAAACACAAAAATTAAATAAATATGATGAAATTTCTCTCCAAAATAAATAAAACATGCTGGTACAAAAAAAAAAAAAAAAATTTAACATTCAGTTGATTTATTCTCATTAATTTTTTTTGAAAAAATATATTTTATAACTTTTTATTATTATTTTTTTAAAAAAAAAAATTAGAACGTTTGGTTGATACTAACAATCACAAATCGAATTTACTGTTTTATTTTATTACATATATGTTTGAAAATTTTAATTCATTGAATAATAATGATATTTTTATAGTTTAATTAGGTGATCGAATGAATTGATAAAAATTAAGAACTTGCTACAGAATCATTCCTGCATGATTGAATTCCAAATATATCTGAAGACCTAACAATTTTCAAATATATTAAGAAAGAAAAAAATGTCAAAATGATGCATGCATAGAGGTGTAGAAAAACGTAATATTTATATTTGATGTGTAAACAATATAATGTAAAGAGAAAAGAATATATATAATTGAAAATGGTTGCACATGTTTTGGTACAATGAGGTTTGCATTGATCCAAGTTAGGTGATTAAAGTATCAACATTCATTTTGTGTAAACATTTATCCCTATCAATATTTAGTTGATATATTTGATCTACATCATTAATTTATGTGTTAATTTTTTAAGAAAAATATTATGTTTTTCTTAAAACATAAAATATAAGAAAATAATTAATTTTTTGTCACTTGTAGATTAATGATTGTTAAGATAAATGAAATACCCTAATAATAGTACAATAATTACTAATTTATTATAAAACTAATATTAATAAGGAGAAAATAAAACCAAGATAGCTAGCGAGTAAAAATAGAGAGTAATTTTATTGGTGTATTGTTTTTTGGTAAATAAACTTCACGCATTCTTATTTAAAACATCGGAAATAACATCACTTACAACCATGGGCGATTCCCTCTCGTGCAAAATAGAGGGGGGAATCGCTTTCAAGTCAATGTATCCAAAACAGCTATGCTCTGCAGCCCACTTAGACAATTTGTGTGCTACAAAATTACAACACCTATTTGCATAAGAAATCGACCAAGAGCAGTGATTCTTAAGAATCTCCCTACCTTTCAAAACAGCATGTCTGCCCTCGCCATTCAACAAAATTATCTAATCCATTGATTGTCATGATAACATTAAGTGCATGCCCCTCAAATATAGCATGTTGAAAGTCGTTGTCTACTGCCCAACTAAGTGCTTGGTAAGCGGCTATGGCTTCGGCCTCAAAGGGCGATGAGGCATCGGAGCAGCCTGTCCAAGCATTAGTGATTCTCCCTTGATAATCCCTAACAACGACACCAACAGTAGCATCATCTCCCTTAAAAGATGCATCAAAATTCACCTTCACGAAACCCCCGGGAGGAGGTGACTAGGTCATGGGTTTAATAGTCTTAGCAGCTGGCTTCTTCGTCCCCACAATGCCTCTGTATTGAGTTGCCAATCTTCCAACCAGAAAACCCAGCGCAACAACATCAGGAATATCTTCACCTCTCATTATCTTATTTCTTTGCAACCATACTTGCTCAAAAGTCACCACATTAAAGGAAAACAAATCCAGCTTATCATCATCTTCAAGAGGAAATAAGTTCTTAGGATCTAACAACAATAGCAACCAATCAAGAATGGATAAATGAGTAAAAGCATCCAACCTTATTTGCCATTTCGAATTCCTCCACAAGGCCTGCGTGAAACAAGCACTCTAGCATGAGATGATGAGCTGTTTCAGGCTTGTCATTACACAAAAAACACGTGGAATCAACCACAGGGAAAACTTGCCCAAGTCTATGTTTAGTGGGCACAATATCGGACACCAACCTCCATATAAGGTTCTTATGACGCCCATGCAATTTCGCTAACCACAATCTCTTCCACTGCTCCCTAGTGGATCTAATAGAGAACTTCCCCGACTTGGAGGGAAACCAAAAGAGAACTTCTTGTTCCGTGTCATCCAGAATTTTGATTTTCTTGATCAGGCTAGCAGTGTGTTGAGATACATAAGAACCGAGGAGATTCGAGTTCCATGAGGTTCCATCAAGATTCATCAAATCTTTAACAAAATACACTCCCTCCGGCAACATCTGTCTATCTGTAAATCTACATAACTCAGCACCCGGGATCCACGGATCCTTGGTGATGCAGATGATGGAATCCTTCTTAACATAGTGGCAAACCCCATTCATGAAGGAGTCTCTACATTTCTGCAAACTATTCCACAACCACGACGCATTCGGCTGTTTAGGATTATCATCAAAGAAGTTTAAACCTCTCAAATATTTTGCTCCTACCACCTTAACCCAGAGTCTATCCTTCTCGGTACTGAACTGCCACACTAATTTAGTAATGTAGGAGATATTCACATCTCGCATTTTTCTAAATCCCAAGCCCCCAGCTTCTTTGGGTGAACAAATGGACTTCCGAGATTTTAGAAACAGCTTGTGCTCCTGTTGCTCCCTTTTTCCCCACCGGAAGTCCCGTATCACCGAGTCCATACGCGGCAAACCTGGGTTTGGAATAAGATAGGTTTGCATTGCATATGTAGGGATTGTTTGTGCTACAGCTTTCACCAACACCCCTCGACCAGCAAAAGATAAATTCTTTGATTTCCAGCTAGCTAACCTTTTCTTCACCTTGTCCATAACTTCCGAAAGAGCAGAATTTCTTGCCTGGACCTTGCAAAAAGGTAGTCCAAGGTATGTAGATTTATGATCACATTCTGCCATTTGTAAAATCCTAAAGATATTTACCTTAGAGTCCAGCTTGATGTTCCGACTAAAATGAATAGAGGACTTATTGTAGTTTATTTCTTGGCCCGATGCGTCGCAGAATTTCTGTAGACACCGTAATATTTCCATAGCTTCGATTCCTCGGCTTTGCAGTAGATGACTAAGTCATCAGCATACATGAGATGTGAGATGGGGGGGCTTGTTCTTGAAATCTTGATACCATGTAACTTTCCTTCCAACTCCGCTTGAGATAAGATTCTTGACAATAAATCGAACAATATATTAAACAACCCGGGGGATAATGGATCCCCCTGTCTAATGCCACTGCTAGCAGTGAACAAACCCACTGGGGATCCATTGCTGAGAACCGAGAACGAGGGAGTGGACATACACTCGTTTATAAGATTGCACAAGTGCGGAGAAAAACCATGAAGGGCCAGTAGTTTACTAACAATACCCCACTCAACTCTGTCATAAGCTTTGGCCATGTCGATCTTCAATGCCATGTATGCCATTTTCCCTTTCCTACCATTCAAGAAATGCATTAACTCATGATTTAAAATGGAGTTTTCATTAATGCTTCTATTGGGAACAAAAGCCGCCTGTGGGGGAGATATGATTCTTTCAAGGATTGGTCGGATCCTGCTAGAGAGTATCTTTGTAATCAACTTCAGCATTACATTACACAAGGCGATCGGTCTTAACAATTCCACCTTAGAAGCCCCCGCAATCTTTGGAATAAGTGCAATGAACGTGTGATTCATCCCTCTATCCATTCTGCCCGTTCGGAAAAAGAATTGAGTAGCCTCCACAACCGCAGCATCCGGGCCTGGACATTTGTGAGTACCCATGTTGAGGAGAGCAGTCCTAATTTCAGCCAGATCTGGTACAACACACAACCTATCATTTTCATTACTACAAACAGACGGGTGAAATAGATCACAAAAATCAGCAGGAAAATGGGGGTTAGATGAGCTGAACAGCAAAGAAAAATATTCTAGAAAAGTCGGACCAATTTGATTCCTATCCGAGATCCAATCACCACTAGACAATCTAATAAATTCTATAGCATTATGCCTACGATGTATAAGAGTAAAAATATGGAAGTACCTAGTGTTGGCGTCTCCCTCTTCAATCCATTTGGATCGAGACTTGTCTCTCCAAAGTAGCTCTTCTCTTTTCAACATCTCATCAAGATCAAGTTGTGTATTGGCTTCTTGTGACAAGATATCGGAGGAAAAGGGGAGGGATTGGAGATGGTCAATATGGGCTTGGAGAGATTTTATATTCATTTGAACATTACCAAAAGAGGATTTGTTCCAGCTCTTAAGCGCAACCTTTGTATTTCGCAATCTCATGCTCAAGGCATTTAAGGGATTACCGCGAGTAGGGGAGTTCCAAGCTCTTATAATCACATCAGTTGCATCGGGATCTCTTATCCACATAGATTCAAATCGAAAAGGCTTAGGAGCACGGTCATTTTCTGGAGTTGTTTGAAGAAGAAGAGGGCGATGGTCCCTGTTTAGGGCTGAAGGATGGGTGATATAGGCTGTGGGGAACAAGATTCTCCAATCACTGTTTATGATCCCTCTATCCAACCTTTCTTTAATGTTGGCCTTCCCGCACCTTTTATTGTTCCATGTAAACGGATCACCCTTGAATCCTATATCAATCAACTCTCCCAAATCCATAAAATTTCCGAAACTACCGGAGTATGATTGAGCAGCCGGTCTACCTCCTATTTTATCGCTCTAATCCAGAATGGCATTGAAATCCCCTATGACAGCCCACGGTCCATTCCAATTTTTCTCAATATCAAGCAGATGATCCCAAAACTCAATTTTACGAGCATGATTATTAGGCCCATAAACACCTGTGAGTTGCCAAGGGGTGTGAGGCGGGTCAGAAAAAACAAGGCAATTAATGATGGAACTGCTTGTGAATATGATTCTAACGTCCACATTTTACTTCCAGCATAAAACCAATCCACCCGATCTACCGATAGCAGGGATAACTTCCATATGGGGGAAACCAAGGGAAACAAACAGTTTTTGGATTTTAAGGGTAGAAGAAGTGTGCAATTCAGAGATGAAAACAATATTTGGATTATGGGATTTCAGGAACGCCTTTAAGGATCGAACTGCCGCCGAGCGACCCAAACCGTGACAGTTCCAGGATAGTCCGATCATGAGGAGGTGGGGGGCATGGTCGGGCCCGCCTCCTCAACCAATTAGGTGGAAAGAGAATTGTTGTTTGAGTTATTGAACCCCCGAGTCACCTCCAAGATCTGTCTGTTTCTCATAGCACCTTTTATTCTAGCATCCCTTTTCACATGTATGAACCTAATTCGCACAACAATAACATGTGCCATTGCTTAATTATGGGGATCGGAGGTAGCAGGGGTGCGGTTTTCATACAGTAGTTGGGGCTGCTTGGATATATAGGTTGGAAAGGATTCTATTTAAGGAGTTGACTTGTTCATACTGGTTAGGATCCAACAGGGAAGGTTTGGTTCTAGCCCTCTTTTTAGGAGGATAAGTGCAGTTCTTTTCCTAAGAGGTGGTGGGGAATCATCGGGAAATTCAGATACCGAATAGGAGCTATGAAAGGGAGGGGAGAGGGGAGGACTATGTACGGGGTTTTGGTTAAGATTCAGATACGGGGTCTCCCAAGTGGGTCTAGGGTTAGGGTGGGAGTGGTTAAGAACAGTCCGGGATTTGTCATTAGAGGATTGACCAGGAAAAGAGGATGGATGACTTTGACTAAACTTGGAAATTTTTATAGGATTTTGGGCGGGAGATTTTGGCGGTATACTGGAATTTGTGATGTCTGCTAAGATATTTTTGGGGGTATCAATAGTGTAATTGGTAATCAACCGAGGGGTAGAAAGGGAATTATGAACAGTAGAATCAAAACAGGTCGTCCGAGGGAGAGGACTTACCAACTTTTCAAGCGACTTTAAGTTTGCCGGTATGGAGGTGGATTCATTGTATGCCTTGTGGCTATCTGGGTTTCTATCCGGACCCCCTCCCATAGAGTTTTCCGCACACATCCAAGATCCAAAAGCATATCGAGGGTCAAGCACCCCTAGATTATCCCTAGCTTCATTTTTGCAGTTTGTTTCGCCATGACCAATTCGGCCGCATTTATAACGGAAATCTCCAAGACGTTCGAACTTAAACTGGATCCACAAAACAGATTTGTCTGCTCTGGTGAGGAAAAAACCAGTCTTAAAAGGTTTACTCAGCTCTACTGCAACTCGAATCAGGATAAACTTCCCCATCCTCATACCATTCTTATCTCTCAGGTCAGCCCGAACAAAGGTGCCTATAAAATCACCAATCTTTATAGCATTTTCAATGTTCATTCTGTCCAGTGGAAGGTTATAAACTTGGACCTAGTACTCTGTGGTTGAGAAATTAATTTCATCAAAATTCTGCCAACTCGACCAGTGTTTCAGAAAAACAAGTTGCCCACAAATCGACCAGGGGCTATTTTGAAGAAATTTATCCCTGTCTTTCGGGTGTTTCTATCTAGTTGGTGGAACCAATCAATTTCACAGCTTGCCAAGCAGCATTGAGAGTAGCTTTAACCATACGAGGATTTAGCACTTTGTCCGAGAATATTCCGCCCACTAAAGAAGGTAGATATGTATTCCGGTCCACCTCATTTATGGTGGGGAGGTCCAAAATATTATTGTCCGGATCCGAGTCCTCCATAAAGGGGTTAAAGGAAGGTACAAAAGTAAAAATGAATTGCTTATTGTTTTACGCTTTCGATTTGATTCTCGTATTGAGTTTATGCTATGACACTTAGGTTGATGCATGATACTACAATAGTTAATTAAATTGACGGTTTGTTAAGGAGACCCGACCATAGGAGAATTAATGAATTGCCGGATTAGGTGTAATAACTTGCATCGACCATAATGAGGTTAGGCAGCCTAATAATCTCGAGTTAGTAATCAATGCAAATCTTAAGATTAACTTATTAAATTCACGACTTAATAATTAATCTACAAAGGTTTAGGATTACTTGCAACGACCCGTATTGAGGTAATCACATTAGATAACTCGAGTACGGTAGTAAGACGATTCGAATTCATAATTGCCTTAGATCCATTTACAAATTGAACTTTCGAACATTGTTCAACTTAATTAATCATACGTACTTTATTAGAGATCTTAGCTAATTATCTTTCCATTCTTGTTTTGATTATTCTTCAAACAAACATATCCGAATCGAATGGACACATAGGACTAATTCCCCGAACCTTAAAGATTGTCATAATTGGTAGAAACTAACTAGCCGTCACCAACGTTCCCGTGGATACGATATTTATAAATTTAAAATCGTGGTACTCCCGTGTTACTATCTGCATGCGATAGGTACTCTGCCTTAGTTGTGTTTGATTATGTGACACTTGTTTTGTGAGATTATTTGCCTTATTTGATATTTACTCACTCAAAACACACACCAGATTTTTTGCGCCGTTGCCGGGGATGCTAAAATTCATAATATTTTTAAAATTCCTGATCAAAATTTTAGAAACTTTATGATTTGGTAACGGTAGTGTCTATCCTTTATGACTTGATTAATGGAATTAGACCTCACTTTCCTAAGTATACAGTTTCCTAAATTGTTAATTTTAGAAATTATCTAGAGTTTAATAATTAAGGTTATCTAGTTTTAGAAAATTCATTCTAAAACCATACTAGGAAAAACTCTAGATATTATCTAGGGTCTATAAAAAAATTTTTAAAAAAAAAAAATAAAAAAAAAAAAAAAAAGAGATTGATTTTTCGAACTCTTTTTGTTTGCTTATTTCTTATATTATTGAAACATCATGCCTAATCTATCTTTGGTATTATCAAAAAACTGAAATTTTTGACTTCATCGTGCGAGGATCCAACTGAATTGAAACCAAAAGGGCTTTGCCATACCACCTTTGCTATGGATGCCTAAGATGAAGGTAAGAACTTCCTTGTTTATAATTGCAATTTGAATGAGAAACGAAAGGAAGTTGCAACTGAATGCACTCAAGAGGTACAAAAGAGCTTTTGTTTATAAAATTGTTGATATTCCAGGTACCAATCCTAGCCTTTGCTCTTATACATGTTCTATTGTTTTCTAGATAGCTATTCTAGCTATATTTTTCTTAACATGATAAGAGAATTTAAGGGATTTTATAGATGATTTCCTATGATATATATACGTTCATGCATTGTTTGTGAAATCTAGAATCTATGTTTTAGAGATGCATGAAAACAACGCATATGCTTAACTGGAAAAGTTATTCCTTTTGTGTTTGATAAGGCATTTTTCATGAATTTTATTAAAGGAATTCTTTCACTACTGCACCCATTATGACATCCCCCCGATTGAAATTGGCTATATGATATGTGATGTTAGTAATTATGCAGTAGGAGTTGTTTGAGGACAAGGATATGCTATGAATTTCTAAATGTTATACTATAACTGTTGTATATGCATTTGATATATTTGGCCTTGTCCAACACTACTATGTACACTGATCACCCTGCACTCACTTGTTGAATTACAAAGCATTTTGTGTACATTGGATAGAATCCTAAAATTGAATGAATTTGATGAATATGATAGATTCAATGAGCTTTAAATGGAAAAATAGGATTTGGCATGATAAACAGTTTAAAGGAATTTCAACTTGAGGATAAAATGTTATTATATTCACATTTGAAAAAGTTTTCAGGATGTTTTAAAGCTATTGGACAGACTCCTTCATTATTAAACAAGTCTCGTCATGGGAGCTTGTGAAGTAATGAATGAGGGTGAAACATCATTCAAAGTGAACAGACAGAAGTTGAGATTTTACAGGGAATTGTTCGAGAAAATCGAACATAAAGTCCTTCCCGAGGAGGAAAGGCAATCCAGCTTAATGACAATAAAGAAGCGCTTATAGGGAGGCAACCCTATGTTTTTGTTTTGTTGTTTTGTTTTGTTTTTGTTTTTTTTTTTTTTTTTTTTTTTTTTTTTTTTTTTCTTTGTTTGTCTTTTGTTTGTGTGTTTTTTTTTAAAGGTGTCTTATGTGGTTTTTGGCGTAATTTATGTCTACTCTGTTTATTTAGAAACTGGATGCTCCGGAATAGGATTTTCACGTTTTTTTAGAGACTGGATGTCTAGTTTAGGACTACTATGCTTACTTGAGTAGATTTTGGAAGTTCTAGACAGGTTCATATGTGCTAAATGATCATGGCGTGATAGAAATTGGATGTTCCAACTTAGGGATTACACTGTTTAATTAAATAGATGTTGGATGTTCCAGATAAGACATTGTTTTGTAAATTGATGTATTGAGTGGATAATGATTGTTCCAGTAGAAATGTTACTGCATATAAATTGTTTGGAACACATTTGCTTCAAGAATGGTAGAACTCGATTGTGCATGTGCATTGCACGACCGTGTTCATGGGGAACTATGCAAACTTTGCTACTCGTAGCTATTCATTACTTTATCCCCTATTTATCTCTAAATTCACTCAACCCTCTTTTTCTATCTCTGTATACATATAGTTGCTACCTTGCAGTTATGACACTGAAGAGAGTTCATCCTCCACCAATCGCTATCTCGATTTATTCATTTCAAGTAGATCGGAATGTAGCTACTGAATGCTACAACTCATTTCTGAGAGGATTAGTACATCATGGCAGAAGAATTGATTGGGAGACCCTTACAATTCTTGAGTTAGATACACAGATGCATACTCTACCATACAACTGCAATTTTAATGCGGAAGAGCTACTTACGAGGTACTAGTATGTAAATCTTCTATACTTTTTGAGCATCATAAAATGTCTATTTCTTTAAGACTTGCTAGATATGATCATGATTTAAGTATGAAGAGAGTAGAATTGTCCTTAAAATCTATTTTGGGACAATATCACTGTGCATCATTCTGTTTATCTTAGAAGGTCAAAAGCTTTAATTATTCATTTTGTGCTTCATTATTTGCATGTTATGCTTGCATGCTATTAATAGAGAGGAGAATATTGAAGTGATTCATGCCATAGACAAAAATGAGTTATCACATGTTTTTAGACGTATTCCCGTGAACATAATTAGAATATTTGCTTTGAATTGCTAAGGAATATGCTACTAACACTTGTGAACGTGTTTTGAGACATAACTTCACTAGAGTTGCAAGATTTCTTGGTATAGATATTGCAACTGCAACTCTTAGTATGGAAAGCACATCTACTACACCTGTGACCATCTCTACCCTCTGGAACTTATGGACAGACATACAAGTTGAGGGTATATGAATATCTGCCGAGGATGAGGTTCCACCATACGAACCACCGCACCACCACATCGCCACATCATTTTGATTCCAGAATCCGCCGCAACCACCTGGATACCTAGTTTTTCTTCTTTCCCCTTTTTTTTTTTCCGTTTTTTTTTTTTTTTTTTTGCTTTGTTTTCTTGTTGGTGTTTTCTATTTTAGGATATTACTTAGTCTTGGGCATCTATCGTATCTGCTTTGTTTTATTGTGTTAATAGATGTTTCGGACTAAGTGTGGGGTATTCGTTTTTCACCTACCTTCAACACCGAGGACAGTGTTCATTTTAAGTGTGGGGTAGGGTGAGCTTCTTGGCCAAATTTTTCAAATTTTTCTCGAATTTTATGGCAATTTTAAACTTTTTGGGATATCCGATAAACTCTTGAAGTGTGCTTTACTCCGCCTATGATAAAAACTATTTGTTTGATTGTAAGAATCTTGAGGATTGAGTTTGATTTATTCATAGAAACTTGATGCTAGTCTAGTTGTAGGAAATCCCTATTATCTTGAGCACATCTATTTTGACAAAATTGTTTGACTAGTGGATTACTTTTGGACTTTTAGTTAAATAGTGTTAGACCATCTGGATGTTGTGATAGTTGTTATGGTGACTTGATAGGGGTTTGAGAAGCATGCCACTAGTTTATTTTTCTGTTATTTATTTTAATAAGGGTAGTTTGCAAGTGTTCTTTGCTACTTAGGAATCACTCCTGAAGGGAATTGAATGCCCGGTGCCCTAAGGTCTTTGAGGTCCGAGAGCCACCGGAGTGAGACCTGCTACAAGGGTAGTTAAAGTTAACATGGTTAAGTAAACGCTTATACCCACTGCATTGAAAAAAAAAAGAAAAGAAAATATTTATGTTTGAAAAAAAAAGTATATATATATAAAAAAAAGAGAAAGTAATAAGTGTGACATTGTGACTTGATCCCTAAATGGTTAATTGTAATTAGCTTTTGTGACGTCTAAGTGATCAACATACTATCTTTCTACTAGTTTGAAGGGAAGTCTATTGTTTGGATGATGAGTCGGATTAGAACACACACTACACCCGGGGAGATTCTATGATTAGATGTGTGTTGATTTAATATGGATATTTTGAATTATTTCTTCTTGATTTGCACATGATACATTTGATGAGGCATTAGGAGTAATTCACTCTTTGATAGTCTATTCCGATTTTCTGAACAAGTTTGAATTGTTGAACACCTCCTGTGCTTAATTGATGAACATGATTAGTTGAGTTATATGTGTTTTCTTGGACTGTATTTAGTAGTTTGCTTGAGGACAAGCAAAAGACTAAGTGTGGGGTATTTGATAACTCGATTTTATATCGTATTTTTATACATTAATTGTGTTCAATTCGAGTTAATTATGGAGTTAATTAGACTTAATTGAATGAGAATTACGCAAATTCTTTCTGTTTTCGATTTCAAAAGTTTCAGGGGCCAAAATTAAAGAAAGAAAGAAATTAGGGACTAAATTGCAATTTATGAGTAACACGTGCAACATCGTGCCACACACGCGCAACACTATGCCATACAAGTGCCGTACCGCAACGGGCCAGCACCGTGCCGCTATGGCCTAGTAAATGTCTCACATTGGAAAATTTCTGTTTTCCAGCCCATCTCACCCCTATAAATAGAGGCATCATGTGCAAGCTTTAGCACACCGGAATCACTCGGAACAGGAGCATTTCCGAGTTCCTAGCCCATAGGAATTTCGTGATAAGCTCTAGTCGAGATTCAGTTTGATACCCTATAGTTTAGGTGAGGGGAGTGGTAGATGAAGATCTGCAGAGCGGGATAAGGATCCGGAGTACGAGTCTCGACGAGGTCTGGAGGATTAAGCCGGTTCGTGGAAGCAGTGAGAGCGACACGACAACTTTCTCTTTCCTTTTCTTTTCGTTCTTGTATTACTTTTCCTTTATATGTTATTATTCTGTGTCCTAGGATTCTCTTTATTTAGATTGATTAATTAATGATTTATACATTTCCGGAAAGGATACGTTTTAATATTCATTATGAATTGCTTATTGTTTTACGCTTTCGATTTGATTCTCGTATTGAGTTTATGCTATGACACTTAGGTTGATGCATGATACTACAATAGTTAATTAAATTGACGGTTTGTTAAGGAGACCCGACCATAGGAGAATTAATGAATTGCCCGGATTAGGTGTAATAACTTGCATCGACCATAATGAGGTTAGGCAGCCTAATAATCTCGAGTTAGTAATCAATGCAAATCTTAAGATTAACTTATTAAATTCACGACTTAATAATTAATCTACAAAGGTTTAGGATTACTTGCAACGACCCGTATTGAGGTAATCACATTAGATAACTCGGGTACGGTAGTAAGACGATTCAAATTCATAATTGCCTTAGATCCATTTACAAATTGAACTTTCGAACATTGTTCAACTTAATTAATCATACGTACTTTATTAGAGATCTTAGCTAATTATCTTTCCATTCTTGTTTTGATTGTTCTTCAAACAAACATATCCCGAATCGAATGGACACATAGGACTAATTCCCCGAACCTTAAAGATTGTCATAATTGGTAGAAACTAACCAACCGTCACCAACGTTCCCGTGGATACGATATTTATAAATTTAAAATCGTGGTACTCCCGTGTTACTATCTGCATGCGATAGGTACTTTGCCTTAGTTGTGTTTGATTATGTGACACTGTTTTGTGAGATTATTTGTCTTATTTGATATTTACTCACTCAAAACACACACCATGTTTATTTATAATATCGAATCTCTTATAATTCGAGTTTGTTGCTTTTCATATTTTCTAAAAGAACTATATAACGGATATTAGATACTGAATTCATCTTGATGTTATGGGTCTCGACACCATTAAAAACTAAAATATTGCATCAATATAAGATCATGCTAAGGCAATAATTTTCCTCTGTCACCATCTTCATGAAGGACTAAAGTTTGAATATCTTACAATAAAAAATCCATTCGTTCTTTGAAAAAATTTCAAAGAAATGTATGAATACAAAAAATTATTATTCTTCCAAACACTAATTATGATTGGATGCCTTTGTGTTTACAAGACTTTAAATCTATTAGTGAATATAATTCCTCTATGTGTCGTATAAGTTCTAAAATAAAATTATACTTATGGAGAAGATGTTAATGAAAATGATATGTTAGATAAAAATTTCTCCACTTATTAGACCTCGAGTGTTGATGTGATTTGAACTCCAACAAGAATAATGAGACCCAATTAACAATTTAATAGAAGGATGTCTAAAAATTAGATTAGAAAAAAAAAAAAAAAAGAACAATAAACCTTGACCCATTATTTGTAAAGAGACAAGAACCAAAGGTATAAAAAGGATATACCTTTTTAAGTTCTAAGAAGTTCTAAGAAGTTCTAAGAAGATAAACAAGAAAGACAAGAAAGATCTTGATAAGTTCTAAGAAGTTTTTTTATGAAACAAAGGGAAAACACTCTCAAAAAAAAAAAAAAAAAAAAAAAAAAAAAAAAATCCTCTGCAAACTCATTTTTCCCCAATTTATACTCTCTAACAACTCTCCAAGAATAAGAAACATTATTTTTTAGTGAAAAAACATGTTTGGGGCCTTCTTTTTCGTAGAAAGAATTTTGAGAATGACATTTGCCATTGGTCTGCTTTTCTAATCCTAACCCCATATTCTTTGGTTATGTTCATTTTTTTTTTTTTTTAATTAAAAGTATTACAATAAATAAGTAAGGATTACTTTTTTTCATTGCAAATGTAATTTTATTAAAAGTAAATAGTTGACTACAAAATATACTCTTCTATTCCCGTAAATAAAAATATAACTCTCAATCTTATAATTGAGGAAGGAATTGAGTAATCATCACGTTAAATAGTTTTATATTTGGATATTTAACAAATAATTTTATTAAAACCTAGTTCATGATTAGATCACCATAAGGACCTATTCAATTCAATATTGTATTTACGAAATTGTCTCTTTCGTGTGTTTGTACTTCTTCTCAAAGCCGTCGCTGCAAAAGCATCCAAACTTACAAAAAGTTTTATCATTAAATATTTTAGACATTTTATTTCTTAAAACTAGTGGGTGACTTTAAAATATAAACAAGAGAAATTATTGAACTAAAAAACTAATTAATTAAAGATGAATTGAAAAATATATATTAATAAGTTCCACTTTGATCTTATAAGATAATGAGTATTTTTGTTTTTTGTTTTTTTTTTTTCCTTTTTTTGATCTTATTGGGATGATAATAACGTGATCCACGATTATATATATATGACAGTAACATTTAAAGTAAAGGGTACGCTTCATTATATTTCTTTCGGAGCTAAAGATCGTGTTAATTAATTTGCTTCCAAATCCAAAAGCAATCTGAAAATAAAGATGAGTTTGTTCGGACAAGAATCCAATGCCCGCCGCCCTCATGCTATTTGCATACCGCTTCCAGCTCAAGGCCACATAAAACCCATGACCAAATTGGCAAAATATCTTCATTACAATGGTTTCCACATCACTTTCGTACATACGGAGTATAATTACAGAAGATTACTCAGAACTGCTGCAGCTGCTGGACAGAATGATGATCTGCAGCCGTCCACTTTCCAGTTCGAAACAATTCCCGATGGCCTCCCACCGTCCGATGCGGATGTTACTCAAGACGTCCCTTTACTCTGTGATTCGACAGCCAAGAACTGTTTGGGTCCTTTCAGAGAACTCGTAGGTAGAATTAATGAGAACCCGGAAGTTCCTCCCATCACTTGCATAGTTTCTGATGGCACTATGAGCTTCACTCTGGAAGTTGCTCGAGAACTTGGCATCCCTGATGTTTTCTTTTGGACTAATGGCGCTGCCGGCGTTATGGCTTACCTTCACTATTCTCAACTTGTTGAAAAGGGATACACACCACTCAAGGGTATGGAATTTTCAAAAGCTTAATTATTAGATACTCCATCCATTTTTCTTACTTTCTTGATTATCATTATTATTACCTATTCTTTATTGGCGAAAGTAAAATTAAAATATATTTTAATGTTTCAATTAAAAAGAAAATTTAATTTTCTTGTCTTAATTAAAGGGTAGAATATACATATTTTTTTGGTGTATAATAACAAAAAAAATTGATGAGTAATTAATAAATAATAGTTTTGAAATATTAAGTGAAGATGTATTGAAGATATATATAACTTTGATTGGTAATTTACATTTTTAGTGATGGATAATCATTTTTCTTGGAACAAACTAATACAGATTCAAGCTATCTCACAAACGGGTATTTGGATACAGTTATAGATTGGATACCAGGTTTGGAAGGTATTCGTTTGAAAGAACTACCAACTTTTATTAGGACAACAGATCCTAATGATATTATGTTGAACTTTGCAATTAATCAAGTTGGAAAAGTTGATGAAGCTTCTGCTCTAATTTTAAACACTTTTGAGGATTTGGAGTCTGAAATCTTGAAAGAACTCTCACTCATGGTTCCTAATATATACACTATCGGACCCCTTCATCTTCTGGAGAATCAGATTCAAGAACATGATGGATTGAAGTCAGTGAAATCAAATCTTTGGAAAGAAGAATCAGGTTGTATTGAGTGGCTCGATACGAAGAAGCCCAATTCAGTAGTTTATGTGAATTTTGGGAGTGTAACTGTCATGTCCCCAGAACAATTGAGAGAATTTGCTTTGGGTCTTGCAAACAGCAAGAAAGACTTCTTATGGATAATCCGACCTGATTTAGTTTCCGGTGAATCAGCAGTTGTTGGCCCTGAATTTATGAAAGATACGAAAGAAAGAGGCCTTTTAGCAAGTTGGTGCCCTCAAGAACAAGTTCTAAAACATCCATCCGTTGGAGGGTTCTTGACACATTGTGGATGGAATTCTACTTTAGAAAGTATATCTTTTGGTGTGCCAATGTTATGCTGGCCATTCTTCGCTGAACAACAAACAAATTCATGGTACTGTACCAACCATTTAGGCATTTCCATGGAAACGAATACTGATCTTAATAAAGATGAAGTGGAGAGATTCATAAATGAGTTAATGGTTGGAGAAAAAGGACAGAAGATAAGGAAGAAGGCAGCAGAATGGAAGAAGTTAGCTGAGGAAGCCATTAAAGCCCCATCGGGATCTTCTTACAAAAATTTGGAGAAATTGATTAACAATGTTTTGTTAAAGTAGTAAGAATTTGGAGAGAGCTAAATATTATGCATGCTCTCTTAATAAATGATGATATCACCATTTCTCGGCGTTTCTAATAAATTAATTGTGTTGGTTTAGTACATTTCTATAAATGTATATTTTGTCGAAATTAATTTAATATAATTTTCATTCAATTGTTGTTCATCAACTACATAAGATGTTGGATTGCTTACCCAAAAAAAAAAGATGTTGGATTGCAAGACTTTGTATGGGGTCCACACAATAATTTTCTAGTTCAACCTTTGCACCCGTGTAATTTTTCATCATCAATATAATTTCAAGAATTTATTTTCATTTCTAGTAGTTAGTTCAGCATGTAGAAGAAAAAGTTGTAGATCCCACTAGAAGTCATTATTATTTTTTTTATTTGTTATAAAGAAAATAAAACAATATATTTTTTATTTATTTTTAATATTAAAAAAATAAAATATATTTATTGATATTTATTAATTTAGTAACCTCGTGATTCATTCCTTCAGTAGCCGTCGTTGATGATTATTGACAAACACAATCAGCAAGATTGGTCCTCGTGTCATTGGGATTGTACAGCACTATGTTCTAATAGGGATTCAAGCTCAATAAGTTTCCACCACTGCGTATTCATCAAAAAAAAAAAAAAAGTTTCCACCACTGCATATATATATATATCTTATCACTAGAATAGTGACAATAGTTTATTAGTCTAGTGGTCTAGTGGTAGTATTTTAATGTCCTCTTTTTTTTTTTTTTGTTTGGTAAATGGTAGTATTTTAATAGTCTTACCATTACAAGTTGCAGTATTTTAATGTTCTTAGCACTAAAAGTGATATTATTGTAATTAATAATTATATGCCTTAACCCGAGAGTGAAATAATGACAAAGAAAAAGATTAGAAGCTTTTAAGGATGGTAAAAATAGACAAAGAAAACTTGTAATATACAAACTATTATTAGTGTTATCATTGGTCATATACCTGTATGTATGATAAGATATCTCTATGGAGCATCTATTAAGAGTAAGGTAAAATTTGTAAAATAAATGTTATCTCTCAAAATTAATTAGGAGTTATATAACGATGCATAAACGATAATTCATATAGTAATACTCACACGGGTATGGCTAACTTTTTTTTCAATGAAAAATGGATCCGGTATTATAAATAATCAAACAAGTACAGAGGGAACAAGACAAAGCAACCCTTAAGAGGGTTGTCCCAATTTCCAGTTAACGAGTAATTCAATCACTCTATACAAAATGCGTCTAACAAAACATGCAAAACCCGACCATCTACTAGTTTGGTGGATCGTTTGATTCCTTGCGTACCACAACTCGTGGATAGTTTGCCGAAATATATATTTCCAGTAAAGCTGATTCGTCTTCCGTTCCATCAACCGAGAGAGGTTCAAACCGAGCCAGTCATCAACCGAGTTGGTTGTCCAAAAATTTGCAGCATCGGCCCCCTGCAGCAGCACGGTCCAGACCTGACGAGCCCTAATGCAATCCCTCAAAGCATGGAGTATATCTTCAGTCTCCCTCCCACAACAGACACACAGAGGGTTACCGATGATAGACTTCCGCCAAAGAGAGAGTCATGTAGGAAAACGTTGATGTTTAGCGAGCCGGAGGGTCATGGAGGGCCTAGTAGGACCCTTAAATTTCCACAGCTCCTGCCAACCCCCTTCATCGCCTGCATCTAACCCCGCACGGATCAACCTTGTAAACACTAGCCGAGTTGAAACTACCAACCTCACTAGCATCCCACCTCCATTGGTCTGGTTGTGACATATCACACCTGTGATTGCGAAGCTCAAAGATTGTATGTGTGTCTAGGTAACCCCCTAGCTCTTGCAACTGCCAATTTCCACCCGAGTCCCAGTAATCCGAGACCCGTCTACGAAGCCATTGTTTGGGTATATCGGTCCCGCATTTGTCCAGAAGTCTCTCTAAGGGGCAGCCAACATGCGTCGCCCAAAAGAGGGTCGTTCTACCATCTCCAACATTCCATTGGATACCCTCCTTCAGCACCTCCCAGCCCCAAATCATGCTCTTCCAAGATTGGGACTTAGCAGATCGTTCCTGAAGCCTCTGCAACCCATGCAGACCCCCATATTTGGCGGAAAGAACTCTCACCCAAAGTTGTTGCGGACCCATCAGAAATCTCCAGCACAATCTGGCTAGGCTGACCAGATTTGTATGCTTCAGCTTCCTCAATCCCAAACCCCCAGATGTCTTCGTTGAGCACACACGGTTCCAAGCAACAAGATGCATGGACCGCTGGTTCTCCTGGGAAGACCAGAGAAAGTTCTGGTTGATCCGCTCCAATAATTCCAGAGTGCTAGATGGTATAAGAGAAGCCTGCATTGAGTAGCTCGGGATGGTTGACGTGACAGACTGAATCAAAATAGCCCGGGCTGCTTGAGACAGAGACCTCATTTTCCAGCCAGACAATCTCCCGCGAACCGTTGCAACCACCCGGTCATACGTATTTCTGGTTGTCCGGGAATGAAGTAGAGGGATGCCAAGGTATAACCCAAGGTTCTCGGTCACCGGAATCCCAAAACGACCACTAATTTGGCGTTGGAGCTGCTTCGGGGTGTTTGGAGAGAACCAAACGGCCGACTTGTGCAGATTCACCTTCCGCCCCGACCGATCACAAAACCCAGCCATCGACTGTATCATAATATCCCCTGGGGAATGGAAGCCTTCCTGAATAAAAGGAGGTAAGGGGAGAGCAGATCCCCTTGCCGGAGGCCCCTCTCAGGCTGGAATGCTGGGAGTTGACGCCCATTCCAAAGAACCGTAAGTGAAGTCGAGCGGAAGCCCGCCGCAACCAGCACCTCCCGTAAGAACGTCCAGCTGACACGATCATATGCTTTTTCAAGGTCCACCTTGACCACCATACCCCCCTGCGCTCCTAATTTTCGTTGGAGCGAATGAACCATTTTTTGGGCAATCACAATATTGTCAACCGCCTGTCGCCCGGGTATAAAGCTAGCCTGTTGTGCCCCAGTGAGTTTGGTCTTTGTTACCACTTTACTAAGCACGTTGCATGGATGCCATCCAACTCAATCACAACTCCTCCTGCTCCGGAATGCCATCCAACTCAATCAACAGCTTATCCTCCAGCTGCTCGAGGTAAGGCTTCCGGTGGACTTAAGCAACCGCCGAACTCCTGCTAACCGGTTTAGGCAGCGCCGTTTGCGGACAAAGATATTCCCAAAGCGTTCCCTGACCTTAGTCATCCCGCACGCCTGATTCATACCCCCAATCTCCCAAGCCTGTTGTACAAGAAGGTGAAACTCGGGTTGCTTCAGCCGGGTATGGCTAACCTTTTCAAAAATTCAAAAGCAATAGTTAGAATATTATTTAATATATTTTTTTAATTTTTTTTATTATCTAATCTAATATTTTAATCTGAGATATTTATCTTTTATTACTTATTTAATACTTTTATTATTTTCAATTTTTTATGATTTTTTTTAATATTTAAATACGAAATATTATAGTTTACAATTTTGATATATTGTAATAGTATAGTTTAAATACTCAATTTTATGCCCATTTTATTCCTCGACTTCTGTAATATATTATTATTATTATTGGTAATTCAAAATTAATCGAATACTCTCAAAGAAAAATTATAAATAATGCCAAAATAAATTAAAAATTTATTGATTTAATAACTTCTAAGGTATCTCTATTTAATGTGATGAAAAATAAAATTTATTAAAAATTTATATAAACACATATTGAAAAACTTGAAAATTTTTCAATAATTTTTTTTTTAATGTACTGTTTGTTCTGAAGGTAAATAAAATTTTAAGCTATCACAACATCTTTAAAATAATTCATGGTGACTTATCAAAAAAGAAAAAAAAATTATAATTCATGGTGAATATATTTGGAACGTATAATTATTTTATAGTTTTAATAAACGAATCTAGCGAAGTATGAGAACTATTAACAATCAACATGTGTACAAATATTTATTAAGAGAGAGAGAGAGAGAGAGAACTGTTAGGAATTAATCCTATTACGATCTTTGCCCGAAAGATAAAAATATTAGAAAAATACAAGCAAAAAAATAAATCGAGACAGATGATTTTTACCGTGGTTCCTAGATCTCACAAAATATGAGATCGTGGTACATCCACGTTGAGCCTCAACAGATGGCTCACTGCACTATAATCGGAACGAGATGAATTCCTTTACAAGAAAATCCTACCGAAATACATACAACATATATCCTAAGATTTCCGTAAAAAATTACAAATACATGAGAGGAATGAATTATACTAAACAACCAAGCTGCAAATCTAAGAAAGAAACTCGACGATCCGAGATTTACACAAGAATGGGTGAATAAAACCCTATCTGAAACAACTCACAAATCCTTGTTCCGGAAACACAACCAGAGAGAAGCCACGGTAGAGAGAGAAAGGAATTATGCATCCGTTCCGAAAAGATTGCCTCAAGAGAGTATATGTAGGTAGGTTAAGATTAGGGTTTCGATTGAGGCCGTTGGATCATCACAAGGAGTGGTTCGGATTTAATCCAATACTTATCAAAACGACATCGTTTAGACTCCACGACAGGGTTGCACTTTAGTGCCTTCCTGCTATCGTTTTGAGCTATAAGCTGTTGTTTAGATTCATTTCTAACATCCTCCACCTTGAATCCAAACACAGCTTAAACCTACACTGCAGTGAACTCATCTTATTCTTATCATTGGCTCTTGTACCTGCAATATAAAGACAATTGTTAGTTAACATTAAGTAGATTCAGACAGTGTCCGAATTTACTTCCTGTGACAATTTTGGTGCCAAAATCTGCTGCATTTTCTTCTGTATTTATTTTGAGCAGGTTCACCACTTTGTTCATTACCTTTTCTCTAACAAAGTGATACTTAACTTCTATATATTTTGTTTTGTCATGAAAGACAGGATTCTTGCTTAAGTGAATAGCACTTTGACTATCACATAAAACAAGTAGCACACTTATCTATCAATTTAATTTCGAACAGCAAACCTTGAAGCCATATTGCCTCTTTAAAGGCATCACACAAGGCAATATATTCAGCTTCAGTAGAGGATAGAGTAAGAAGAAGGTTGTAATTGAGATTTCCAACTCACACAAAGCAATTACCAAGCATAAAATAGTAAGCAGTAGTGGACTTTCTTGTGTCCTTTTCTCCAGCAAAATCGGAGTCCACATAACCATATAGATTAAATTTATTAGAATCACATTTGTTAAAACACAAACCAACATCAACAGAGGTGTTAATATATCTCAGTGTCCATTTTAAAGCAGTCCAATGTTCATAACCAGGATTGGACATAAATCTACTCAACAAGGATATAGCAAAGGATAAATCGGGTCTAGTACTGATCATTGCATACATTATGGAACCTATTCCATTTGCATAAGGTATATCTTCCATTTTAAGCAGATCTAAAGTTGATTTAGGACACTGAGCTTTACTTAACACAAAATGAGAAGCAATAGGCAAATTTACGGTTTTACTGTTTTTCATGCTGAATTTATCTACTACGTTTTCAAGATATGGTTTTTGATGAAGTCTAAGACTTCCTTTATCTCTGTTTCTTTCAATATACATACCAAGAATACGTTTAGCAGATCCTAGATCTTTCATGTCAAATTCTGCACTAAGTTCCTTTTTCAATATGTTGATTCTATCTATAGTGTTACTAATCAAAAGCATATCATCAACATATAAAAGAACAAATATAGAGTCATTTCCTTCAAACTTATAGTAAAGACATGTATCAAAACTACTTTTACTGAAACCAATGTTACATATAAAATTATCAAATCTTTTATTCCATTGTCTTGGTGACTGTTTTAAACCATACAAAGATTTTTTTAACAAGCAAACAAAATCAGGATGCAATTTATCAATAAAACCCGGAGGTTGTTTCATATATATTTTCTCTTCCAAATCACCATGTAGAAATGCAGTTTTTACATCCAATTGTTCAAGTTCTAAGTTAAATTGAGTAACAGTTGCAAGCATTTATTCGATAGTTTTAAATTTTACTACGGAGAGAAAATTTCATTGAAATCAATACCTTCAAGTTGAGTGAATCCTTTTGCAACTAACCTAGCTTTATATCTAGGTGGATCGGAAGGTTTGTCTCCTTCTTTGATTTTGAATAACCATTTACAGTCAACAAGTTTATGGTTTGCAGGTTTGGGAACTAAAGTCCAAGTATTATTCACATTTAGAGAATTCATTTCATCAAGCATAGCATTTAACCATTTGTCCTTATCCACGGATATACATGCAGATTCATAACTTGTAGGTTCAGTAAATTTAGACTCTTGAGCAGAAATTAATGCAGTAAATACCAAATCAGCACAAGAATATCTATTTGGTGGCCTAATTTCTCTTCTAGGTCTATCCCTAGCTAGCCGATAAGATTCTAGGGACTCTTCCCGAGATTGTTCTAGTTCTACTGCAGGTTCTTCTTCTATTTCTATGTTTAGTTCGGATTCAAGTTCTAAAACCACAGGTGTAAGTTCTACAGGCTCCACCTCAAACTGTGTAGTGATTTCGGGTTCATTTCTGGTATCATCCTCATTAATTGAGGTGTTATCGGAGTTAGGATGACTACTATCTTTACAAGGGAACTTGGTTTCATCAAATACTACATCCCTTGAGATAATAACTTTGATCCCTACTGATTGTCTATCCCAAAGTCTATAACCCTTAGTACCGGGTTCATAACCTAGGAACACACACTTAATAGATCTAGGGTCTAATTTACCATTTCTAGTGTGTGCATATGCAGTGCAACCAAAGGTCCTAAGGTGATTTAGACTAGGTATTCTACCAGTCCATAACTCTTGAGGTAATTTGAGATCTATGGCTGTTGAAGGACTTCTATTTATTAGATAGACAACGGGAGTTTTAAAAGCTTCCCCCCAGAAAGGTTTGTTTAAACCAGCGGTAAACATGAGGCACCTAACCTTTTCTAGGATAGTCCTATTCATCCTTTCTGCTACCCCATTTTGTTGAGGTGTCATCCTAACTGTTCTATGTCTAAGTATACCAGAATTGCTACAGAACCTATCAAATTCTTCATTGCAAAATTCTAATCCTCTATCTGTTCTAAGTACTTTAACAGTATTTCCAGTTTGGTTTTCTACTAAGGTTTTCCAATCCTTAAATTTTCCAAAAGTCTCATCTTTCGATCTAAGTAAGTAAGTCCAAACTTTTCTACTGTAATCATCTACAATAGACAGAAAATACCTACAATTTCCATGAGTACTTATTCTTTCAGGACCCCATAAATCAGCATGCACATAATCCAGGTTTATTTTCGGATAAATGAATACCGGACTTAAAACATAATCTATGATGTTTTCCTAATACACAAGTCTCACAAAAATCAAGTGTAGGTAATACTATCTTACCAAGTTGTCCTGTTTTTTTCAAGGACTTTCATACCTTTCTGGCTCATATGCCCAAGTCTTAAATGCCACTTTATGGCACTGGCTTGTGAATCAGTAACAGAAGCTGCAATGTTAGTTAAACCAGAATATTTTCCACAGAGAACATATAAATTATTCTTTTTCTAAGCATAGGCAATTATTTTTCCATTTCTAACTATTTCAAGACAACCAGATTTTATTCTATTTTCACAACCCAAATCATCAAGTATACCAACAGATATTAAATTCCTCTTAAGTTCGGGTATATGTCTAACATTTGTTAATAAAATTTCATTGCCATTATCAAGAGTTAGAGATATACTGCCTATTCCAAGTATCATACATGTATTATCATTTCCCATGTAAACTGATTCGGATTCAATAAGTTTATATTCAGTAAACCATTCTCTGTTAGGACACATGTGAAAGGAGCAGCCAGAATCAATTATCCATTCATGACTATTTCTATAAACAGATGAAACAAGTACTTCAGAAACATTGTTCTCACTAACAGATTGGGAATTTCCATTATTTAATTTTTTTTGCTTCTTTAACCAGGAATAGCAGTTCTTTCTTAGGTGTCCAGGTTTGTTACAATAATAGCATTTTCTGATTTCTTTGGGTCTAAAATTATTCTTACCTATCTTTTTATTTTTGTTTCCATTCCGATTTCTATGAAAATTCTGATTTTCCGATTTATGTTTCACAAACAGTCCATTTTTAAATTTTAATTCTAACTCCCTTGCCTTAAGTCCAGATACTACTAGGTCAAATGAGGGTGTGATACCAGTATATTGCACATAATTTTTTACAACAAGATACTCATCGGGCACAACATTTAATAGAATCACAGCCAGGCTAGTAGAATCAATTTCAAGTTCTGTTCCCTTTAATAACAAGTTTAATTTTAGTAGTTCATCAATATTATCATCTATTGATTTATTTAAGTCCAATTTAAAGGCAAACAGTGAACATTTTACAAAGGCAATATTTGTTACAGAGGGTAAAGAGTAGAGAGTTTCTAACCTACCCCACGGTTCAAGTGCGGTACCAGCATCATCAACCTTTCGCAGAAAAGAGTCTGCTAAGTTTAGGATAAGCAGATTATAAGCTTCTTCATCGATTTCAAGTTTCTTAGTCAACATTTCTTTCGGCCATTTTTCTAGATTTGATTCCAGTGCATATGAAACTTTATAATGTGAGAGCAGTGCTCTCATCTTTTTCTTCCAACTTTGAAAATCAATCTTCCCATCAAATTGGGAGATTTCGATTCTGTTGGATCCCATGGTTTTTGTATGTCGGAATCTAAAGAATTAGATCCGACACACTAACCCAAGACACACACACTAAAACACCGCAAATCTGACAAATGAATATTTACAAGAAATACTCACTGTTAAGAAAAACACATAAGGCAGAATAAACCCTAGGATTTAAAGAGACGAAACCCTAGAAAAGAAAAACAGATCTAAGAAAAATTACAAGGCTCTGATTCCACTGTTCGGAATTAATCCTATTACGATCTTTGCTCGAAAGATAAAAATACCAGAAAAATACAAGCGAGAAAAATAAATCGAGACAGATGATTTTTACCGTGGTTCCCAGATCTCACAAAATATGAGATCGTGGTACATCCACGTTGAGCCTCAACAGATGGCTCACCGCACTATAATCGAAACGAGATGAATTCCTTTACAAGAAAATCCTACCGAAATACATACAACGATATCCTAAGATTTCACGAAAAAATTACAAATACATGAGAGGAATGAATCGGACTAAACAACCAAGCTGCAAATCTAAGAAAGAAACTCGACGATCCGAGATTTACACAAGAATGGGTGAATAAAACCCTATCTGAAACAACTCACAAATCCTTGTTCTAGAAACACAACCAGGAGAGAAGCCACGGTAGAGAGAGAAAGGAATTATGCATCCGTTTCAAAAGATTGCCTCAAGAGAGTATATGTAGGTAGGTTAAGATTAGGGTTTCGATTGAGGTCGTTGGATCATCACAAGGAGTGGTTTAGATTTAATCCAGATACTTATCAAAACGACATCGTTTAGACTCCACGACAGGGTTGCACTTTAGTGCCTTCCTGCTGTCGTTTTGAGCTATAAGCTGTCGTTTAGATTCATTTCTAACAGAAACATATATGACCGCTGAGAGTAAAATAAGGGAAAAAATGAGGTTAGGTATATCAGATAGTGAAAACGAGGGTAGCGATACATATAGTGATGTTAGACAGTGATGATTAGTAATTAAATTTAAGGTCAATAAAAAAGGGTTTATTTGTTAGGATTTTGAATGTGGAGAAGATAACATCAGATATATGATTCGACATACAACTAGTTATTCTTTTGCGAATTCGAGGTATTTTCAAGTTTATGTATGTATATAAATAAATGATTTAGTTTTTTTATATATATATATAAATGGAATTGTTTTGATAATTTGATTATGATAAACCTAGATTTTAATTTTAGCGCTATTTAATACCTTTTCGAATTTCTAATATATAGTAATTATTGAAGTTTTCTAACGTGTATCCATTTTTGATTTATTGAATTTGAGTTGATAGTAGTGTTTGATTTTTATAAGAAATCTCATAGATATAATTTAATGATATTAGAAAATTTTGATTAGGTGCTATGTATGTGTTTGGATTTAATTGATTATACAATTTTGATTATTTATTCAAAACGATTTAAAATATGATATTTGATATATATATATATATATAAAACTTATATTTTGATTCTATGGAACTTTTATGTGAAACTGTTGGAGGAGTAAATAACGTGGTTGTAGACTTTATGGCTATACTCATTGGATTCCTTTTCTCCAACTGTGCCTCAAAAGTTGTTGGTAGTATCAACTCAAATCTCACATAAGAAGATGATGCAAGAGTGAGTTGTTTAACATATAAATATTGTATCTACTAGTATGAGGCCTTTTGGGAAGGTGTAAAAAAAAAATTTATGATGCTTAAACCAAAAACCGGACAATATCATATTAATGTGAAAGTTAAACGGACCCAACAAAAGAAAGTAATAGTATTTTATGGCTCAATGATGATAGGGATAAAATCAGATGGGAATTGATTCTTCATTGCCATACAATTATTTTATGCCTCAATGATGATAAGGATAAAGTCAGATGAGAATTGATTCTTCTCCAAGTGAGAATTTATCAAATTAATTGACCTGAAAACAATGAAATGATTTATCCTGATGGGAAAAGATAAATCTCGATGGGAGTTTTTCAGAGAGTAATTGTCTAAAAAAATGAATAAATAAATTATTTTCATGATGTGATAAGAGTATATTCAATTGGGATATATAAGAAATTATCAATTATTTTTGTAAGGATAGGATGGATGTTCAGGTGACAAAACAAAGTGATTTTTTTTTTTTTTTTTTTTTTAAATTTTTTTTTTGAAAATTCAAAGAACACATCAGTTTTCCTGCGAACATTTTGCCATATCAGTTTGTCTCCCAATTTAGTTATGGGACAAGCCAGGATCAATAATACCTAAATATTTATTTATTTTATTAGGTGAAATATATATATATATATATTTTTTTAAAAAATAAAAAAATAATCTTTATTGGAATATATTAAAAATATTTGAGACTACATAGTAAATAACAAATAGTTTTGTAACTTTATGGCCTTAATTAGCTTTTAAACATTTTGATTAGATAAGTAATAATTAAAAAAAATTGAGAGACAAGAAAGAAATGAACATCACGGTTAAATTTTTTACCAGATAAATGAAATGATTTGACATGTTGAATGCTTAGGAAATCTATTGTGGAATAGAAAAATGACAATTAGTAAAAAAAAACATTTAAGGTAAATTATTAGATGAATAATAGATAAAATATTTACTTACCAAATTTATTAGTTTTTTCTTAGTTTTGCGTCGGGTAGAGAGAAAAAAGAGAGGTGAAAGAGAAGATGGCAGCCTAAACCCTGATTCAGTCCAAGGAGAGATGATTTAGGGGCGAATTCAAAGTTTGTGATCGATATTAATACCAAATTTTATGCTAATTTTTAATTTTGATTTCATTATTTTTGGAATTTTATGTGTAGTCAACTGATTGAATATTATTGAGATTAAACTAGTTTCTATTGGTGATTATTGATTGAATTGAGTTGAACATTTACTGTTTAAGATCAATTAAAATTTTGGGTAGTTTTGTGAATTCACGAATTTTCTTGATTTATTACGGAGTTTAGATTGAACTTGAATTGATTAATTTGAACGATTGTCTAAGATATCAATTTTTATGTTTAACCGAATTCTAACGAATTGTTAGTAGATAGATATAATTATAATCAACTATTTAACTATTTAATTAACTATTTAATTATAATTTGAGCAATTGTACCTATGAATAGAGGAATTTGGTATGCATTAAAGCAAATTTCTTCATACCATGCTTTTCATGCCAAATCTATCATTACTCTAATATTGAAAGATGTACATGAATTGTTAAAAATTTGCACAATTATTTTTAGACTTTATTAAATGAAATGTATGGATCATATATACTAACTAAAAACATTTAATGAAATTTTTTTTATGTAATAATAATATACTTTAAAATGGAAAATTGAAAAGCTTTATAATTTTAAAGTAGTGCTTTTAGATATTGAAAATGAATTGTATTTCAATTATTAAGTGTAATTTTTAAATCAATTAGCTACAATTAATTTTTTTTTTTTTTTTTTTTTTATTGAAACCACACCTTAAAAAAAAATAATAATAAAAAAAAAATCGAATAAAATAGATATGTCCGTTGCTATTTGATTGAGAGTCCTTTGCCACTTTTCATAACCGGGTCAGGATCTTCCTCTGAGGGATTTTTCCTCTCCCTCATCTCTTTGGATTGCTTCTGTACTGTAAAAGCTTCGAACCTTCAATAGATTGAAGACTTTGTTCCAATTCCACTTTCATACAAATGTCACTAAAGTCTTTTAGGGTCAAAAAAATTAAATAACTTACCTCCAACACGAACACTTGTTGGTTCAAGTGGAAAGAATTTAACTTCTTTTTACATAAAGTCTATAAAGACAAGTGTAGGGAGAGCTTCCCAATAGGGATCCGATGCGACTTAATTCTGAATTAGTTGGGACCAAAACAGTCAACCGGTGATAGTTGTTGAGCGCCGTCTCTTAATCATCATATTAAGGGAATGAAACATACTATGTGACTAGCTATTTATCTCTAAAAGAAGAAATAAATATTTTAAAAAATAAAAAATAATTGATAAAATTTTGTTTTCAAATAAATAGAGTTCTCACACAAAAGATTATAAAGATTTTTTAAATGAATTGATTCATTATTATGAATATTTGTATGTCAACTACCTTCAATATCTTCATTACCTTCACTATCTCCATACCTAAATTATCTCCATTACTTTCACTATCTCCATACCTAATTACCATCCATTATTGTTATTATTTACATTATCTCTACTACCTCTTCATCCCTATAAATAATGGTTAAATGTGTAGTTTTGAAGAGAGAAGAATACACAAGAATATATATGAAATATACAAGGATCTCTCTCTTCCTCTTCTTTTCATTTGATTTCTATCTTACATTTTGTTCTATATTGCTTTTGTTAACAATAGTTTTATAACACGTTATCAGCACGAGTCTCTAACCAACCGAGACGAGGCTCTACCACCAAGTAAAGTATTTTTGAAGAATAATAAGGTACGTTATTTACCATTATGACAAATCTTACTAAACTTGAATTTGTGACCTCCGACATCATCTTCATGATGATTTGAAAAGAGAATATCTTACCGTGAAAGATCCCCTTGTTTTGTGGGAAAATTTTGAAAGAAAGGATCGACCACCAGAAGATGGTCGTCCTCCCTAAAACACGGTATAATTGGTTGCACCTGAAGTTGCAAGATTTTAAATCCAACAAAACAAAGAGTTGTTGATGAAAATCATGATTCTTGGCCAACGAGTTCTATTCCATTCCCAGATGAATGATATTATAACTCATGATCCCGAGAAGAGATCGTGGTCGTGGTTATAAGTATGATCATGAATATGTACTCGTGATAAATTTGACCCTTATAATCGTAATTATCATGATGATAATTCATGTGCTAAAAATATTGATGACTACCCGAAGTGGCCAAAAGAATTAGAACATTATATTATATGTTATATGTTTATGTAATATATTATCTTTTGTTATTTAATATTTTAGTATTATATGTTTAACCTTTTAGAACTTTTTACTTTATCTTATTATCTTATATTTATTGTTTTTGTTTATAAATATTTTGTTATTATTATGATGGTCTTATGATTGCTTATTATTAATTCACAACCTGAAGTTTGTGAGATTATTTGCTTAATTCACAACCAAAAGTTTGTGAAATTATTTGCTTAATTCACAACCAGAAGTTTGTGAGATTATTTACATTGAATATTATTAACTCACAACCTGAAGTTTGTGAGATTACCAAATGGCTATGATCCCCTTTTATGGGTTGAATGATGACATTGAAAGTGTATGTCTAATTGATAGTGGAACTACACACACCATACTGAAATACAAGAAATATTTTTCTCATTTGAATGTGGGAGAAACAAGTGTTACCACAATAAATGGTAGTGTAAAACTTATTGAAGGCTCCAGGAAGAGCTAATATAATATTACCGGGAGGAACTATGATTGTTATTGATAAAGCACTGTTTTCCTCGAAGTCTCGAAGAAATCTATTGAGTTTTAAGGATATCCGACATAATGGATATCATATTGAGACTATGGAAGATAACGGTCATGAATATTTGGCTATTACGAAAATGACCTCCGGTAATAAGCATTTGTTGGAAAAGCTACCATCTTTATCCTCTGGCCTATATTATGCTAAAATTAATGTCATTGAGACGCATCATTTAGTAAACCAGAAGTTTACTAATCCTGTTACTTTTAAAATTTGGCATGATCGTTTGGGTCATCCGGGATCAATTATGATGCGAAAAATTATCGAGACAACGCACGATCATCCTTTGAAGAATCAATAGGTTTTGACTGCTGATAAGCTTTCATGTGCTGCATGTTCCAAAGGGAAATTGATTATAAGGCCATCACCATTAAAAGTAGGAGTTGAAAGTCCTACATTTCTAGAACGGATTCATGGAGATATATGTGGACCGATTAGTCCACCTTGTGGGCAGTTTCGATATTTTATGGTTTTGATTGATGCATCGACCCGATGGTCGCATGTTTGTTTATTATCTACTCGCAACCTGACATTTGCGAGATTACTTGCCCAAATAATTCGCTTGAGAGTGCAATTTCCTGATTATCCTATTAAACGAATCCGTCTAGATAATGCTTGGTGAATTTTCTTCGCATACATTTGATTCTTATTGCATGTCGATTGGCATAATTGTGGAACATCCTGTAGCTCATGTTCACACACAGAATGGTCTAGTTGAATCATTTATCAAAAGGCTACAGTTAATTACTAGACCGTTATTGATGAAAACAAATCTCCCTACAAGCAGCCTGGGGGCATGCTATTTTACATGCTGCAAAGACTTGTGCGTTTAAGCCATCGAGTTATCATAAATTTTCTCCACTACAGTTGGCTTTTGGTTCGAGCCTAATATTTCTTATTTGAGAATTTTTGGGTGTGCTGTATATGTTCCTATTGAACCAACCCAACGAACAAAAATGGGTCCTCAAAGAAGATTGGGGATATATGTTGGGTATGACTCCCCGTCTATTCTAAGGTATCTTGAACCTTTGACGAGGGCGGTTTTTTGACAAGATTTGTTGATTGCCATTTTGATGAGAATTTGTTTCCCAAATTAGGGGGAGAGAATAAATGACATAAAATTGAACTTACGTGGAGAACATCATTGAATCATTTAGATCAACGCACAAATGTGAGTGAACTGGAAGTTCAAAAGATAATTCATTTGCAACAAATTGCAAATCAACTGCCAGATTCTTTTGCTGACTCCAGAAGAGTCACTAAATCACATATTCCAGCTATAGATGCTCCTATACGAATAGTTTCCGAAGAACAAAAAGTAAATCCTATAGCTGTTGAATCAAAAGCACGCCAGAAGCGTGGCCGACCACTTGGTTCTAAAAATAAAAATCCTCGAAAGAAAAGAGGATTAAATGATCCAGAAGATCATGATGAAAACCAAGGGACAACCGATGAAAAGATTCCAACTACAAATGATGAAGAGAATTTAGAAATCTCTATTAATTATACAACTTCGAATAAAAGTTGGGATCGAAGTAAAATTTCTATTGATAATGCTTTTGCATATAATGTAGCCCTTGATATTGTCAAGGATAATGAGGATTTAGATCCTTCATCGGTTGAAGAATGTCGACATAGAATTGATTGACCTCAATGGAAAGATGCAATTCAATTGGAGTTAAATTCGCTTGCAAAGCGAGAAGTTTTTGGACCTGTAGTCCAAACGCCAGATGGTGTAAAGCCTGTTGGTTATAAATGGGTGTTTGTGCGAAAACGAAATGAGAATAATGAAGTCGTAAAATATAAAGCACGACTCGTTGCACAAGGCTTTTCACAAAAGCCAGGAATTGATTATGATCAAACTTATTCACCCGTTATTGATGCTATTACACTCCGATATCTTATAAGTTTGACAATTCATGAAAAGGTGGATATGCGTCTAATGGATGTTGTTACAGCTTATCTATATGGAAGCCTTGAAAAGGAAATTTATATGAAAATCCCTGAAGGATTAAAATTACCAAAGGCTTCTAATGGCCCTCGTGACAATTATTCTGTAAAATTACATAAATCATTATATGGGCTTAAACAATCCGGACGCATGTGGTACAATCGCCTTAGTGAATTCTTATTGAATCCAGGATATAAAAATGACCAACTCTATCCATGCGTATTTATTAAGAAATCAGATTTTGGTTTTGTGATTCTTGCCATATATGTTGACGATATTAATCTCATCGGAACTCCGGAAGAGCTCCGAGAAGCTATAGATTGTTTGAAGTGAGAATTTGAAGTTAAAGATTTTGGGAAAACCAAGTTTTGTCTTGGGCTTCAAATTGAACATGTGAAAGATGGAATTTTTGTCCATCGATCAACATATACACTAAGGTTTTGAAAAGATTTTTCATGGACAAAGCACATCCATTAAGTATTCCAATGGTCGTGAGGTCAATAGATGTAAATAAAGATATTTTTAGACCTCGAGAAAATGATGAAGAACTACTTGGTCCTGAAGTACCATATTTAAATGTTATTGGTGCATTAATGTATCTAGCAAATAACACTCGACCCGATATAGCATTTGCTATAAATCTATTGGCAAGATTTAGTTCTTCACCAATACGATGACATTGGAATGATGTTAAACATGTCCTTAGATACCTCCAAGGAACTATTGACCTCGGATTATTTTATTCAAATTAAAATGATCCAATATTAATTGGGTATGCAGATGCCGGTTATCTTTCCGATCCGCATAAGACACGTTCTCAAACTGGCTATTTATTTACATATGACAATACTGCTATATCATGGCGCTCTACAAAGCAAACTATAGCAGCAACTTCTTCTAATCATGCTTTGAGATATTAGCCATTCATGAAGCAAGTCGAGAATGTGTATGGTTGAGGTCAATAATACATTATATTAGAGAGAGTTGTGGTTTATCTCCCAGAAGTGAGAGTCCAACTCCTCTATATGAAGATAATGCAGCTTGTATAGCTCAATTGAAAGGAGGGTATATCAATAGGACAAAACACATTTCACACAAATTTTTCTTTACTCATGAACTTCAAAAGAAGGGTGATATTGATGTACTTCAAATCCGGTCATGTGATAATCTTGCAGATTTATTCACTAAGGCTCTTCCGATTGCAACCTTTGAGAAATTGAGATATAAAATTGGTTTGCGTCGGTTCAAAGATTTCAAGAGTTCATCTCAACAGGGGGAGTGTTGAGATTAATACCCGCCGATGTATAGATTCTTCATATTCCTCGAGAATGACCAATGAAGGAGGCGTAATTTCAGGAATTACGGTTTCTCACCTGTGCATCGGACGGAATTATTACTACAATTGAACAGAAGTTCGGAATGTTTCTCTAGCAACAGTACTTCTGCAGAAGTAAAATCTTCCTTAAAACCTAAGATTCTTCTTGTGGAAGACAATAAAATCAATGTGATGGTAACGAAATCGATGATGAAGTAGTTGGATCACGACATAGAAGTCGTAAATAATGGAGTTGAAGTTGTGCGTACATAAAAGAATATTGTACTCTTTTTCCCTTAACCAGAATTTTTTCTCACTGGGTTTTTATCTAATAAGGTTTTTAACGAGGCATATTCTTTATGTAATGGACATCCAAGGAGAAGTGAACCCCGAAGATTCATCACATTGAATGGAAGTATAAGACATATTTATTGTACAATGGACATACAAAAAAGGGGGAGTATTATGAATATTTGTATGTCAACTACCTTCAATATCTTCATCACCTTCACTATCTCGATACCTAAATTATCTCCATTACTTTCACTATCTCCATACTTAATTACTTTCACTATCTCCATACCTAATTACTTCCATTATTGTTATTATTTACATTATCTCTACTACCTCTTCATCCCTATAAATAGGGGTTAAATGTGTAGTTTTGAAGAGAGAAGAATATACAAGAATATATATGAAATATACAAGGATCTCTCTCTTCCTCTTCTTTTCATTTGATTTATATCTTACATTTTGTTCTATATTGCTTTTGTTAACAATATTTTATAACATTCATAAAATATTTTTGTATAGATGAATTAATGGTTATAATTTGAAAGTACTCATTGGTTTAAAATTGAAATAATTTAAGAAATAAAAATAATTTTAGGATTAAAAAGTGTATAAAATAAAATCTCCAAATAAGAACCCATTTATTTAATTAAAAATAATTTAGGGACTAAAAGATTTAATTTAGTGATCTTATAAATGGTTTATACCGTACGTTCCATACAACTATATATATATATATATATATATATATAAGTATATGGCGATATTAGGGCATCCTAATTATAAGGGGTAGGTTTGGTATCCTTCTTTTGGAGCAAAAGATATCTGCATCAAGAGAAAAAGGAAAAACATGAGTTTGTTCGGACAAGAATCCAATTCCCCTCGCCTTCATGCTATTTTCATACCGAATCCACTTCAAGGCCACATAAAACCCATGACCAAATTGGCAAAACTTCTCCAATACAAAGGTTTCCACATTACTTTCGTCCACACAGAGTACAATTACAGAAGATTACTCAGAGCTGCTGCACGGGGTGGACATGGACATGATGATGATAGGCAGCCGTCCACATTCCAGTTCGAAACCATTCCGGATGGTCTCCCACCGTCAGAGCCGTGTAGAGGGTCTCGGGGGCCTAAGGCGAAATTTTTTAGGGGTCTTTTTAGTTATTTATTTTTCTAGCCTTTTAAGATGCAAAATCATTTATTATATCTTTACAATTAATATATTCCAACATTTTTTTTTCAATAGATAAAATAGCTAATTCATTTAATCTATTTTGTGTCATGGTTGATGTTAAATAGGATTTGATTAATTTTAATTTAGAAAAACTTCTTTTAGCGCTAATTACAACATCTTTTTTATTGCCAACAACAAATTTATCAAGTGCACCTCGTTGTGATTCTATGAGTTTCTCAATTCTTCTTTTCTTTTTAAATTTTTCATAACCAGAACCGTATTTTCTATTTTGACATTATAGATAAAACTAAACAATAAAAAATTTTAACATACTCTTAAAAAAAAAAAAAAACTAGTGGAAGAGAATTCGATATCAATCAATAACAAACATAACAAAATAGAAATATATTCTATAAAAATAAAAAAAAAAAAAACCTGTTTAAACTTGAAGATAAGACTTCAGATAATGCCTTTTTGCTTTTAGATTTGAAATTTAAAATTGAATAATCGATCTACTAAATATTTGGAACACTCATTTTTAGTAGATCGGATAATATATATTTTTGTTCGATTTTGGAAAATCTCGATAGTATAATTTTGGAAGATATACTCAATATTTAGAAGATTTAAAAGTACTCAAGAGTGTGTTTGTATTCTTCGAAAATAATTGAAAATGTTAGAATATTTCTTATTCAAGATAAAGACTCTCTATATATAATAATTTTTTTATTTTTTTGAAAAAAGTACTAATGGTTTAGAATGTAGCTTATAAGATGGGAAATGTCAAATAATATTAATAAGGAGAAAGAATTTTTTTTATTTTTATGATCCTTGGAAATATAATACGATAAATACTCTCTGTATATAATAAAAAAAATTAAAAATACCAACGATTTAGAATGTAGTTTTATAAGATGGGAAATGTAAAATAATATTAATAAGAAGAGAGAATTTTTTATGTTTTTATCTTTCTTGAAAATATAATATTATTTAAATAAGCGTATTTTCAATAAATAACATTGATAACCTTAAATAATTGTTATTTTCTTTTTTTTTTAAAAAAAAACTAATTAATAAAAATTATAAATAATTTTTTTTTATTAAAAATAATTTTATTAAAAGAAATTTGAAGGTCTCCTGCCGATGCGGGGCCTAAGGCGACCGCCTAAGTCGCCTTAGGCTCTACACGACTCTGCCCACCGTCCGATGCGGATGTTACTCGGGATATCCACTCGGGATATCCCTTCCCTATCCGATTCCACTGCCAAGAATTTTTTGGGTCCTTTCAGGGAACTCGTTGCAAGAATTAATGAGAACCCTAAATATCCTCTCATCACGTGCATAGTTTACGATGCCATGATGAGCTTCGCACACATAGTTGCTCAAGAACTTGGTATCCCTAATGTATTTTTCTGGACAACATAGGCGCAGCCGGTATCATGGCTTACCTTCACTATCCTCAACTTGTTGAAAAGGGCTATATACCACTCAAGGGTACGAAATTTTCACAATCTTATAATTACATACTCTCCCTGTTTTTCCAGTCTTTTTTTCTCGCCCTTTTTAAAAATAAAAACAAGAAGATTATATTTTTAGTTGAAAATATTAAAAAAATGTTATTTTATTTTATTTTATTTTATTTTATTTTATTTTGTAAAAGATAATTAATAAATAATTATTATAAAGCCAAAGGAGGATAAATTGTTCATTTTTTTATTTATCATATATATTAGAGACATAATATATATATATTCGCTCATTATAAAATAAAGATAAGATTTTATTTATATTTTTTTATTGATACCATTATTATATAAAGTTTCATATATTATTAAATGAAAGATAAATATATGTCTTATTTTTATTGATGTATTAGATAATGTGTTACAGAATATCTTAGGAAATTTTGCCTCATATTTCAAGCTTGTAGAAAATAATAAAATTTACAATTGGGGTTTTTCACTCCAATTTTTGCAGCAAAACACACACAAATATTTAGACATATTTGATAACCGATAAATATGCAAGAAAATCAAAATCATCCTTTGCGTATTCAAAGCCATATTAGAGGAGGATTGCTTGGTTTGAAGATGCCCGAAGGATATCTTCCTCCAAAATTGTAGCAGTTTGATGGAAGAGGCAATCCCAAGCAACATATTGCCCACTTCATCGAAACATGTAACAACGGCGCACGGAAGGAGATCTTCTAGTCAAACAGTTCGTTCGATCCCTCGAAGAAAGTGCATTCGACTAGTATACTAACTTACCCTCTGCACCAATCGACAGTTGGAACCAACTTGAAGTTGAGTTTTTGAATCGCTTCTACAAAGCACTCGGCGAACAGTAAGCATGCTTGAGTTAAGTCATACGAAGCAATGGAAGGATGAACCAGTTGTTGATTACATTAATCGATGGAGAAGTTTGAATCTGAATTGCAGAGATCAATTATGTCAAAAATCTGCGATCGAGATGTGCATCCAAGGAATGCAATGGAACCTTCAATACATTTTGAAAGGAATTCAACCAAAAACATTTGAAGAATTAGCTACACGCGGACGAGATATGGAGCTAAGTATTATCGCCAATCAAAAGTTTGAAATTCATGTTGAACAACAACAACATCAAAATAGGGGCAACGTTTCCTCAGAATCATCTGAAGATGAAGAGTCAACTTCAAATGTTGACGATGTTTGAATCAAATCATCAGCTCTCCTTGATAAGAGTATAAATTGTCTACATGTTCGAACAAAGCTCCTTGATACGAGCGTAAACTGTCTACAAATTTGAAGAAGGCTCCTTGACACGAGTGTAAACTGTTTACAAATTTGAAAAAAACTCCTTGATACGAGTGTAAACTGTCTACCATTGACGAAGACTCCTTGATATGAGTTTAAACTATCTGCAAAATTCGAAGAAGCCTCCTTGACACGAGTGTAAACTGTCTGCAAAATTGAAGAAAACTATCCGCAAAAGTTGAAGAAGACTCCTTGACACGAGTGTAAACTTTCTACAAAGTTAAAGAAGCCTCCTTGACACGAGTGTAAACTGTCTGCAAAGTTGAAGAAGACTCTTTGACACGAGTGTAAACTGTCTGCAAAGTTAAAGAGACCTCCTTGACACGAGTGTAAACTGTCTGCAAAGTTGAAGAAGACTCCTTGATACGAGTGTAAACTGTTTGCAAATTTAAAGAAGACTCATTGATACGAGTGTAAACTGTCTACAAGTTCATATGTTGATGCAAAAATGCTCCTTGACGCACGAGTTAAAACTGCATGTTACTCCTTTAATGTATGAGTTTAAATTGCAACTTTGTACTACGTTCGACTTGATTCCTTTGCAGGATACGTCGGCAACTTAGATAAATTTTAAATTCAGTCATAGCAAAAAAAAAATGATTGCAGTGAAATTAAAAAAAAAAAAACACTACACAAGGGTAAAGAAAAATTACAGTACTAAAATAAAAAGGATTTAGTTGCGGTTAAAAAAAAAAACAAGTAAAAAAATGCAGTAACAAAAAGAAACTGCATTGAAAACAAAACTACAGTTTAAATTAAAAAAAAAAAGTGTTGCACTGAAAAATTGCAGTAATTAAAAAAAATAACTGCAGTTTTATAAAAAAAAGCTGCTAAAAGAAAAGCAGTAAAAAAAAATAGTTGCTGAAATTTGTAGCAGAGAAAAATAAGAAGAAAAAGGCTGATGAAAAAAAAACAGCAGTAAAAAAAAAGAGGTAGAAGCAAAAAAAAAAAAAAAAAAAAATGCAAGACAAAGTTGTGAAAAAAGAGAAATTTTATTAATTTCAATTCTTTTAAACAATATATGTTTACAAGATTAATAAACAAAAAGAGACATGAAATTAATCTATATACAAAGTTGTCTAATCACCAAAAAGTATAGGAATTGATTGAAGTTGAAGTAGACGATTATAACTTATTCAAAGCGACGAAGGTGCAAAGTTGACAAGTACTTTTTCAAGCAGATGAGATCTCCTCCAATCATATGCTGATCAAATTCATGTCTTTCAAGTTGTCGACAAAGTTGTGGACGACGATGGTAAACCGAAAAGTTGTGGGACGATCGAAGTGGTGTGCAAAGTTGTGGACGACAATGGTAAGCTGCAAAGTTGTGGACGACCTTGGTAAGCTGCAAAGTTGTGGACGACCTTGGTAAGCTGCAAAGTTGTTGACAAAGATGGTAAACCGCAATGTTGAGGTGATAGACAGCAATGTTGATGACGGTGATAGACAATAATGTTGATGACGGTGATACACACCAATGTTGATGACAGTGATACACAACAACTTTGTTGACGGTGATACACAACAACTTTGCTTGCGAGGGTAAACAACAACTTTCCTTATGAGGATAAACAGCAACTATGTTTGCGACGATGAACAACAATGTTGATGGCGACGATAAGCAGTAATGTTGATGGCGATGATAAGCAGCAATGTTGATGGCGACGATAAGCAACAACGTTGATGGCGACGATAAGCAGCAACGTTGATGGCGACGATAAGCAGCAACGTTGATGGCGACGATGAACAATAACGTTGATGGCAATGAACTTACCGTCGAAGATGATGATAGAGGATAAATGTTGCAAGTCATAGTAAAGGAATCCTTCGGTAATACATCGGTAGTCCATAAATCTTCATCTCCATGTTGTTGAAGGAAAATTCTTGTGAGCATTCTTGTGAGCATTCTTGTGAACATTCTTGTAAACATTATTATAAACATTCTTGTAAACATTATTGTAAACATTCTTGTAAACATTCTTGTGATTGAGAATCTGCTTCATGGGTGGTAGAGAGTAACATGTTTACTTTTCTAGAATGTGAAGATGAGGACAAGGAACGAATGTTGTGAGTCGTAGTAGAAGACCATTCAGCAGCATCGTGGTAGTTCACGGATCCGCGAAACAAAGGGGTATACGGACCAAACACAGCTTCATGTACTCTTAAGTTTAATGACTTGACACGAAACCCGCTGCGACGATCATGAATAACAATATGTGGAAAAGGTGAATCCACATCTCCGATATCCATCGTTGCTGAAAAAAAAAAAGTTAAAAAAAAAATCTTCTTTTTGAGACTGCTGAGACAGAAAGAAAGAAAAAGAAAATAATAAAAAAAATTCTGAAATAGTAGAAGAGACAAAAATTTTAAAAAAATTAAAAAATGAGGGTCCTTTTGAAAAAAAAACCGAGAGAAAGAAAGAAAAAAAAAAATAAATAAATAAAAGAGAGAAGGAGTTATTTTGATACTGCAAAAAAAAAAAAAAAAAAAAAAAAAAAAGTTTTCTCGAAACACATGAGAAAGGAAAAAAATGGTTAAAATAATAAGGTTTTTGTTGAAAATAAAAAAAGAGTATAAGAATTTTTTTTCTTGGAGTTCTTGGAGAATTTTATAAGAAAAATCTACCAAGTTGAATACACAAGTTCCGAAAAATATTTCCGATGGAGTCACCTTTTACAGACTAAAAAACAAATTTAGAAAGTGTCCTACTATAACTCAAATTTGAACCTAATATATTTTATATATATAGCAAATTCCCTCAAGAAAAGGGTTACACATACACATTCATTCACTCACTCACACTCAAGAAGCTGAGAAGTGGAGAGATATTCGAAGGATACCGAACCTCTGTCGAAATCGGCCCTTCCTCTCAAAGTCCTAAAGCCCAAAAGCCCTCGACATCAAATCCATTCCGAGATCCAGCCCAAAACGCCCCTCGGAAGAAAACAAATCAATTGGATCGAGACAAGCCCAAAACGCCTCTCGAATCCACAACGGATCGAATCAATGGATCCATAGAGATTGGACCTTGTAAATTTATTATTATATAATTGTTGTATTCAATTACCATATTTCTTGTAATTCCGATTTTATAGGAAATAAAAGAAATTTTATTGTCTACAATAATATACTTTAAAATGGAAAATTGAAAAGCTTTATAATTTTAAAGTAGTGCTTTTAGATATTGAAAATGAATTGTATTTCAATTATTAAGTGTAATTTTTATATCAATTAGCTACAATTAATTTTTTTTTTATTTTTTATTTTATTGAAACCACACCTTAAAAAAAAATAAAAAAAAAAAATCGAATAAAATAGATGTCCGTTGCTATTTGATTGAGAGTCCTTTGCCACTTTTCATAACCGGGTCAGGATCTTCCTCTGAGGGATTTTTCCTCTCCCTCATCTCTTTGGATTGCTTCTGTACTGTAAAAAAAAGATAAGATTTTATGCATATTTTTTTATTGATACCATTATTATATAAAGTTTCATATATTATTAAATGAAAGATAAATATATGTCTTATTTTTATTGATGTATTAGATAATGTGTTACAGAATATCTTAGGAAATTTTGCCTCATATTTCAAGCTTGTAAAAAATAATAAAATTTACAATTGGGGTTTTTCACTCCAATTTTTGCAGCAAAACACACACAAAATATTTTATATTTTTAAACAAAAAAATTGACATATTTAGTCTTTAAAGTATTTACAACTGGCAAGGTTGATCCCTAAATATTATTTTGTCATTTTTTTTTTTAATCCTCGAACTAATTTTTTAGTGCACTAATTAATCCTTATATATAAAAATAATAATAATATTATTTTTAAAAGAAAATTTCTTTATAATATAGGTAAAATGGAAAAAGAAAACATTTTTCATCTAATGTTTTTAACTAATATGTTCATAATTCCATTCTCACGATTCTTTTAAATCTGGAAATGAGTTTTGCCAAAAAACTGGGATGTATTATACCGATCAGTATCACAGAATTTTGGATACATTTCACTTTTATTTTATTTGTATTGCAAAGTGATAATTAATCTTTTTCTTGGAACTAACAAATGCAGATTCAAACTATTTCACAAACGGCTATTTAGATACCGTCATTGATTGGATACCAAATCTGAAAGGTATTCGTTTGAAGGAACTACCAAGTTTTATTAGGACCACTGATCCTAATGATATCATGTTGAACTTCTTAATTAATCAAGTCACAACATTTCATAAGGCGTCTGCTTTCATTATACATACTTTCGACGCATTGGAGTCAGAAATCCTGGAAAACCTCTCACAAATGCTTCCTGAAATTTACACTATCGGACCCCTTCATCTTCTGGAGAATCAGATTCCAGAAGATGATCCCGTGAAGTCTGTGAAATCAAATCTTTGGAAAGAAGAATCTGGTTTTATTGAATGGCTAAATACAAAGAAACCCGATTCAGTTGTTTACGTGAATTTTGGCAGTATTACAGTCCTGACGCCCGAACAACTGAGAGATTTCGCTATGGGCCTTGCAAACACCAAAATAAATTTCTTATGGATAATTCGACCTGATTTAGTTTCGGGTGAAGCAGCAATTCTTAGACCTGAATTTATTGAAGATACCAAAGAAAGAGGCCTTCTAGCAAGCTGGTGCCCTCAAGAAAAAGTTCTGAAACATCCATCCGTTGGAGGGTTCTTGACACATTGTGGATGGAACTCTACTTTAGAAAGTATTTCTTTCGGTGTGCCAATGTTGTGTTGGCCATTCTTCGCTGAACAACAAACTAATTCATGGTATTGTACCAAACATTTGGGCATTGCCATGGAAACAATAACTACTAATCCAAACAAAGACGAAGTAGAGAAATTGGTCAATGAGTTGATGGTTGGAGACGAAGCACAAAAGATGAGGGAAAAGGCAGCAGAATGGAAGAAGTTAGCAGAGGAAGCCATTGCAGCCCCGTATGGATCTTCTTACAACAATTTGGAGAAATTGATCAACAATGTTTTGTTGAACAACAATAATTCGGAGAGACCTAAATAAATATATAATAAAATATATACTCTCCTAATAAATGATATCAGCTTCTCTTGTTTTATTTATTTATTTTTTTTATTTGGTTTGGTTTTATTTTTTTTTTTTTTTCTTTTAATTGTCTTTTCCGGGGCACTTTCAATGTGTGAAAAATAGTTATATTGATTTCATTCAGTGCATTGATTTCATTTTGTTTGGTTTATTGTCTTCAAATTTTTATTAGTATAAAAACTCTATTTCCCCCTTTTTCACATTACTGTTCACGATTTAGACTTTTACGGAGACGGCATGGTGAACACATTGTACTAGACTTTTACGAAGACGACATGGTGAACACATTGTACTACTCATTAATGAATTTTTTATTACTTTTGGTCGGTTTAATGGTGAATCCAAACCTTACAAGGGTCAACACTGCACATTAATGCAATAGTGGAAAATCGTCAAATGTGTATCATGATTTAGGATTCTATCACCATTTTTTCAAAGGTGCAAGAAGTTATGAAGAGCAAAATAGAACAAATTATGAACAATCGATTTAATCCTAAAATAAAACCCATGGAACAATCAGATCCTACCAACTTTTTAGTCAACAAAATAAATAATGCACTCTTAATACGTGCAAGGTGAAATGTATATTTAAGTATATATATAAATTAATTTCCTATTTCTTAACATAAAATTTCTACGAAGGACAATTTTTTACAGGAAAAGACACGACATTTTTTATTTTTTTTAAAAAAAAAAAATAGATAAAATTGATCTTTCTTTTAAAAACAACTATATCTTGTAAACAATACATAGTTGTTGTTTTTAAAACAAAAGACCAATCTTTTTCTAAAAATTAACTATGAACATAATATTTCTTTAAAAATTATTCAAAGTCAGAAATTTATCCAAAGGAGTTAAATAAATAAAAAAGAAATTTTTTAAAAATAAATGTTGAATTCGTGGAATTCATAGATATTAAATTACTTTTTATCAATTAGAGGAGTTGACCATTATTACAATTTTAAAATTTTTTATACTTTCGTTTAGACTTACTGTATTTCTTTTTCTTTTTTTCGCATTTTGTTACACTTTTATCTACACATTATTTGCTTTTTTTCTTGGTATGTAAAGGCATAAATAGATATAAAATATATATGTACTACCAACAACAACAATAGTAATAATAATAAAATCTCTATATAAGAATATTGGTGCCTAAATTATTTGAAGTCAATATGCTTTATAAAAAGATCTTTAATTTTAGAAATTGATATACATTTTTATAAATTGATATAAAAAATCTATCTATAGGAGGACCTCTTTCGATAAGTACATATTTAGGCCCAAATACAAAGATAGGACACAACCTAAAAAATTAACTATTTAATTATAATTTGAACAATTGTACCTATGAATAGAGGAATTTGGTATGCAATAAAGCAAATTTCTTCATACCATGATTTTCATGCCAAATCAACCATTACTCTAATGATGAAAGATGTACATCAATTGTTAAAAATTTGTACAATTCTTTTTAGACTTTATTAAATGAAATGTATGGATCATATATACTAACTAAAAGCATTTAATGAAAAAAGTTTTATGTAATAATAATATACTTTAAAATGGAAAATTGAAAACTTTATAATTTTAAAGTAGTGCTTTTAGATATTGAAAATGAATTGTATTTCAATTATTAAGTGTAATTTTTATATCAATTAGCTACAATTTATTTTTTATTTTTTATTTTATTGAAACCACACCTTAAAAAAAAATAATAATAAAAAAAAAAAATCGAATAAAATAGATATGTCCGTTGCTATTTGATTGAGAGTCCTTTGCCACTTTTCATAACCGGGTCAGGATCTTCCTCTGAGGGATTTTTCCTCTCCCTCATCTCTATGGATTGCTTCTGTTCTGTAAAAGCTTCGAACCTTCAATAGATTGAAGACTTTGTTCCAATTCCACTTTCATACAAATGTCACTAAAGTCTTTTAGGGTAAAAAAAGATTAAATAACTTACCTCCAACACGAACACTTGTTTGTTCAAGTGGAAAGAATTTAACTTCTTTTTACATAAAGTCTATAAAGACAAGTGTAGGGAGAGCTTCCCAATAGAGATCCGATGCGACTTCATTCTGAATTAATTGAGACCAAAACAGTCTACCAGTGATAGTTGTTGAGCGTTGTCTCTTAATCATCATATTAAGAATTTAATTTTTCATCTGTGGGAATGGAGCATACTATGTGACTAGCTATTTATCTCTAAAAGAAGAAATAAATATTTTTAAAAATAAAATAAATGGTTTATACCGTACGTTCCATACAACTATATATATATATATATATAAGGTATATGGCGATATTAGGGCATCCTAATTATAAGGGGTAGGTTTGGTATCCTTCTTTTGGAGCAAAAGATATCTGCATTAATTTGCTTCCTAAAGCATCAAGAGAAAAAGGAAAAACATGAGTTTGTTCGGACAAGAATCCAATTCCCCCCGCCCTCATGCTATTTGCATACCGCATCCAGCTCAAGGCCACATAAAACCCATGACCAAATTGGCAAAACTTCTTCATTACAAAGGTTTCCACATTACTTTCGTCCACACAGAGTACAATTACAGAAGATTACTCAGAGTTGCTGCAGGTGGTGGACGTGGACATGATGATGATAGGCAGCCGTCCACATTCCAGTTCGAAACCATTCCGGATGGTCTCCCACTGTCCGATGCGGATGTTACTCAGGATATCCCTTCCCTATCCGATTCCACTGCCAAGAATTGTTTGGGTCCTTTCAGGGAACTCGTTGCAAGAATTAATGAGAACCCTAATTTTCCTCGCATCACGTGCATAGTTTGCGATGCCATAATGAGCTTCACACACATAGTTGCTCAAGAACTTGGTATCCCTAATGTATTTTTCTGGACAACTGGCGCAGCCGGTATCATGGCTTACCTTCACTATCCTCAACTTGTTGAAAAGGGCTATATACCACTCAAGGGTACGAAATTTTCACAATCTTATAATTACATACTCTCCCTGTTTTTCCATTCTTTTTTTCTCACCCTTTTTAAAAATAAAAACAAGAAGATTATGATTTTTAGTTGAAAATATTTAAAAAATATTATTTTATTTTATTTTATTTTGTAAAAGATAATTAATAAATAATTATTATAAAGCCAAAGGAGGATAAATTGTTCATTTTTTTAATTTGCAATATATATTAGAGACATAATATATATATATTCGCTCATTATAAAATAAAGATAAGATTTTATGCATATTTTTTTATTGATACCACTATTATATAAAGTTTCATATATTATTAAATGAAAGATAAATATATGTCTTATTTTTATTGATGTATTAGATAATGTGTTACAGAATATCTTAGGAGATTTTGCCTCATATTTCAAGCTTGTACAAAATAATAAAATTTACAATTGGGGTTTTTCACTCCAATTTTTGCAGCAAAACACACACAAAATATTTTATATTTTTAATCCTCGAACTAATTTTTTTCGTGCACTAATTAATCCTTATATATATAAAAAATAAATTATTAAAAGAAAAATTCTTTATAATATAGGTAAAATGGAAAAAGCAAACATTTTTCATCTAATGTTTTTAACTAATATGTTCATAATTCCATTCTCACGATTCTTTTAAATCTGGAAATGAGTTTTGCACAAAAACTTGGTATGTATTATACCGATCAGTATCACAGAATTTTGGATACATTTCACTTTTATTTTATTTGTATTGCAATGTAATAAATCATCTTTTTCTTGGAACTAACAAATGCAGATTCAAATTATTTCACAAACGGCTATTTAGATACCGTCATTGATTGGATACCAAATCTGAAAGGTATTCGTTTGAAGGAACTACCAAGTTTTATTAGGACCACTGATCCTAATGATATCATGTTGAACTTCTTAATTAATCAAGTCAAAACATTTCATAAGGCGTCTGCTTTCATTATACATACTTTCGACACATTGGAGTCAGAAATCTTGGAAAACCTCTCACAAATGCTTCCTGAAATTTACACTCTCGGACCCCTTCATCTTTTGGAGAATCAGATTCCAGAAGATGATCCCGTTAAGTCTGTGAGATTAAATCTTTGGAAAGAAGAATCTGGTTTTATTGAATGGCTCGATACAAAGAAACCCGATTCAGTTGTTTACGTGAATTTTGGCTGTATTACAGTCATGACGCCCGAACAACTGAGAGAATTCGCTATGGGCCTTGCAAACACCAAAATAAATTTCTTATGGATAATTCGACCTGATTTAGTTTCGGGTGAAGCAGCAATTCTTAGCCCTGAATTTATTGAAGATACCAAAGAAAGAGGCCTTCTAGCAAGCTGGTGCCCTCAAGAAAAAGTTCTGAAACATCCATCCGTTGGAGGGTTCTTGACACATTGTGGATGGAACTCTACTATAGAAAGTATTTCTTTCGGTGTGCCAATGTTGTGTTGGCCATTCTTCGCTGAACAACAAACTAATTCATGGTATTGTACCAAACATTTGGGCATTGCCATGGAAACAATAACTACTAATCCAAACAAAGACGAAGTAGAGAAATTGGTCAATGAGTTGATGGTTGGAGACGAAGCACAGAAGATGAGGGAAAAGGCAGCAGAATGGAAGAAGTTAGCAGAGGAAGCCATTACAGCCCCGTATGGATCTTCTTACAACAATTTGGAGAAATTGATCAACAATGTTTTGTTGAACAACAATAATTCGGAGAGACCTAAATAAATATATAATAAAATATATACTCTCCTAATAAATGATGTAAGCTTCTCTTGTTTTATTTTTATTTTTTTTTTTGGTTTTGGTGTTTTTTTTTTTTTTCCTTTTTCTTTTATTGTCTTTTCCGGGGCACTTTCAATGTGTGTGAAAAATAATTATATTGATTTCATTTTGTTTGGTTTATTGTCTTCAAGTTTTTATTAGTATAAAAACTCTAGTTCCCCCTTTTCACATAACTGTTCACTTTAGTCTTTTTTTGGAGATGACATGGTGAACACATTGTTTCATTAATGAATTTTTTATTACTTTTGGTCGGTTCAATGGTGAATCCAAACCTTACAAGGGTTGACACTACACATTAATGCAATAGTGGAAAATCGTCAAATGTGTATCATGATTTAGGATTCTATCACCATTTTTTCAAAGGTGCAAGAAGGTATGAAGAGCAAAATAGAACAAATTATGAACAATCGATTTAATCCTAAAATGGAACCCATGGAACAATCAGATCCTACCAACTTTTTAGTCAACAAAATAAATAATGCACTCTTAATATATATATATATATATATATATAAATTAATTTCCTATTTCTTAACATAAAATTTCTAGGAAGGACAATTTTTTACAGCAAAAGACATGACATTTTTTATTTTTTTATTTTTTTTTAAAATAAATAAAATTGGTCTTTCTTTTAAAAACAACTATATCTTGTAAACAATACATAGTTGTTGTTTTTAGAACAAAAGACCAATCTTTTTCTAAAAATTAACTATGAACATAATATTTCTTTAAAAATTATTCAAAGTCAGAAATTTATCCAAAGGAGTTAAATAAATAAAAAAGAAATTTTTTAAAAATAAATGTTGAATTCGTGGAATTCATAGATATTAAATTACTTTTTATCAATTAGAGGAGTTGACCATTATTAAAATTTTAAAAATTTTTATACTTTCGTTTAGACTCACTGTATTTCTTTTTCTTTTTTCGCATTTTGTTACACTTTTATCTACACATTATTTGCTTTTTTCTTGGTATGTAAAGGCATAAATAGATATAAAATATATATGTACTACCAACAACAACAACATCAATAATAATAATAATAAAATCTCTATATAAGAAAGTTTGTTATTATCTCATATTGGTGCCTTGATTATTTTAATTCAACATGCATGCTATATAAAAAGATCTTTAATTTTAGAAATTGATATACATTTTTATATGTAAAGCGTCGAAAACACTATAAAAAATCTATCTAGAGTGAGGACCTCTCTCGATAAGTACATATTTAGGCCCACATACAAAGATAGGACAGCAACCCAAAAAATTAACTATTTAATTATAATTTGAGCAATTGTACCTATGAATAGAGGAATTTGGTATGCATTAAAGCAAATTTCTTCATGCCAAATCAATCATTACTCTAATAATGAAAGATGTACATGAATTGTTAAAAATTTGTACAATTCTTTTTAGACTTTATTAAATGAAATGTATGGATCATATATACTAACTAAAAGCATTTAATGAAAAAAGTTTTATGTAATAATAATTGTAGATATATAAATTTTATTTATATATTTAAATATAGAGGAATTGTGCCAATGTTGTGTTGGCCATACTTCGCTGAACAACAAACTAATTCATGGTATTGTACCAAACATTTGGGCATTGCCATGGAAACAATAACTACTAATCCAAACAAAGACGAAGTAGAGAAATTGATCAATGAGTTGATGGTTGGAGACAAAGGACAGAAGATGAGGGAAAAGGCAGCAGAATGGAAGAAGTTAGCAGAGGAAGCCATTACAGCCCCGTATGGATTTTCTTACAACAATTTGGAGAAATTGATCAACAATGTTTTGTTGAACAACAATAATTCGGAGAGACCTAAATAAATATATAATAAAATATTTACTCTCCTAATAAATGATGTCAGCTTTCTCTTGTTTTATTATTATTATTTTTAGGGTAAATCATCCAAAAAAGACTCGCTTTTCAAAATTTTCACGGTTTTCCATGAACTTTTTTTTTTTTTTTTTTGCTCCCAAACTTTAAAAAGCCCCTTCTTTTGCCTTTTCGTTCAAAAATTCAGTCTGTCTTTTAATTTCCGTCCATTTGTCGGGGGGTATTTTGGTTTTTTCACCTTAGAAATATATAATAAAAATTTGTAATTTTTATTTAAGGGTATTTTTGTCTTTTCACCTTGGATATATTTTATTATGGAAAATTTGAAAAATCTTACCGCTGACGTGTCGCATCCTCACGCGTAAAGACACGGCGTTTAACCGTTGAGCTAAACATCATTGTTTGCTAATTTTTTACATAATGTAAATATATACTTAACCTCTCCACTTCACTTTTTTCCCAAAATGGGTTTCTTGTTTTTATCATTCTATTTCTTCTTCTCCTCTTCCTCTTCCTCTTCCTCCTCCTCAACACCACCTCCCACCATCATCATCATCCTATTCGGATACTTAATCCTTGCCCAAATTCCCGAACAAGTTCCAACAATTAGTCCACCCAAAGTAGTGCCCATCAAAAGAACAGCTCCCGAGTAGTCATAAGCAACAAGAGCTTCTACACCAGTGGATTGGAATAGCTCTCAAGCATCTCTAGCTGAGTGATTAAAGTTTTTACCATAAACTGCAATCTACACACCAAAAGGATAAACAAAATTCTCCATGCAAAATTGATGAAAATAACCTCTAATGCCTAATGCACCCAATATCATGGCATTTCGGAGTCGGAGCACTCTTCCCTATTTTCTTCCTACTCCTCCCACCCAAAAGAAATGAGGGGGAAAAATAGAACTAATTAAAAAGAAATTGTACAATTTTCTTCCGATCAAAGCCTATATTCCATTTTGTTTTGTATTTTTATTATGGAAAATATAATAAAGAAAATCTATAAAGAAAAATTTGGTGAAAGGCATGAAATTTACAACCAAACTTAACAGGATGATGATGGTGGGAGGAGGAAGAGGAGAAGAAGAAATAGAATGATAAAAACAAGAAACCCATTTTTGGAAAAAAGTGAAGTGGAGAGGTTAAGTATATATTTAAATTATGTAAAAAATTAGCAAACAATGATGTTTAGCTTAGCGATTAAACGCCGCGTTCTCACGCCGTGAGGACGCAGGTTCGACTCTCGTTAGCGGCAAGATTTTTCAAATTTTCCATAATAAAATATATCCAAGGTGAAAAGACAAAAATACCCTTAAATAAAAATTACAAATTTTTAATATATATTTCTAAAATGAAAAGATCAAAATACCCCTGAAAAATGGATGGAAATTAAAGACAGACGGAATTTTTGGATGAAAGGACAAAAGAAGGGACTTTTTAAAGTTTGAGTGCAAAAAAAGTGAAAAAAAAAGTTCGGATGCAAAACTCGGAATTTTGAAAAGTTTAAGTGCAGTTTGGATGATTTACCCTTATTTTTATTTGGTTTGGTTTTTTTTCTTTTTCTTTTTCTTTTTCTTTTATTGTCTTTTCCGGGGCACTTTCAATGTGCGTGAAAAATAATTATAAGTTTGTTAACTGAATTATGTATACTAATAGCGTGTGAGCTTAGTGTAATTTCCATTACTATTACTTGACCTCCCTAATTATTTTTAGACCTTTTTAGGGTTAAAGTTTAGATGCGAGAACCGATTTCTTACATAACATAGTGCTAGTATTGTTGGTTGATAATGAATGTGTTAGAATATGACCGTCAATTGTGAGACAATGTCCTATTAATTAGGATAATATTTTTATTTAGCCTGTTATGTGATTTAATAATAAAACAAATCTCAACTATTGGTTAAGTACTATGATGGACATCCCAAATTAAAATTTGCTTATATAATTAGGTCTCCTCTCTTTTTTTCATTTTTTTTTTTTTTTTAAATAAGTAAATAGGTCTCCTCTCTATTGATTAAAATTAGAGAAAAATCTCATCAAATATCTATGTAATGAAAGGAAGACATGAGAGAGAGAAACTCTATTTTTTCAATAGAGTTTGAGAGTCCATGGAATGTAAGAATTTCAGGGTTTAAAGTTAATCTTATTTATTCTAACAATAATGAAATAGTTACAAAGTTCAAAGTTAATCTCCATAAATCCTACAATCAAAATTGATTTGTTCGAGTTTTAATTATTGAACTTGTGATCTCTGCTTTGCACCCTTCTATTCAAGTTGGGATTCAAGCACGATTATGCTCAATTGATATACTCTACATTTCCGACTCTCTACATTAAACATGATTTTAGTCTTTCCCCTTTATAATGCTTCTCCAAATATATGAAATTTTTTTGACAATAAATCCTCAAGAAAACTTTGATTTGAAAAATATTTACCCCTCTTTAAAGAGAACTAGGCTTTTTCTCCCAAAAAGGAGGTAAACTTGTTTCTCTCGATAAGGCAAGATGTTTAAATTAACACAATTATAAAAGAACTTTTGTATTAATTAATGAGATAGGTTATAATATATAATATATAATCTACCATACATGAATCTATATAAGGAAAGATTTGAAAAATTGAATAAAATCCATATAATCAAGGATTAAATTAATAAAATCTCTATTTAATATGCCCCAATCAACTACCTAATTTCTATCACTCCTCCTCAAGTTAATTTGTGCATGGACATCACACATGCCTAACTAGCATAAAGCTTTATCAAAAACTTTGCTTGAGACCACCTTAGTAAGTATATCTGCAAGTTGACCTTCAAACTTTACAAAAGGCAATGAAATGATTCCTGCTTTGACACTACTAGAAATTTTCAGATTTGCGACGGCCAAATCCGTCGCAAATCGCGATTTGCGACGGATTTGCGATGGATTTGGCCGTCGCAAAAAACCCCGTCTCTATTTGCGACGGAGCAAAAATTAGTCGCTATTTGCGACGGATTTGCGATGGCAAAAAGCCGTCGCTATTTGCGATGGATTTTGCGATGCATGAAGCCGTCGCTATTTGCGCCGATTTGTGCGGTCAATGGCCGTCGCTATTTGCGACTCGATTGGGGTCAATGGCCGTCGCTATTTGCGACCGATTTGCGACGGTCAATGGTCGCCGCTATTTCCCGACTCGATTTACGGTCAATGGCATTCGCCGCTATTTGCGACCGATTTGCGACGGTCAATGGCCGTCGCTATTTGCGACCGATTTGCGACGGTCAATGGTCGTCGCTATTTGCGACCGATTTGCGACGGTCAATGGCCATCGCTATTTGCGACCGATTTGCGACGGTCAATGGCCGTCGCTATTTGCGACCGATTTGCAATGGTCATTGGCCTTCGCGCTATTTGCTGACCGATTGGCGGCCGTCCGCTATTTTAATATCAAATTTTAATAAATACATTTTTAATTTAATAATTTTCAGATTGTGATTATTGTTTACATACCTGCAAATTTATTTAAATATATTAAAAAAAACCATATCCGAAACATAAATAAAACATTCCGCATTCTAAAATGTCATTAAACTAATAATATATAAATTTCATACAACAAAATACTCTAAAATGTAAGTGTGTTAATAATACATAATTTTCATACAACAAAACATCATAAGAAGTAATTGTACTAATACTATTTAAAGTTCATACAACAAAACATTCTAAATACTACACAATGGTAATCAAGAAGAGCCTCCTGGATCATAATAGATTTTCAGCTAATGATCAGTACCTTCATCATGAATAAGATTCGATGGAACTGCTGGTATTGGTGACGATCCATCACGTTCTGCAATCTGCTTTAAATAACTGCGAATATCTTCAATTGTACCATCCTTCTCCTTGACTTTTTCTTCCAATTCAGCTACTTTCTTGACTTTTTCTTCCAATTCAGCTACTTTGTTTGCTAGCTGAATCATTGTTGGTGTAGGAGTTGTAAGCTCGTATTGAGACTTTACTTGAGGAGATTCCGATCCCAAACCAAACGCTATACCTTTCTTGAAACCACCACATGCCTCAACAAACAAATGTTTATCAGTAGGAACCGTAGAACTCTCAACAGAACCCGAAGATGATGAAACATGTGAATAATGTTCTTTAAGTCGAACAACGTCCTCCTAAAAAATGTGTATATACATAATTAAAATGTGAGAAAAAAAAATTTATATAAATAAATATGAGGACATGCATAAAAACCAATCGGATTATTGCTAGAAATAAATATAAACAGTAATCATGATATAAATGCCGAATAAAGTATTACCATTGCCTTCTTGGAGCGTTCATTGATAAACTCGCCTTTGTTTGGACCGGATTGAAATACATGCAAACGTTGAAAAAACTCGCTATAGTCAAACGTTGGTCCATGTTCGGATCGCTGTATTACTCAAAAAAAGAGAAGAAAAATATCATCACTAACAATCCAACAAAATCACAAGTACAAGTATACATTAAGCATCTAATCCAACAACAACACACTTACAACTATACTAAGAATATCCAATCTTACAAAAGAACAATTACAACTATATGTAAAAAATAAATCATGGAACAATGGACTACATTCATCTATCAACATCATATCAATCAAATCTCAAGTTCCAACGTCAAAACCACAACATATAAGCCTACTGAAATTTATACACTGCAACAGAAGTATACATAGAGCTACTGCACTCTGCCCAAATTATCAGTGGAAACCATATAAACTAAAATGATTTTTTACAAAATATGCTGAAATATATATATACACACAAAGCCTCATAAACGTCGAGAAAATTAATTACTAACCGCACGATCTTCATGTTCGGTAAAGGAAATTGATCCACCGGTATGGGTAGGACCAGCTAAAGACCTGTTTCTTTTTGCAGCAGTAGAAATTCTCTTAAATTCGTCACTTTTCCAATGTGACAGAAGTTGCCTCCAGTGTGGTAAGCCTATCCATGAAGGACAAGAATTTGCAAACTTCTCTCTATCCCGAGCAAGATGATCGGATAGTCTTCTTCGACAAATTTTCTCCCAATTCTTTCGTATCAATACATTATCATGTCTTTCCCATCGAAATGATCTCTACAAATATATAAAATTATTTAAATAAAATTTAAAATATGATATTAATAATAAATTTAAGAGAATTTCAGTATTTAGTAGTTCAATATATCAAACGATTTTCCAATAGCAAAGTTATTTACGTAAGATAAATGAATTATAGAAAATAACATCACTTACGCTAAAAGTTTCAAACCAAATGTCTTTCACTTCGTTTGGCACATCTGAAAAAGTGGGCCATGGTCCTACAAAATGACCCTTGAAAGATTGTGTAATTGTATAAACACAATTTTTTGACCCTTCAAACCTATGAAATAAACCAAGAAAATCAAGTAAACTAAATAAAATCCTAAACAAAATGAAATAAGAGTAGAAAAGGGAAACAGAAAGAAAAATGAAATAAAGGAAGAAATGAAAATGCATGCAAAACTGAATGAAGTTTAGAAATGAATTAAAGAAGCACGCACTAAAGTGATTTAAAGAATAAAAAATGGAGGATGGAAGAATTCAAAATGATAAGCATGCAACAGTTAAGTGAACATGGAAATAAATAAGTTAAGAACTATAAACTAAACTAAGTTAAGAACAGAGAAATTGAACATTTAAGTGCTGGAAAAATTTTGAAGAGCAAAGGAAATGTACTGGCAGCCTACTGAAATTTATACACTGCAGCAGAAGTGCATACATAGAGCTACTGCACTGCCCAAATGATCAGTGGAAATGCAGTAGATATATATATATATATACATAATACAAATATATACATATATATACATATATAGATATATACATATATATACATATACAGATATATACATATATATACATATACAGATATATATATATAGATACATATAATCACACATCACAATTCTAACTCCCTTAGAAATGAATTAAAGAAGCACGCACTAAAAAATGCTGTGATCTCAACGAGGAAAAGTGCTATCTAAAAGTGGCATATGCTAACAATCCAGAAAACAGAGTTGCATTTTGCAATTGAAGAAATTCAAGCCCTCATACAAGGTCAATTTACAAGCTCCAAACTAGCATCAGTGAAGATTTCAGCTATAAAACCATGACAAAGAAAAAAAAAAAAAAATAAAAAGTCTCAGAAAATCTATCAGAAGTTGCAAAAGGAATCAGCAGTAAACTTGAACCTCAATCAAGGAAGTTTAAACCAATCCAGTCAAACCAACATGGATACAGTAAGAACTCAGCCAACGTTCTCTGTTCTAGTATAATCCATTTCTTGTTGAGGAATTAGGGAAAGAAAAAAACAACAGTAAAATCCTATTCTTGAAAAATGAAACCAAATATTCTCAAAATAAATCAGCAAAACAGAAATTACACCATAAATTTAACCACCTTTTTACAGTTGCATGAATCATAAATAGACTACAAGCTATATTTCATAGCAACAAAAGGAGGAAAAAGAAAAGAAAAAGACATCAAATATATAAAACCCACATGAACAAACTAAAACATAAAAAAAGAGAGTACCTTGGAAACAAAAGAGATGGTGTTTAACAGCAACCGGAAAATCAAAGCAGCCGCGTTGTGAGAAACAGCAACGATGGAGAGAGTTTATTTTTTTTTTTGAGAACGATGGAGAGAGTTGAAAGAGGCTAAATTGGTTTTAGGGCTGCAGACATCTTCTCATCATTTTTTAATTTTTTATTTCCATTTTTAATCTTTTAATTGCAAATCAAGTTACACATTTTGAGAATCATGCTAATTGGCCCCATACATTTTGGAAGTTATTTAAAATTAATTTTTTAACATTTAAATTTAGAATTATTTTTAATTTAATTAACCATAAAAATTTAAATAAAATGATTATCAAAATTTTAATTTTTTTTTTGGATTATCTAATTTATTTTCTTATAAAATTTAATTGGGCATGTACGTATTATATATATATAATATATATATATATATATATATATATATATATATATATATATATATTTTTTTTTTTTTATATATCAAAAAAACTTTTATTTTATATATCTAAACGGTTAATTTAATATTATTTAAGAAATGAGAGAAAAGGAATTCAGAAATACATAATAATTTTTGAATGGAAACATAAAAGAAAAATGTAACTTCAATTTGTTCGGTTTCATACGGAATGGTTCCAGCAAGCTTGTATTGTTGATTTGAGTTCTATTTAATTTATTTTCCCCCAAAAAAATAAAAATACTTAAATTCTCCAATAACTCTCATATATTTTTTTACAGTAAATAAAGTAGTATTAAAAAAGGAAAAAATATTCAAAACTTATATTGATTAAATTATTAACATAAATTTATTTGAAAATTAAAAATTTTATACAAATAAACAAAAAGAAAAAATTTTTTTTTTTTTAAAATTGTAAGTTTACTTTTAAAAATAAAATTATTATCAATATTATGATTATTAATTAAATTTTACTTTAAACTTATAATTAATAAAATTTTAATATATTTTATTTGTAAATTTTCATAATATAAATTTTTTATAATATTATATATATAATAAAAATAATTATTGTGACTCCTAATTATCAATATAAATATTTATTAAAAATATAAATATCAAATAAATGGTGCATTTGTTCCCGTTCAATTGCTTATTTCTTTATTCTAGATAAGTTAACTTATTCATGTATATATAAGTCAACATTTTATATTATTTTTAATTTATTTTATAAATACATAAATTTGTTGAAAATAGAGAACAAAAAAAAAACAATTCAAAATTCAGAATTTTCACATTGTGACATTCTCCCTCCAAAATCCAAACAAATCTAAAATTTTCTAAAATTCTCCCTCCAAAACCTAGAAAATAAAGATTTTCCTTATACTAATTTTCAAATAACCTAAATTTGCAACGGATTTGTGGCCGTCGCAAATTCGGTCGCAATATGCGACGGATTTTTGGTCGTCGCAAAATTCCGTCGCAATTTGCGACGGATATGTGGCCGTCGCAAAATTTTGTCGCAATTTGCGACGGATATGTCGCCCGCCATCGCAAAATTCTTTTGGCCGTCGCCATTCGCGATTTTTTTTACGGATTTGCTTCGTCGCAAAATTTTGTCGCAAATTGTGACGGATTTGTGGCCGTCACAAAATTTTGTCGCAAATTGCGACGGATTTGTGGCCGTCGCAAACGTCCGTCGCAATTTGTTCGCGATTTGTGGCCGTCGCAAACTTCCGTCGCAATTTGCGACCGATTTGTGGCCGTCGCAAATTTCCGTCGCAAATTGCGACCGATTTGTAGCCGTCGTAAATTCAGTCGCAATGTGCGACGGATTTGTGGCTGTCGCAAATTCGGTCGCAATTTGCGACGAATTTGTGGCCGTCGCAAATTCGGTCACAATTTGCGACGGATTTGTGGCCGTCGCAAAAATTGGTCGCAAATTCCAATTTTTCTAGTAGTGTGAGTTTCTCTTTGATAAAGTGTCTATCAACTTCTATGAGCCTTGTACGACCATGTTGAACTCAATTGCGAGAAATCTCCATGACTAAAGTATTATCACAATGTAGTTTCATTGAACCTTGAAAATTAATGTCTAGTTCTTCAAGCAATTTCTTCAACCACAAGAATTCTCATGCTCCAAAAACCTCTCATCTATATTTTACCTCTGCGCTTGACCTTGCAACGACTAGTTGTCTCTTACTTCTCCAAGTTACAAGGTTTCCACCAAGGAAGGTGAAACAACCCGATGTTGACTCTTACTAATCGTGTCTTGAACCTCTTAACTGTTCCATGAGGTTTATGATTGCAAATTGATGAGAATAAAGGAAAAGCACTAAAAGAGTCATTACAAGTTCCATTTGGGCCAGTTACAAGGGCAAGAGCTAGAAGGTTCAAAGAAGTACTTAATGGGCTAATCCAAGAAATGTGGGCTGATTATGGAAAGTTAAAGTCCGAAATTACACAAAATGCAGATGAATGTCTAGTTAATGCTATGGAGGCAATTTAAAGGTTTTTCAATTTCCCAAAAACGTGTCTTGGAATTTTGGGGGAATTATGGGCAAATATTCATGTTTTCTAGAAGCCTAATGTAGTTAGAACTAAAGGGGTTTGGTCAAATTTGAACCAAGTACCAATTCAATGCTTTAAATATCGTTTTTTCTACTCTTGGAGGGTTGTTCTCAGTATAAATTGGGGTAAAAACCAGTTTGCAAACAAGAATTATGAATTATCATATTTGATAGAGTGTTTTCTCTTTGGTTCTTCAAAAAACTTTTTGGAACTTATAAAATGTGAATCTTGTGGCGTTCAAACTCTTGATTTATCAAAGGAGTGATTAACTTTTGTGGCATCGAACTTATCAAGTTTCTTGTGGTATTCTAATACGGGAATTATCACTCACAATCCTTCTCTTTTCTTGAGTGTGGCGTCCCAATATCCTTTTTTTGTTTTGTTTCTTTTCGTTATAACCTGATTTTTAGACGATCCAAGGCATCATCATCTTTGGTTCCAATCTATTTTTAGATTAGAATCTCATCATTTGGTATCAGAACATAAGGTTTTTAAATCAGATTTTTATCCATCCATATTCTTATTTCTTAGTTGTTATTTCATTTTAATTCCATCTTAACAAAATCTGGGGAAAAAAATCAGAATTTGTTCTTCATTTCTTGTGTTCTTGTTTATTCTAAAGTGTCTTCATGTTCTTCTTCCTTTCTTTAAATTCTTGAGCGTCTTGAAGTTTCCGTGAGTGTAGTTGAATATCTCAGTTTATCAAAAAAAAAAAAAAAGAAGAAGAAGAAGAAGAAAAAAAAAAAAAAAAAAAAAAAAAAATTTACATTTGGAATATTGCTGAGAATTCAAGATTTCTTTTGCATTTGGATATTATTCAAATTTCAATACCTCAAAAGTACAACTTATATTTGAATCTTTAGTTCTTAAAAGTTTTCCTTCTTTCCTTCTGTTATTTCTTTCTTTCTCTCAAGCTATTTTCTATTTGTTTTTCATTGTTACAAGAAAAATATTGTGTGGGTTCATTAAATTCAATAAAGAACTAAAAGAGGGAACTTAAGAGTGGAAAAAGCCAAATTTGAGTAAACACAAGTGTGAATGTTATCATTTTTGAGTGAAACACGTGAGGGAGTGTGGTGAGAAACTGTTTATAGATGTGTATTTGCAGTAATCATGTCCCAAAATCAAGAAGAAGAACAACAATGGGTTGTTCCAAATCTACAAATCCCAGCTTTGATGGGAGAGATGAGACGAATGATGAGGGATGAACTAGAACAACTACATGAAAGGTTGTATAGGTTCTAAGACGTATCACAAAGGGAGCAGCCACCAGCTGCTAATGGGCAACAAAGAGAGAAGGGTCAACACAGTTTTGATTATGATGATTATTATGCAAATGACGAGGATGAAGTTGATTGTGCCTCTAAAATTAACATGGCAGAATTGGACACAAAAATGGAGGTAGAAGAGCTAGAGATCGAATTGATAACAATTTGGGAAACATTAAAATGAAGATTCCATCCTTTCAAGGAAGTAATGATCCTGAATCTTATTTGGAGTGGGAGAAAAAGATTGAGTTGGTGTTTGACTGTCACAACTATTCCGAGCTGAAAAAGGTAAATTTAGAATCGACTCTCAAATCATGGTTAACAAAATAAATGCTCGTGATATGGAGTTGTCACCGATGGAGTTCAAAAGGATGTTGTGAGGGTACGATAATAATGTACGGGTTGTTTTCTGTTAATAGCTCACAAACAAGCACGATTAAGATTATAATTAATTTTTTTGTTCATAAAAAATGAAAATAATTCACGTAGGATTATTGAATTATTGTGTGTATATGAGAATATGTTGGATCAAAAAATTAACTTCCATAAATCAAGCTTATACTTTAGAAAAGTAATGAGACAATAATGCAAAGGATGTATTAAACGAGTGCTACAAGCGAAGGAAGGTAAGCGCAATAAATGATAGTTATGTAGGATTATATGTAATAGTTGCATTATCAAAGAAAGCCATTTTTCAATTTCTCTTTTTGTAAGAATGTCGAAAAGAGTGAGGGCATGGAAGGAACAGATGTTAACACAAGCTAGATGAAAAAAAACGCCTGTTCGTAAAATTTGTGAAAAATGTCGACTAATCCGCAGGTGGGGGCGAATTATAGTAATTTGTTCCAATCCGAGACATAAACAAAGGCAGGAATAATCACACTCGCTAAATGAAACGGTATAAATAAGGAATCTGTTTTAATATGAAATGAAATGGATATATCCATATATCTCTAACTCATAGATTAAATAATAATTTACTATAGTTGAAATTTTTATATTAAGACCAAAAATAAAAAATTCTTAAATATATATATACTAGAAAAAGGGGTCACCTTAACCTCTGCTACTACAACATATCCTCAATTTCTTCTAAATATATATATATATATATATATATATATATATATATATTTATATATATCTTCTAGTCACGTTATGAATTTTCTGGACCAATCTAAATAGAATTTGATTCACAATCTCTAATTTACTTGTCAGAACATTTAAGAAGGTCAATTTTTTCCTGTTAGAAATTTCATTTCTAATATTGATTCATATAATTTAAATGATTAATAATTGCTATTGTTGACACATAGTGATGATTAGTGTAGTATTGAACAGATAATTATTGGATGTAAATCCCTCTGTGCCACTTCGTTAAAAATCTAAGCGTTGAGGGATATCTTTGTATAATGGTGAAAGATAAGGGGAATTTTGGTAATTGAACAAAATATGACAAAAAGACATATTTTGTTCAGATTTGGGTTAAGGGTTTTCCTTTTCCGTTTCTCTTTAGAAAACAAGAACCCTCTCCTTTAAAAGGGTTAAAGACTCATTCTTTAGCAAGTTCTTATATCTCCAAAAGACGAATTGAAATATTACGAATTTGGCTTAAGAAAAAAATTGAAGATTGGTTGAAGAACAACAAGAAGGCTACGGAATCATCAAGTTAGTATTTTCTATCCTTTACTATTTAACAATTATTCCATGAATATAATTTGAATGATTTAGTTATCCTATTAGAATCTTGTACGTTAATCATTTTTATATTTAAGTTTAATTAAATTGATTAAAATTTCCCTTACACTCAGTCCCTCTATGCAAGAATTCCAACAATAGCATCAGATAGAGAATGATTAATACATATAGCTAGGAAATGGACTAAAACAGGTAGGAACAGTGACTGATGATCTTAAATCAGTAGGGCATCATTTAATAAAATAATATGGTGTCTAAGGGGTGCTTTTTATGTGCAATGCAGGCCGAGATCATTAAATGTTGTGTCACACCAATTAGCAAAAATAGGACCTTCCTTAATTAGCAAGTTGTATGTTTATGAGATTCTTTTCAAAGACCAAAATTTGAGTGAAGAAAAATAGTTTTTGGTGAGTTTAGAAGTAAAAGACCAAAATTTGCTCTTTGTTTAATTTATAAAAAAAATGTTAAAAATTGTCAAAAAAATCAATTGGAGACTATTTTTTGAATTTATAAATAATATAGAAACATAAAAATTTGAAATTAAAGATTTATAATTAAAATGTCTTTATTTCAAAATAATATTGAGACTACGACAACTAATTTCGCGTATTTAATTTAACGGTCCAACTAACTAGTGGTCTCTATTCCTACAACTACATATACCAGACGTTCCATACAAATAAGTATATGCATGGCAATAAGGAACTAACTAAAAGGGTAGCGTTTCTTATCTTTTGCTGCAGAAAATAGACATGAGTTTTTTCGGACATCTTCATCATGCTATTTGCATACCATTTCCAGCTCAAGGCCACGTAAATCCCATGACCAAATTGGCAAAATTTCTCCATTACAAAGGTTTCCACATCACTTTCGTACATACAGAGTACAATTACAGAAGATTACTCAGAGCTGCTGCAGCTGGTGGTGGACATGATGACGATGATCTGCAGCCGTCTACTTTCCAGTTCGAAACAATTCCTGATGGCCTCCCACCGTCCGATGCCGACGTTACTCAGGATGTCGCTGCTGGGTTTTTATACCCTTTCAATGTGCGGAAATCAACACAACATGAATATATGAGAGAAAAATAACTTCAATAGATGAAGAACAAATTTACAAAGGAGGAGGAGGAGGAAAAACTACCACTCTCTCAACTCAACTCTAAAAACTCTCACTCTCTATCACTAATCACTCTCTGATTAGTTTCTGTATTGTGTGTGTAATTCATTGTTTGAGAAGCCCTCTATTTATAGGGCCAAAATGGTGTGTGAACAAAATCTCCATAATTCACCATTGATGGCTCCTTTTCAACAATGGTTGCTACCAACCATTGACAATGGTAGCTTGACACTAATTCAACAATGGTTGCTGCCAACCATTGAAAATGTGAGCTGGATACAATAGTCGCTTCACTGTGTGATTCCTCTTCCAAGAATTGTTTGGGTCCTTTCTGTTGAGAAATTGGTCAAAGAATGTGGCTTGGTCGGTGGCCAAACTTGGTCAAGGAATGTGGCTTGGTTGGTGGCCAAACTTGGTCAAGGAACGTGGCTTAGTTGGTGGCTAAGTTTTGTCAAGGATAGAGGCTATGGTTGGTGGCCTAATTTGAAGAAAAATGTCCCCTCTATTTTGCTATAAATAGAGGGGTTATTTAGCTTCTTTAAACACACAAAAAACACACCAAAACAACAAAGAGAGAGAGATCTTTGTGAGAGAAAACAACTTCATGTTTAGAAGTTATACACGAGAGGAAAAAGTGAGTCGAGTGATAGGCCTCTGTGTAGGCAAATAGAAATACAGTACGGTGTTTTTTGTACTCCTCATTTTGAGATTGTGATAATATATTTGGTGTGGGTCCGTGGACGTAGGCAGGTTGGCCGAACCACGTTAAATCTCGGTGTTTCATTTTTGAGCTTATTTTAGCATCTTTTTTTTCCCCCCCCATTTTATATTTGTGTCCCACGGTTCTTGGGCGGGATTAGTAGCGTTCTAATTCCTAACAACTGGTATCGGAGCAAGGTTCCTAACATCGGTTTGGCGAAAGAGGTGTTTTAATACACGGTGGTTCGCAAAATAATCAGAAACGATGGGAAGCGAAGATGGTTTGACACACAATATCGGGAAATTTGACGGTACAGATTATGCATTTTGGAGAATGCAAATCGAAGATTATCTGTACGGAAAGAAGCTTCATCAACCACTGAGCAAGAAGGCTGAGAAGATGGATCGGGAAGAGTGGGATCTCTTTAAGGTACCTAAGAATCCACTTGACCGCCTCCCAATGTTCTTTCCCTGGATTGGAAAGGTATCGACTCACAACTCCAACCGCGTGAGCAATATCCCGGCCTCGTACGACCCATAGCATACATCAAACTTCCAACAGCCGATGAGTATGGGATTGTTTTCATTTGTTCCATTTCCTTCTTGGAGGATGGACACGAACTCTTACTCAATTTGAAGTGATTAGCCAATGGAGTACTGACTGACTTGGCATTATCCATGTTGAATCGCTTGATCACTTGTTCAACATATTTTTTCTGTGATAGCCACAACTTCATTGCTTTTCTATCACGAACAATCTTCATGCCCAATATCCGATGAGTGGGCCTAAATCTTTCATGTCAAAGGATTGAGATAATTCCTTCTTCAACTTGCTTATCTTGGCAGCATCCTGGCCAACAATCAACATATCATCTACATAGAGAAGGAGTGTCACAAAGCTTCCATTTGGGAATCTTTGTACGTACACACACTGGTCGGCAGCAGTCCTCTTGTACCCATGACCCGTCATGAATGAGTCAAACTTCTTGTACCACTGTCTTGGCGCTTGCTTTAGGCCGTAGAGACTTTTTTTTTAGTTGGCAGACCAAGTGTTCCTCCCCAGGTGCTTCAAATCCTTCTGGTTGCTCCATGTAGATCTCTTCCTGCAAATCTCCATGTAGAAAGGCTGTCTTGACATCCATCTCTTCAAGCTCTAAATCCATGCCGGCTACCAATCCAAGTATAACTCGAATTGAGGTCATTTTCACCACCGGTGAGAATATCTCGTCAAAGTCGATCCCTTTCTTTTGCTTGAAACCTTTGACAACCAATCGAGCCTTGTGCCTTAGCAACTTTCCATTGTCATCTTTCTTGAGCTTGAACAACCACTTGTTTCTCAAGACCTTCTTGCCTTTGGGAAGCTTCACTAGATCATATGTATGATTCTTTTGCAAGGAACTCATCTCCTCTTGCATGGCTTTCATCTATTTTTCTTTGTCTGGATGAGTCCGTGCTTCCTTGAAGTCTTCCGGCTCCCCTTCATCAGTGAGCAAGATATAATCCGATTCCGGATATCTTCTCGATGTAATTAAGGCACGGCCTCTTGCAGACCTCCTTGGCTGAGGCTCTTCGACTTCGGGTACTTCACCTTCAGTTGTTTCGGCTTCCGGTGGAGGGGGTTGTTGCTCCCCCCGCTCAACACCCTCTGTTTCCGCTTCTCCTTCTTCTTCCGGAATTGCCTCCTGCATTCCAGTATCTATGGTAGGTTGGACTGGTACTGGATCTGAAGAAAGATCTACTGCATAGGATCCGGAATCACTAGATTTAGTTGCTTCCTCATAGAACTGGTCCTCCCGGAACACAACATCCCCGCTTCCGAACACTTTCTTGGTTTCTGGATCCCATAGTCCGTATCCATACTCATCATCTCCATAGCCAATGAATATGCATGGAGTAGACTTCATGTCTAGCTTTTGTCTTTGTTCCTTAGGTATATGTGCAAATGCCTTGCATCCAAATACTCTAAGATGGGAGTAGGAAACATTCTTCTTACCGGACCATATTATCTCCGGAACTTCGAAATTCAAAGGTACTGATGGTGATTTGTTGATGAGATAGCAGGCAACACGAACAGCTTTCCCCCAGAATGGCTTTGGTAATTTTGCCATACCGAGCATGCATCCGACTTTCTCCACAATGGTTCGATTCATCCTCTCAGCAACACCATTATGTTGTGGGGTACGTGGGACCGTCTTCTCATGTCGGATACCGCGTTGAGCACAGTATGCTTCAAACTCTTTTGAAGTGTACTCACCCCCATTGTCTGTGCGGATACACTTCAACTTCTTCTCTATTTCTCTTTCCACCATAGCGTGGAATATTTGGAAGTTATGAAATACCCGGTCCTTTGTTTTCAAAAAATAAACCCACACTTTTCGTGATGCATCATCAATAAATGTAACAAAATACCTGTTACCTCCCAATGACTCCTCCTCGAGCGGGCCGCATACGTCAGAGTGGACTAGACTCAACAACTCCGATCGTCTTCCGGAGTGGGATCGGAATGCAACTCTATGTTGCTTTCCAAATAAACAATGCTCACAAGGATTGAGCGATATGTTGTCAGCAACTGTGATGAGAGACTTCTTTGACAATGTGGTCAATCCTTTCTCACCAACATGGCCAAGTCTTTTGTGCCATAGGTTTGGGGATGACTCAGCTTCTACTGCATTTAGGCTTTCCGGACAAACCTTCACATGGGTCTTGTAGAGCGTTCCACATATATGTCCCCGAGCCACAACCATGGCACCGTGTGTCGGCTTCCACGTGCCTTTGCTGAAGTGGTTGTCATAGCCCTGTTGATCAAGAGCTACCCCAGACATAAGGTTTAGCCGAAGGTCGGGCACATGTCCGACATCCTTTAACACCATTGTGCAACCAACATTTGTCTTGATCCGAACATCGCCTATTCCCATGATCTTGGAATAGCTCGTGTTCCCCATCCTCACTGTACCAAAGTCTCCAGCTTGGTACGAAGTGAAGAACTCACTGTGAGGAGTGGCATGGTATTATGCTTTGCAGTGTCTACCACCCACTCGGAATCTTGGTTGGCTACGTGGAGACACGTCTCTTCAGTGCAGGACAAAACCGCTACATCACCAGTAACAGTGATTAGTGTTTCTCCGCCTTCCCTATTCTGCTGGTTGGTGCCTTGACCTTGTTCTCGTTTGAACTTTCGGCAGTCTCTCTTCATGTGACCTTCATGGTTACAATAATAGCATTTGATCTTACTATAGTTGGTGTTTGGCGCAATTGATTTGTCCCGTGTCCGAGACCTCCCTCGGGGTCTACTTCTTCCTCTTCCTCTACCTCCGACTCTGCTGTTTTGTTGATGTCTTCCTCTATCCTCAACGATGAGGGCATGTGACTGGTCTGTACCAGCGTCCTTCCTTCCGGCTTCTTCATTGAAGAGAGCATCCTTTACCATTGTCATGGTAAGTTTACCATTTGGGACAGAATTGCTAAGAGATACCTGCAATGTCTCCCAACTGCTTGGTAAGGAACCGAGTAAGAGTAAGGCTTGTAGCTCATCATCTAACAGCGAGGCCAACAACATTGAGTTGATTCACTAGGCTCTGAATTTGACAAAACGGAGTGCCCCGTTGCGTCCGGAAAGGTTGAAAATGGTAGGATAGAACTCTCCGGTGTAAGAATGGTGGAGCAGAACGTAGTGACACGTGGCAGAGATGTGGCACTACTTGGCAGTGATGTGGCGTACAGGTGTCAGACACGTATCGGTGACGTGGCAGTATTCAGAACCCTTGGCGCTGATGTGGCGATGACGTGGCGATGACGTGGCACTGATGTGTCGCTGACGTAGCGCTGATGTGTCGCTGACGTAGCGCTGATATGTCGTCGATGTGGCGTCGATGTGGCGCTGACTGGGTCGTCTTCAACCTCAGACGCCTGGTTTTTCCGGTACCTGTTCCGGTGCCGTTGACCGAAGACAGAGTAACTTTGACCGGAGTTTTGAAGGCCTTCTGGTGGTCGAAAAATTCCAAAAAATATATGTTCGGAATCGTCTCGACGAGAGCTTTCCAATGGTATACTCAAAACACAATTTCGGGAAGAAATATTTTCGGCCGAAATTTGCTTGGACCTCACCAAATGCTCTGATACCACTTTGCTGGGTTTTTATACCCTTTCAATGTGCGGAAATCAACACAACATGAATATATGAGAGAAAAATAACTTCAATAGATGAAGAACAAATTTACAAAGGAGGAGGAGGAGGAAAAACTACCACTCTCTCAACTCAACTCTAAAAACTCTCACTCTCTATCACTAATCACTCTCTGATTAGTTTCCGTATTGTGTGTAATTCATTGTTTGAGAAGCCCTCTATTTATAGGGCCAAAATGGTGTGTGAACAAAATCTCCATAATTCACCATTGATGGCTCCTTTTCAACAATGGTTGCTACCAACCATTGACAATGGTAGCTTGACACTAATTCAACAATGGTTGCTGCCAACCATTGAAAATGTGAGCTGGATACAATAGTCGCTTCACTGTGTGATTCCTCTTCCAAGAATTGTTTGGGTCCTTTCTGTTGAGAAATTGGTCAAAGAATGTGGCTTGGTCGGTGGCCAAACTTGGTCAAGGAATGTGGCTTGGTTGGTGGCCAAACTTGGTCAAGGAACGTGGCTTAGTTGGTGGCTAAGTTTTGTCAAGGATAGAGGCTATGGTTGGTGGCCTAATTTGAAGAAAAATGTCCCCTCTATTTTGCTATAAATAGAGGGGTTATTTAGCTTCTTTAAACACACAAAAAACACACCAAAACAACAAAGAGAGAGAGATCTTTGTGAGAGAAAACAACTTCATGTTTAGAAGTTATACACGAGAGGAAAAAGTGAGTCGAGTGATAGGCCTCTGTGTAGGCAAATAGAAATACAGTACGGTGTTTTTTGTACTCCTCATTTTGAGATTGTGATAATATATTTGGTGTGGGTCCGTGGACGTAGGCAGGTTGGCCGAACCACGTTAAATCTCGGTGTTTCATTTTTGAGCTTATTTTAGCATCTTTTATTTTCTCATCCCATATTATTATTTCGAGTCCCACAGTTCTTGGGCGGGATTAGTAGCGTTCTAATTCCTAACAACTGGTATCGGAGCAAGGTTCCTAACATCGGTTTGGCGAAAGAGGTGTTTTAATACACGGTGGTTCGCAAAATAATCAGAAACGATGGGAAGCGAAGATGGTTTGACACACAGTATCGGGAAATTTGACGGTACAGATTATGCATTTTGGAGAATGCAAATCGAAGATTATCTGTACGGAAAGAAGCTTCATCAACCACTGAGCAAGAAGCCCGAGAAGATGGATCGGGAAGAGTGGGATCTCCTTGATAGACAAGTTCCGGGTGTTATCAGATTAACACTATCGAAAAACGTTGCTCACAACGTTGCGAAGGAGAAGACCACGGAAGGGCTCATGAAAGTTCTCTCGGATATGTATGAGAAACCTTCAAGCAAACAACAAGGTATTTCTCATGAAGAAACTTTTTCACTTAAAGATGGAAGAAGGTGGTCATGTTGCTGCACACGTAAATGAGTTCAACACGATTGTCAACCAATTGTCATCCGTTGAAATCGAGTTTGATGATGAAGTGCGAGCATTGATTTTGTTGGCATCTCTCGACAAATAGTTGGGAGCCAATGAGGGCAGCGGTTAGTAATTCCGTGGGAAATCATAAGCTTAAATTTAATGATGTTCGAGATCGTATCCTTGCTGAAGAAGTTCGTAGGATAGATTCAGTGAAGCATCAACGAGCTCTCCTTTCAACGCGGAAAACAGAGGAAGAAGCCAAGACAGAAACAACCGGAACAATGGCAGATCGAAGTCAAGGAATGGAAGAAGTCAGTCCAAATTCAAGCAGCCTGCTGAATATTGGAACTGTGGAAAGACTAGCCACATAAAAAGGAATTGTTGGGCACAACCGAAGAGGGAAGGCGGAGCCAATGCGGTTACACATGAAATTGGTGATGCATTGGTAGTGTCTGTTGATTCTCCAAGAAAAGCTCAAGATGTATCTTTAAAAACTGCTAAAGCATCGATCTCCTATGTTGATAGTCCGATCGATTCTTGGGTTCTTGACTCAGGAGCATCATTCCACACCACACCACACCACAACATTATGCGGAACTATGTTGCTGGAAATTATGGGAAGGTATATCTAGCCGATGGTTTACCTTTGGATATAATTGGCATTGGAGATATCAATTTGAAGATGTCGGATGGACGCGTGTGGAAGATCACAAAGGTTAGACATGTGCCAAAGTTGATGCGAAACCTAATCTCGGTTGGACAACTTGATGATACGGGGCACAATGTCAACTTTGGTAGTGGAGTCCGGAAAGTGAAGAAGGGTTCTATGGTGGTTGCCAGAGGTCATAAAAGAGGCACTCTTTATATGACGATGAGTTATCAAGACACCGTTGCTTGTTGTCGAGAATGCCAAACAGACTAAGTTGTGGCATTATAGATTGGGACACATGAGTGAGAAAGACATGAAGCTTTTTGGTGGAAAATGGCGTACTCCCGGATCCGAAGACGGTGGATCATGAGATGTGTGAAAGTTGCATCCTTGGAAGAACAAACGAGTTAGTTTCTCAAAAGGAGGAAGGGAGCCAAAAGCCGAGAAGTTGGAGCTGGTGCATACTGATGTATGGGGACCCGCTCCTGTCGTATCGCTAGGAGGTTCGTACTACTATGTGACCTTTATTGACGACTCCACAAGGAAGGTATGGGTCTACTTCATGAAGAACAAGTATGAAGTGTTTTCGTTTTTCAAAAGATGGAAAACCATGGTTGAGATTGAGACGAATCTCAAGTTGAAGTGCTTAAGGTCCGATAATGGTGGAGAGTACATTAGCGAGGAGTTCAGAAGATACTACGCCGATAATGGGATCAAGATGGTAAAGACTATTTCCGGAACGCCTCAACTGAATGGAATAGCAGAAAGGATGAATAGGACGCCGAATGAGCGTGCAAGGAGCATGAGATTGCATTGTGGGTTGCCCAAGACTTTCCGGGCAGATGCAATCAATACAGCGGCCTTCTTAATAAACAGAGGACCGTCTGTTCCATTGGGATTCAACATCCCTGAAGAAGTTTGGAGCGGCAAGAAAGTAAATCTTAAGTAAATCTTTCTTTTCTAAAGGTGTTTGGTTGCTTAGCTTATGTTCACGTTGATGATGCTGCAAGAAGTAAACTTGATGCAAAATCGAAGAAGTGTTACTTTATTGGTTATGGTGATACCGAGGTTCGGTTATCGGCCTGGGATGACCATAATTGGAAGATCATCCGCGGACAAGAATGTTGTGTTCAACGAAGGATCGTTGTACAAGGATAAGCTAAAAGAAAGCTCCGAGAGGAAGGAGTCCAGAGTTGTTGATTTGGGAGATATCCTGGCACCGAGGTTGCATCGGATACCGCAACGCGAGAAGATCAAATTTCTCAAGAAGAGAACAATGAGGAAAATGAGAATGATGCCTCAGAAGTTATCCCACATACGCCCGTTACAGAGTTACGACGGTCAAACAGAACCATCAGGAAACCTGTAAGATATTCTCCATCGCTCAACTACATTCCGCTCCCACGATGGAGGCGAGCCAGAATGTTATGAAGAAGCAATGCAAGTTGATGAATCGATTAAGTGGGAGCTTGCGATGAAAGATGAGATGGACTCTCCGATGTCCAACCACACGTGGGAGTTAGCTAAATTGCCTAAGGAGAAAAAGGCATTGCATAACAAGTGGGTCTACCGAATAAAAGAAGAACATGATGGAAGCAAGCGTTATAAAGCACGGCTTGTTGTGAAGGGGTTCCAACAAAAGGAAGGCATTGACTACACGAAATATTCTCTCCGTTAGTCAAGTTGGTGACCATTAGAACCCGTTCTGGGGCTGGTAGCAAAGGAAGATTTACATCTTCAACAGATGGATGTAAAAGGGGCATTTCTTCACGATGATTTGGATGAAGAAATCTACATGAAGCAACCTGAAGGCTTTGAAGTCAAAGGGAAGGAAAAGCTAGTCTGTAAGCTTCAAAGGAGTTCGTATGGATTGAAACAAGCTCCGAGACAAGGGTATAAAAGGTTTGACAGCTTTATCAAAACTGCTGGATTCTTGAGGTGTGAGGCTGACCACTGTTGTTACTTCAAGAGGCTTGAAGAGTCCTACTTGATATTGCTCTTGTATGTTGATGACATGCTGATAGTAGGAGCAGATTTGCATGAGATCAATAACTTGAAGACGAAGCTCTCGGAAGAATTTGCGATGAAAGACCCGGGAGAAGCAAGACAAATTCTCGGGATGAGAATTAGTAGAAGCAAGGAGGGTCTTAAGTTATCACAAGAGGAGTATGTGAAGAAAAACCTCAAGAGGTTTAACATGGATAATCTGGCCTGATAAGTACTCCCCTGGGCAAGTCATTTTTCGGTTATTCCAGAGACCAGTCCCTAGATTGAAGACGAGATGGCATATATGGATAAAGTTCCATATGCTTCTGCTATTGGTAGCCTCATGTATGCGATGGAATGTACAAGGCCGGACATTGCACATGCAGTGGGAGTCATTAGCGGGTTTATGAGCAATCCAGGCAAGGAACATTGGGAAGCCGTTAAGTGGATTCTCGGGTATTTGAAGGGGAATTCAAGTTTGTCTCTATGCTTCAAGAAGTCGAGACTGGATTGCAGGGATATGTTGATGCCGACAATGGAGGTAACATCGACAGTAGGAAGAGCACAACCGGGTATGTCTACACCTTTGGTGGTACTGCAATTTGTTGGGTTTCAAAGTTGCGGAAGATTGTAGCTCTATCAAGTTGTGAAGCTGAGTATGTTGCTGTGACAGAGGCAACAAAGGAGATGATGTGGTTACAGTCATTACTACAAGAGCTAGGTCTTAACCAAGAGAAAGGTGTGTTGTACTGTGATAGTAAAAGTGTCATTGATTTGGCGAAGAACCCGGTTTACCATGCTCGGACAAAGCACATACAACTTCGGTATCATTTCATCGGATCGACTTTAGAAGATGAAGTTTTGGTGCTTGAAAAGATCTCGGGAAGAAAGAACCCGGCAGACATGTTAACGAAGGTCGTGCCGTTCGATAAGCCGAGGTTATGTGCAACCTCGGTTTGCTTGTTAGAGTAACAAGCCCCGAAGACCTGCTGCATTGATCAAGGTGTGAAGACAGATTGAAATCAGTCTTCAAGTGGGAGATTGTTGAGAAATTGGTCAAGGAATGTGGCTTGGTTGGTGGCCAAACTTGGTCAAGGAATGTGGCTTGGTTGGTGGCCAAACTTGGTCAAGGAATGTGACTTAGTTGGTGACTAAGTTTTGTCAAGGATAGAGGCTATGGTTGGTGGCCTAATTTGAAGAAAAATGTCCCCTCTATTTTGCTATAAATAGAGGGGTTATTTAGCTTCTTTAAACACACAAAAAAAACACACCAAAACAACAAAGAGAGAGAGAGAGATCTTTTTGAGAGAAAAAAACTTCATGTTTAGAAGTTATACACGAGAGAAAAAAGTGAGTCGAGTGATAGGCCTCTGTGTAGGCAAATAGAAATACAGTACGGTGTTTCTTGTACTCCTCATTTTGAGATTGTGATAATATATTTGGTGTGGATCCGTGGACGTAGGCAGGTTAGCCGAACCACGTTAAATCTCGGTGTTTCATTTTTGAGCTTATTTTAGCATCTTTTATTTTCTCATCCCATATTATTATTTCGAGTCCCCAGTTCTTGGGCGGAATTAGTAGAGTTCTAATTCCTAACACCTTCAGGGAGCTCGTACGTAGAATTAATGAGAACCCGGATGTTCCTCCCGTCACTTGCATAGTTTCCGATGGCATTATGAGCTTTACTCTGGAAGCGGCTCGAGAACTTGGGATCCCCGATGTTTTCTTTTTGACTAATGGCGCTGCTGGCGTTATGGCTTACCTTCACTATGCTCAACTTGTTGAAAAGGGATATACACCTGTCACCACTCAAAGGTACAAACTTTACACAATCTTCATACAATACCTTTTTATATTTTACTTGTTAAAAAAAAAAAATTAACGTGTACTTATTAATATTTTTCTTCAATAGCTCTATATTTATTAATAACTAATTTTATTAAAAAAAAAATAAATTTAAAAGAAAGAATAATTAATAAATATATAATAGTTGTAAAACCTTAATTAAAAATGAATTGAAGGAATAAATAAAAGTATAGGAGCATATATATATATATAATAATGATCAGTATTTTGTATTGTTTAGTGATGAATGATCCTTTTTCCTTGGAACTAACAAATGCAGATTCAAGCTATGTCACGACCCGGATCCACAGGCCCAAGCCGCGACTATGGGCCTGACAGCACCCACAATTAACTATTTGGTGTTGTCCTCACTGCACCAAAAGGGATACCCCGAGTTGACTATGAGTACCTAGGCTCATTCTTATATATCATTACACATTTACTTATCATTTCGATGTGGGACGGGGTATCACATTCAACCCCCCTTAAGGCCTAGCGTCCTCGCTAGGGCCCAACCGAACATAATTGGACTCAACCCAAGATCAACCAATGGACGCCCGGGATTCTAGAGGTGGCTCCCACCCCTCGGGTGTAGCACTTAGTTCTCATAGTCCGGGCTGGCTACCCGCCCGATACCAATCGTCACGACCCGGACCCGCAGGGGCCCAAGCCGCGACTATGGGCTGGACGTCCACTGGTGATCTTGGGTTGAGTCCAATTATGTTCGGTTGGGCCCTAGCGAGGACGCTAGGCCTTAAGGGGGGGTGAATGTGATATCCCGTCCCACATCGAAATGATAAGTAAATGTGTAATGGTATATAAGAATAGGCCTAGGTACTCATAGTCAACTCGGGGTATCCCTTTTGGTGCAGTGAGGACAACACCGAGTAGTTGATTGTGGGTGCTGTCAGACCCATAATTGCGACTTGGGCCTGCGGGTCCGGGTCGTGACAAGCTATCTTACGAATGGCTATTTGGATACAGTTATAGATGGATACCAGGTTTGAAAGGTATTCGTTTGAAGGAACTTCCAACTTTTATTAGGACCACCGATCCTAATGACATTATTTTGAATTTTGCAATTAAAGAAGTCGAAAAAAACCATGAAGCGTCTGCTCTAATTTTAAACACTTTTGACGATTTGGAATCTGAAATCTTAAAAGAACTCTCATTGATGGTTCCTAATATATACACTATCGAACCCCTTCATCTTCTGGAGAATCAGATTCAAGAACATGATGGATTGAAGTCAGTGAAATCAAATCTTTGGAAAGAAGAATCAGGTTGTATTGAGTGGCTCGATACGAAGAAGCCCAATTCAGTAGTTTATGTGAATTTTGGGAGTGTCACTCTCATGTCCGCAGAACAATTGAGAGAATTTGCTTTGGGTCTTGCAAACAGCAAGAAAAATTTTCTGTGGATAATTCGGCCCGATTTAGTTTCAGGAGAATCAGGATTTGTTGGCAGCCCTAAATTTATTGAAGAGACGAAAGAAAGAGGCCTTTTAGCAAGCTGGTGCCCTCAAGAAAAAGTTCTGAAACATCCATCGGTTCTTGACACATTGTGGATGGAACTCCACTTTAGAAAGTATATCTTTCGGTGTGCCAATGTTATGTTGGCCATTCTTTGCTGAACAACAAACAAATTCATGGTATTGTACCAACCATTTGGGAATTGCCATGGAAACAAATACTAATCGTAACAAAGATGAAGTGGAGAAATTCATAAATGAGTTGATGGTTGGAGAGGAAGGATAGAAGATGAGGAAAAAGGCAGCAGAATGGAAGAAGTTAGCTGAGGAATCCATTACAGCCCCATATGGATGTTCTTACAACAATTTGGAGAAATTAATCAACAATATTCTATTAACCAATAATCATTTGGACAGCTAAATAAATATGTATATAATTGTTGTAATAATACAGTATGTACTCTCCTAATCTTGTTTTATTGTTTTATTGTGTTTTTTTTAATGTTTGTACACTATTAAACATTAATTGTGTGGAATTAATGCATTTCTATAAATATATATATATATATATATATATATATATATATATATATATATATATTTTTACTTCTTTCTTTTTTTCTATAAATCAGAAGCAACCAAGGAGGAGATTAAGAAATGTATATATGAAATTCTTTTTTACATATTTCCTATTTATCAAGATATACTTAATGAAATAATAATTAATTAATTTTGGGATATTATAACAATATTTACCACAATGCACTTCAAACTTTAGAATATTATTATTATTATTTTATTTATGACACAAGCTAATGTTTTTTGTTCTAAGCCGAATATGTATTTTACCAAACTTAAACAAGAAACTCACTTTACTTAATTTTTGATAATATTTATATTCCACTTCAAGTATCAAAACACGTTAAAAAAAAAAAAAAAAAGTTTAATTTTTATTTCCATTAAGTAGGTCCACCAAATTCGTCAAAAGATTTAAGAAACAAATACATCAATATATAGTACTAAAAACAAAGAACCCTCGGAATAATAATAATAATAATAATAATAAAAATGGCAAGATTTTAAAACTTAAAAAAATAAGTTATAAAACATTTTCAATCTCAATCTTATCATCTTTTGTAACTAAACCAAGCAAGAGATCCTTATAGTTGCCGTTAGCCGTTTGTTGAATGAGTTTGGTAAGAGGAACTCCAAATTTTCTTTGGTATTCATCTTTTATATGCTTTATATCAACATCTGCCCGAGTCAGAATAATTCTTGTCACTGAATCTTTTGAACTCTCATCCGCATTTGCTTTCAGCGATTCATGCAATACCTGAATATATATATATATATATATATATATATATATATATATATTATATGAGAAAATTTATATGAATATATATGTTAGCAAACACACACACATATATATATATATATTATATTATCAGTATTATACTTGTATAAAGTATCTAAATACATATTATTTAATTGAAAAATATATAATTTCTCTTTAATTAAGACCTTTTTTATCCTCCAGTAAAGATTCTTTCTTCTAATAAATGTCTTAAGAAAAAAAAAAAGAAATAGTCTATTAAAGAAAGGGGCACAAAAATGAAAGTGGATTTTCAGTCACTTTCCAAAGACAAACAAACTCAGTAAGAGGACAATTCAATACTCTCTTTCAAACCAGAGAGACTAATGTGAAACACCTTCTCTTAACCTAAATTTTTGAGTTTCATCACATTGAAGGATTTCAATTTTTTATATGATATATATATATATATATATATAAGATGAAGAAAACATATTACCTCAGAGAAGTAGGTTTGTGGAATGCACAAGCACTGAACCGTTTGTTTCAAAATCCAATCACCCTCAATTTTCTGATAGATAAATAAATAAAGTAAGAGGAGAGAGAGTGAATGTTATGCTCATATATATGAGTTCGTAATTTTGGTGATCAGTCAAACATTTGAGTCAATTTATGCATTAATGTTAAACATATACCATTCATATATATACATGCATGTATGTGAAAAATAACCATCAAAATATCAATATATATGTTTGTGTGTGTTTGCACGCTTATACACACAGTATGAGATATATAACTATATATATATGTATGATAAATATAAGTACTGGGCTTTCTGTCCCTTTGTGGAAAAGGTTAAAAGACTTTTTCCTTCGTTGCATGGACGTCTACCCCAGTTATCTTAAACTTTTTATTTTTTTTATTTATTTTTAATTTGAAGTACTAAAAGGGGAAAAATAAAAAAAAAAAAAAAAAAAAAAAAAAGAAAAGAAAAGAAAAGTCTGACTTTTCGAATACTATTTGTATGGTGTGTTTCAATAAAATAACGATTTATAATGTCACTCTTTTTTTTTTCTTTCTTTTCAGCTACAAAAATTTTTAGCTTCTACTTTAATTATGGAACATGGGAGTGTTACAAATTTTAAGAGTTTGATTTCAATTTATGCAAAAAGTTAAATTAGTCCATGTGTGTGTGTGTGTGTCTCTGCCCGTGTGTAAAAAGTTCATATATATATATAAAAAGGGAAGTTAATTACCTCGTCCAATTGGTTGCCATTGATTTGCTTGAAGTAGTTATACATTGCCTTGAGATGGGACTTGCTTCGGGTCGCAAGTATCATTACAAGCTTATCATCCTTGATTAGATGATCCTTCTTATTACCAGCACCACCACCTTTCATGGCATCAGCAAACATCTTTGCTTCGGTTTTTGCTGTTTCTTCATGAACATATGGACCTTCATACCTATACGCACTTACCAAAGCAACTAAAAGCTGTACACAAACAAATTTTGCATTATTCATCAAACCCTATTTAGATTTTTGTATTATATGGAAATACAAACTATACCATTTAGACTCTTAAATTTATATATATATATATATATATATATATATATATATATATATATATTATATTCTTGTTCTCTAACTAAAATTATACAATTCCATCTTCCATTTATTAAAGAATCTCTCAAAATTATTATATTACTAACACATTAGTAAAAGAATAAAAAAGAAACAAAAATAGCATAAGAGTCATTATTTGGAAGATCAAAATATATAAAAACAATGACTCATGTGATGAGATTTTGATAAATTAGATATACAATTCATATCTATTCTAAATTGATCAGACATGTTAAAAACTATAAGAAAATATGTTAGAATTAGTTATACAACATCATAATTTGATAGAAAAATATGACTAAAGTCGTACTATATATATATAAAATAGTATAGAGACTAAAATAACAATATGGTTGAAATCTAATAAAATAGGAAAACCTTCAATTTTTCTAGCCACGATACCTTGCGCTCAATGCCATGGAGACGAGAAGCAATGTCCTCTTCGACAGAGTGCTCAAAGAGAGAATGGTATGCTTTTCTTGCACCGACCAACTCTTGTGGAGATCGCGTGCAACTAACCTCTATTATCACATTTATTTGTTGAGGCTCCTTAAACAAAGCTTCCTTAAACAAACGAGCATCTCTTTCCCAAGGATGCATTATTCGGAGCACCACAGAATCCTTTGTGTATATATATCCAAGAATCAGGACACACACAAAAAAAAAAAAAAAAAAACCCTGATCAGAAGAATTAACGTACCTTAAAACGGATGAAATCTTGTCGGAGTTTTAGGATGTGTTGCTCGTTACACCTCTCAAATTGACGCTCATCTTCTTTGAAGAATTCTGGGCTGTCTTTTCTATATGATTGTATTTGGAGCGGATTCCATTTTGTCAGAATTGATATCAGTGTTTTTTCATCCACACCCAATCCTGTCAGGATTTTTCAACATCCATTAACGGAAATTCTCTGCTTACACACATATATACATGTATATATGATCTCAAGATTTTGAATTTCCAAAAGGTCTTTTCACTAGAAAAAAAAAAAAAAAAAAGGCCTATGCATATATATATATATATCTATAAATAATAAATAATCTATTAAACCCTTTAAAAATATCTTAATAATCCTTTTTTTCAGTATTTGGTGAGGAAAACAGAAAATATATATATATTTCCAAAAAGGGAAAGAAGTAATCTTGATAAAAAATTTATTTGTTTAGTGTAACGTGGAGCAAATTAAGTTAGCAACCAAGCATTATAAGATAAATTTTCATAGATAAAAGATTTGTAATTGAGGAGAAGAAAATATTGTAAAAACCTGTGAAAGCCTTGGTAAGAGCTGAAACCTCCTGAGGATGTGCCATATTTTGGTTGGTAAGGTTTTCCCTTTCCTTTTGGTGTTGGAATTGGTGAGCTTTCAGCAAATATACAATGCTTTTTATACCCAACACTCACTGAGAGTTGATATATACGTAACAGTCGATAACTCACTCCCTGCAGTGCTACGGTTCCGTTTTCTGCCATAGAAAAAAAGTTGCTTTTTTTTTTCTTTTTTTTAATATTTATGATATTAAATGCATTTTTTAAATGATGCTACGGTAACAGACTTTTTTTTTTTTTTTTGGGTGAAGTACAGAAACAGTCGGTATTAATTGTGGATGGGTTTTTAATGGTTTTATTGTATATTTAATTGTATAGTGTATGCTAAATTAAGGAGTTAGGAATTAGTGGAATATATAATTAAAATTTAAAATAACTAATTTCTTTTAAAATTTATGGATAAAAGAGGGAAAAAATAAAAAAAAATTACGTATGAATTTGTCAAAATTTATATAATTTTAGGGACAAAATTGGTACTTAATCCAACTTTATTAAAAATGAATGAAATAATACAAAAAATAACCCATTGAGAAACTTTGAAATAAAAATCTTTTAAATTTGAAGAAAAATTAGTCATTTTAATTTCTATAGGCATATTTCTCTTAGATTTATAGTTAATAAGGTTAGGGAAAGTTTTGTCAATAAAGTCCATTTGGCATTAAGCTCACATTGAATGGACCTTATTGACAAACTTTTATCTAGAAGAAAACTTCATTAATTAAGAAAAACAAATAAAACATCTTGATATCAAGAATATACATTAAAAAAAAACTAAATTAGTTAATGATCGGTACTTGATTCTCCAGACTTGTCACGCGTGATGGGTAGGCTCCATTCTTCGCCAAGTGTCCTACAAAGAAGGTTAAAGTGTCGGGGGTGTGATCTTAGTGTTAAATTTCCAAGTGATTGAGTCAAGAAGACCCTCAGGGAATCGGGGGAATAAGGATATTCTTGGTGATCCTCTTTGAGAGCAACAAGAGAAAGGTAACAAGACACTTGGAATGTTTAATGATATCCGACTTTCATTTTGTTGTATGTGAGTGTGAGTTACCGTATATATGGAGAGAGTGATCCAATGAGAAAGTGACACCTGGATTAGGTACATTTCCCGACAATTTGAATTGGTGGCTTCAAACAGTGTCTATCAGGTCAAAAACACTTAATGCTAAGTACTGAGGGTATCTCTATGTGTCGGAGGTCATGCCCCTCGTGTGATACTTGTACTCACCGATCAAGCTCCAAGGGAGACCTATCTGAACCCAGTTGGCCCTTCGTGGCCTCTACCTCGGATCTCTTATCCTACGTGGACTTTTCAGGACTTTGATGTCTTTCAATTAATTTTTTGTGATTTGAAATAATAATAAATATTTTGATAACACTATAATAAAAATAATTTTGAGACAATATTAATTTCATAATAATAAGTTAACAGTATTTTAATATCATAATTTCTTTATGTTTTTCTTCTTCTTTTTTTTTTTTTTTTTTTGTTGAAAAGAAAAATGTACCTTCTTTGGTACCCCATTTTCCTTTTTTTTTTTTTTTTTCTCTAAGAAGATTCCCTAGATCCCCATATTGTTCATTAGAAAAAAAAAAAAAAAATTGCCTGAACTATTTTCCCCATATATATATATATATATATATATATATATATATATATATTTAGCTTTCTTTGGCGTCCGGAAGACAAGATTGTCAAGTGTGCTTTTCAAATACAGCCTGTACAAGAACAAAGAGGACATCATTATTTAGTTGTCAAATACATGTGAAACATAAGTGAGAAAAAATTTTCCCACCTTTTTATGTTAAATTCATTTAAAAGAAACAATTTATATAAATTTCATTAATATAAATTTTTTTTCCAAAAAAAAAAGTAAAACTCATTAAAGTAAAGTAACAATTTACAACGAAGAGAAAGTGAGTAACATAAATAGATATAACAATTCTGTCGAATTCACATAAATAATTGTTTTTAAAATCTTAATTTTAAATCTAACTCATTTAATAATTCGAACTCAACTCACTTAATAATTGTGTCAACTCAACTCAAATATTAAAAAGTTATCTATTTAACATCAATAATAAAACTAAAATTCTACTACTTATTAATATTAGTTATATTAGATATTTTAATTATTCATCAGATTAATCAAATAATATTTTTATATAAAGATTACAAAGTATTGGATATGAAAAAAAGTTGAACTAAAATATTTAATTAATAGTAGTTTTCTAATTTTACTTATGTACAAATTGAAAATTTTAAGTTATTTTATGTATCAATCCCTTTAACCCACTAATAATATGTATGGTATTCGTATCGAATTTTTGTATTAGGTCCAATATTGTGGTCCCTATTATCAAATATATAGTATATTTATTAAAAACATGTTAGGGAAATGTGGGAAAAAATGAAAAAAATAAAGAAATCAGTCTTGAACAAACTTACCCTAATAATTCACTCCTTATGTATATGTGATAATGTTGTCGGTGCCTCTGAGCCATAATGCTAATATAAAGGTATTAAAGAATAATAAATTGTCACTTACTTTAAAAGTTTAAATGCACACAAATCAAACTAATGCAAATTTTTAACAACACCATAAATCAAATTTCAATAGTTATGATTCAAATTCTCGAACTTTTGCTCTCCGATACCACGTTAAAGAATAATAAAGTGTCATCTACTCTAAAAGTTTAAACTTATAGAGAGGGATTAAATTTATTTTCTTAACAAAAGTATCTATTATTGTTGAGCATAAGATAAGGTTTGGGATGGATTTGAAGTATATAATGTTATTGGTTTTGGAGGTGGGGGTTGCCAATATTTTTGTTATACAAATTCAATGGAGAATTTATGATTTGATGGATAGTTGTTTTATGATCAAGTGATTTTTATTTTTTATTTTTTACTATTTTTCTAATTAGAGGAAATTTTATCTAGGACAATCTTGATAATTCTAGTATTATAGAGGCTAAGAAGATATCATACTACTAACAATTCTTGATTTAAACGGAAAGAATTTGAGTTGTGTATCAAAAAATTAGTGCTTTAAAAGAAAAAAAATTTGGCGCAACTTAATTTTGAATTATTACTATATAGAAGTTAAAGAAATGATGGCATAAAGAACTTGATAGATTTGGATGTCTTGATTTGTGATGGAAATTGGGTTGCCATTAGCGAGTTTGGACAATATTATTGATTAGTTCCACTGCCTCCATATTTTGCCACTTTTGTTCAATAGTATGAGAATTGAATAAGTTTTCAGTGCCCAATTTTTTGCAAAATAATAAATAAAACTAATTTTCTTTTACATTCTTGCTGAGTTCCTTTATTGTATGCTTGTTTGTGTTTTTTAACTTCTGAAGTACAAGTTATTTTTAACCACATTTTCAATTTCTAAAGTAAATTATCATTTATATTTAAATTTATTTTGGCTTTCAAAGTAATATACTTTAGTTTTTCTTTATGCCAAATCTGTGATTTCATTTAATATTTACAATACATTTTTTTTCCAAATTAATAACTTACTTTAGTCATTTGTCAATGATCAAAATAATCAAAAGAGGTAAAAGTATTATAAGGGGTGAAAAATGCAAAAGAACTAAAATAGCTTTTTTTTAAAAAAAAAAAAAAATTATAAATGAATGAAATTATTGTGGGGAATGATTTGTGAATATTTATTATAAAATTTTGTATGAAAGTCCTTAATTTTATCTATATTAACAAGTTTTTTTTGTTTTCCTCGCATAACATTGCAATCAAAGTATTCTCCAAACATAATAGATATATTCATGAAAATATTTAGAGGTCTATATTAACCATTTTTATCAATCCTCAAGAAGTTAAAGATCTATAGTGTATTGAATTTTATGTAAGTAAAACTTATCTATACATATAATTAATATTATTTGATGCAACTATTTGTATATATAAATACATTAGTGAATTTACATGTATATATAAAATAATAATAATAATTTAAAAAAAGAAACGGGCATGATTTACATTAAAAATAATAATTATAATTATAATATATAAAAATCAAAATTTAAATAAATAGTCAAAAAGGCGTAGCTCAGTTAGTAAAACCTCACTTATGACATGAAAGGTCATGAGTTCGAACATGAATGAATGAAATTAAGATTTTCAAAATAAATAAATAAATAAATAAATATAAATAATTAAGTAAAAAAAGTTAACTTAGTTTGTTGCAGTTTCTTATAGGTCATTATTTCTTCAATACACAATAGAGCGAAAATGTTTTAATTTAAAAAATAATAATAATAATTAAAGATAATAAAATAAAATAAAAACACAAATTAAGGGCTAGGGTGCAAATTTGTCTAAGTACGGCCAACGACAACCAATCAAAATCCAGTATTAGATTACAAATTCCCGAATTGTGAGAACCACATATTTAGATACGCTTCTTCACTCGTGTCAGCACTCTGCACCATAATCTCTGAGTTCCCCCACGTGACTAACGCCTAATAGTAGGCCCAACTTTACACACAGCCCCACACTTTCTCTCTCTAACTCCTTCCCTGACCACCAGAACAGAACTCCATACTCCCTTCCTCTTCCTTGACTTTTGTCTCGAAATCTCCAGTAAAGCTTCGTGTTCTTGGTCTTTTCGTTTTTACTGCTACAGATTTAGTTTAAAAATCTGTAAGGTAAAATTAGGGGAAAAAGAAAGCAAGAAAAACGATTTGGGGATTTTTGTGTGTGCAAGGTTAATTGATGCTTCCATGACTGTTGAATAACGGAGCTGCTCTGTAGATAACTTGAAGTGGAAAATCGGCGATGATTGGCCTAATTTTCAAGTGTTTTGTTGTTGTGAACTTCCGGTCTATACGAGTAGATTTTCTGGGTTTTCTTAGCTATGTTTGATTGGAACGACGAAGAGGTATGTTCCCTTTTTTTCTTTTTATATATTCATATTTAATTGGCTAAAAAAGCGAAAGGAAGGAAGGAGTAGGAAAAGAAAGAAGCTTTTGTTTGGTTTGTGGGATTAATTTGGTTACTTTGGTGTTTCTGAGTTTTTAATTTGGTGTCTCTCTTGAGAGATATGAAGTGGATAATGTGATTTGCTTTCTTTTCTTTTTTATAGACAAAAGGTTTAATCAACTTTTGTAGATTTTAAGTTCTCCCAATTGGCTATTTGGAAATGAATACCTATAAATTTCGTCTAAGCATGTGTGAGGAGAATTGAGAAATCACTGGATTTGCTGACTTTAATCTTTTTCTGTTTCCGAATTTGGAAAGTTAGAGATGCCAATAAATATATTTTTGTAATATCTTTTCTTTGCAGTGAAATTGTTTTGACTGAACCATGTATATATAGGAAGTCGATTAGACAAATGATATCTGATCTCATGTCTGAATACTATTTTTCACTGCTATTAGTGAATTAAACAGGATTTTTCATTGGAAAGACAGGATACTATGGTTGAACATGGCTAGGATTTTAGGATGTAATTAATTGGATTGAGTTTTAGGGTGAAAATTTTAAAATGTTGAGAAGATAAATAGGGAATGATTTTGGATTGAATTTTGAATTTTTGTTCAAATATTTGACTTGATTTGATCAAGTGCTACAAATTTGAAATTGTAAATTATTAGGAAAAAATAGAGGCTTTTGGCACTCAACTATTCCACTATACTTGAGTTTGTTTTCTTAAATGTTTGCTTTTATTCATTTATTTATGCCATTTTGCCTATCTCATGCTCTCTAGGGTTATTTGTGGCACTAGATCAACTTAAAGAAATGGCAAAAGATAAGGTTAAGATTTTCATGACCATTTTTTCCTTCTTTTAAGTGTCTTTCTGTGGTTCATGACAGCATTTGTTGGAAATCACCTTAGGGAATGCTGGAAGGACACAAATAAATGAAAAATGTAGATGAATGAAAGTTTCAATGACATGACCACATCAAAGAAAATAGTTGAGAAGTAAAAGTTCTAGTTTCCCCTGTTTAAATAAGTGATTTGAGTTGAAAAGTATAAGAAAAGGTTAGCATATACATTTCTATATATATAGAAACATACGTGGTCCTATTTTCTAGAAATCAGAGAGTTGTTAATTTTGATTGACTGAATTTTGGAGGGCAAAAATATTTTTCAACTGAGGATATGAATAATGGGAAGATTTTGAGAGGAAACACTAATCGAAATCACCCTAATTTTTGAGTTTATGTTGAAAATAAAAACAAATGAAAACAATTTATTTGAACAATATTCAATATATTGAATGAATTAATAAAATAGTCAAAAAAAAATTAATAAAGTATGTGAACACCAATTACATTTACAAAAAAGTCATTTTCTAAAATTTGACCAATTTCTTTTACTTATTTAAATTATAAATTTTAAGTGTAATAATTTTTAATATTTAACTACAAAAATATCAATACAAAAAAATATTTAAATTATAAAAATATGACAATATTAATTTTCTTTCAAATTTTTAATATAATTTTACTTAAAAACAAAAACAAAAAAAAAGTTTGTTCAAATGGACCCTTGTCTTAAAATTTAAAGAGGGACTTGCAAGTTAGGATTTTGACTTTAAATTTTTTATAGAGGAAAAAATTAGAGAATAATTGTATTTTATGAAAGTAATTAGGAAAGAGGAAATGGAACGTAGCATAAGTAAGTATCTTAGTATACCATAAAGGTCTTCAAATCTGATATTATTTGGCAAGTTTTTAACTTTGTTATGAGCTTATTTCTTTCAACCAATGATGTCAACAAGTATATATGTGAAATGTTTGTTTTACTAGAGAATTGATATTATTTTTCTCCCGATGGAGTTTCTGAAAACATGCATATTTGTTTTAGAATAATTTAGTAAAATTTTGTTTGATATTGTAGTTTGGAGAGAGATAATTGAAGAGAACTTTATTTGAATGTTGTGAGATGGGAATTTTTCTCTTTCTATTCTTCTTGCAAATATGTAAATGGATTGGCTTCGCTTTGCCAGGGGTGGGTGGGGAGCATATTATGTATTATTTTGTTAAGGAGTTCCAATGTTCTCGTTCTCTCCCTTTGATGGAAAAAGGCTTTGGATTGGTGATGGACAACTAGTTGCATTCTTTTGGAGTATAAAAGTTTTGATTTATTAGTTCTGATATTTGTTTGGATTATATTGCTAATTGGAGTTTACTCGAGTTAAATTGCTACCTAATAAGTTAAATTTATATTCTTAACACACTAGAGGGCTGATTACAAATTTTCTTAACATGACCGATACATGCACAATAATCAACAAATAGGGCAATACTAGTCATTCGAACTCGGGATCTCCATCTCTAATATTAAATCGAGTTAAATTGTAACATTAGCTCAAACTTTTAGTGTAATTGGTAATTCATCTCGCTTTGGTAGAATATCAGTTTAATATGGTATTAGAGCAAAATGTTCCGAGTTTGAATCTATGTTATTGCTCTAATTTTTTTATTATTGTGCATGTGTTGAGCCTTGTTAAGACAATTTATGATAGGTACACACGTGCAAGAGTGTGTTTGTGTGTTAAGACGATAATTTGAACCTTCTTTATAAGTTTACGCTTTTAGAGTAAGTGATAATTTACATCAATTTAATACTAGCATTTATCATTAGTTTTAGGATTTCATCAAAATCTTGTGTTTTAATCAAGGTTTGGAGTTATACACCTTCCACATTTTAGGAATTAGTTTTTGTTGAATTTTAATCTCTGATAATTGATAATACTTTATAGAGACTTATCTGATACTCCCTCTTCTTGTTTGAAGTTTACAAGCTCTGTTTGATCTATTTGATCTCATCTTGCATCATTCTGTCTCTCTCATGCTCTCCACCTGCCTGCTTGGCGAAAACAAAAAAGAAAAAAGATAATGATATCTCCTCTAGGACTTGTAATTTTTAAAAGACAATTCAAAGACTAATTATGATGACTAATCAATTTGGTAACCTGTTTAGTTTTCCAGTTCTTTTTAAAAAGATCTACTATTTTCTTTGTCCAAACTGTTATCCATTTAGGAGAAGGTAAAAGAATTAAGAAATTGTTAAAATTTGTAAAAACCTTGTTTGGACAATCATTTATTTTCAAGATATACATATTTTTTCGAATTTGAACATTTAAATATAAAATTATTATAGTTCAATATTAAAAACGTAACAAACACCATTGAAAACAGCACTGTGGCTCAAGATCATAGTATTTCTTGAACATGGAATAGTGGAATTAAATGCAGGGTTCTTTACAATGACAATTAGATCTTAAACATGTGTAGGCAAAAGGGTGAAAGGGATGACCTTTTTGAATGTAATTTGTGGATTTCTATAAACTTCAAAGCTCTTATGCTTGGTAACACCACACAAGTGTTTGGAAACTTAGGAAAGTCTAACTAAAGTTTCTGACAGTCCTAGAGAATTAACTGCATCTGAAATATTTATTTGATGGTGTATTTGAATTAACTTTCAAAATGCGAAAAAGTAGCTTTATTCAATTTGAGTGAACTGAAAGTAAAAGTAAATGCTGTCAGATAACTTTTTCAAAATGAATTTTGTGTCTGTAAAATTTGTGTTTGGATAAGATTTTAGGTATAATATAATAGATCTTATAAGGACGTATCAATGCTTTTTTTGATAAATGTGTTTGATATTATTATAATATTAAAATTTTGTTTTGCTCTAGGAGGGTTCCACTTGCACCTTTATCAGATCACCTACACTTGGTAGGCTTCTTGAGTGAGAGCTGATAACACTTCACTCCAAATCAGTACACCTGAATTGGCTTATGTAATTCTAGTTAAGTTGTCCCGTGAATGAAGTGATTTGAGAGAGCTAGTTTGAAGTCAAGTAGTCAAAAGTTACATCAGAATAGAGTAAGTAAGATCTTTGATCTGGTGTAATAGCATATCTCTGTTCAAGTTTTTTAAATGACATAGAAGAAAATTTTATGTTAAATTTTCACATCATCTAAACGTTGAAGGTGATAGAAATGTTTGATCTATACATGTAATAGTTCGTACACCCCTCACGTGTGGGCGAAATTCAAAACTGCATAATAACAAACAAATCAGGTGGAGTTAAGGCTCAGACATATCTTTGTTACTATATTAAATTATCACATTCTCTAAAAGTTTCTCTTAAGCTAATAGAGTCATTTTCTATCAACTTAAGATTTTTTAAGTAGTAACTAAAATGGTAAAGAGTTGGAGTCTTCAGTTTGACTCTTGTGTCTACCCCCATTTCTCGGTATTGTCAGTACTGTCCATATGTTGGCTCTTGTGATGAGAATTGGTATTTGGTGATGCATTCTCGTAAGCTTTTAGACTTATACCGATAGATATTGTAAATTCATACACTTAACAATTTGAAATGAAGTTTCAAGATAATCCTTATATGCATTTCATTATCAATTTCAAAATGGAAACGTGTAGAATGCATGCTTGACAAATTTTTTCATCCTTCATTTTTTAAAACAGAAAGTAGTTGCAGAACTAAAAATTATAACCATGATTCACAAATAAGAGAAGAAGCACAATCAGTTATGGACTCATATTTGAAGAATAAAAGGAAATACAAATGGATAACTCTTCCCCTCCCCTTACCTTTTACTTGTCCTATCACGATGTCTCTTTTTTATCCCTTCTTATCATCAAATTCTAAATTTTTTACATTTATCCTCTCTTGGAAATGAACGATAACATATAACAAAAGTTCTGAAAGCTTAAACACTGGATGTAAAAAGCTTTTGCTACTTTAACACAAGATGCAAAATTAAGGGTTCTAGTATATATAAAACGTGTGAGGTTTAACCATAATGATCTTCTTATTTTCTGGTCTGCTTCTACAATGGGGGGATTCTCATGATTTCTTCATTATAGTCCATGTGTTGGTTCTTTCTTTATAAATATTGATTTAATGGAAGCAACTCTCAAATACAGTGTAGCTCTATGGTAGAGGCAAGTTCACAGTGCATTTTGTTAAACAAGTATGATTTTCCCATGGGGGTTGATTAGCTCAACATGTAAAATCCATGAGACCACTTTCAGATGGAAAGAACTGAGTGGGAAAGCTGGATTTCTTGGTTTATTATTGTTTTAAACACGATTCTGAATTAGAAAAATGAAAAGAGAAAAAGACTGGATAAATCTTAAAGTAAGAAATCTTAGCAGTCTAAGACTTTTGAAGTCTTTCTTTTATTCTTACACTCATAAATTCTACTAACTGTAAACTAAAGCTGGAAGTCCATAATTTACCAGAAAAATAAGTTATTTTTCTATTATATTTGAAGTACTTACATTACTCAACTTTCCTCTTCTTTTTTTTTTTTTTTTCCAAATAATTTCAGCTCACAAACATTATATGGGGTGAGGCCACAGATTTTGAGGATCATATTGTTCCTTATCCAGATGGTAGTCAGGAGAAACCTCCAGATTTATATGGTGACCATGTTAAGAAAGAACAGAATCAAGAAGCTGTTGATATTAGACCATCTGAGCAGAAAAAACCTATTTCTCGAACTGATTTACATGGGGAAAAGCTAGAGGGAACTTCCCAATATGTAATAAATCAAAGTCTTGAAACAACAGAATTTACTATGGACTCATGGCCCAATCTCTCCTTACCAAGTACTGCAAAAACTGAACAGGATTCATTGGGTACTGAAGTATCCAATGATGTTCCTGGCATTCCCAAGCATGAAACAAGAAGTGGTGCGCATCAGTTTAATAATTTTGCGATCATGGTTTTTAACTGTCTAGAAGATGGCTATTACAAACAATTTCACCACTGTTCCTTGTTGCATTTGTTTCAGAAGATAAGGCTGTTTCACATGATAATGCTTCTGAGATATTTCAGAGCCCACTTGATGAAAGTGAACAAGGAGATTTTGTTGATTACAGCTGGGCAAATGTGGGCAGTTTTGAGGACCTTGACAGGATTTTTAGGTAATGCAAAACATATTTTATGCTACACATCTCAGCATTTTTATTGAGTACACTTGGTGTACACATTTAAACAACTGCATATTATTACATGCTTGCATATGGTAGCCTAGCAGTTCAATGATCATTCCTTGTTCAGGAGATAAGGGATGAAACCATGGAAAATTCTGAGGAAAAAGGGAAAAAGAAATAAATAAAATGGAAACCAACTTAAAAAACTCTACTTGAACATTCATAATTCTTGACTAAACTAAGAATTCTAACTGCAATTCTGTATCTTAGTAAAGTAAATGATTGTATGAATGTGGTGATTCCTCCACTGATCTTTAAAAGAATAACTTGCAATACACCAACAAATGAAGATTAAGATAACTTTTCTACTATATCCCTGAAAGGTTAGTAGAAGAAGAAGGAGAAAGAAACTCATAGATATGTGCAAAGTATAACTAAATTCTAAAGTTAGTGAGGGAATGCATTGGGTGGGTTCAGAGGAAACTAGTCCCTCAGTAAGCAGTACGTGTAGGACTTTCTATGTGAAATTTTATTATGTAAGACTTCAGATGAATTTGTGACTTCAAGTTCTTTCCGCATTCCCTGCTTGTTTATTTAGAGTTAGATATTCTGTGTGGTTGGTTGTGTTGTCCTCGTCTATAGAACAGTTTGGTTCTTCTTTTGATAGCTCTGAATTTTAAAATCAGTTTGTTGGATTTTTTATATAAATTCTTACTTCTACAGTACTATAAAGTATACAGAATTTCAGAATTTTCTTTGATTTTACTAGTTATCAAAGCCCTTGGAGTTCACTTTTACCTTTGAAATTTAGTTATGCTAGAGGTAGACTTTTTTCCAATCTTTTGGGCTCAACCTAACATCAGCCAGACTTTTGGCCACATGCATTTGTGTTGTCCTGTCCTCCTTAATCTGTGTTTTGTTTAGGGGAGATCACCTGGATTTTGGGATTAGTTGTCAGTTTTTCAATTATTGTTCCCTATTTCTCTTGGGTAAATTCAGAAATCTTGCATGTAATTTGTTATCCTTTTTAGGCTTTTATTTTTGCATCTGATGGTGGATGACAAGTCTGTAGTTGTTTTTGATGTAATTCAACACAAATTGAATGGATCTAACGATTTTGAATGAAGTTAACTAATCGAGTTATTTCTCCAGTGGTTGAACATTAGACAATGTTAGGGCAAATTCTATGCTCCTTGGTGTACTTGGATGTGGGATTGATACAAAAACTATTGTCATACTGGTATTGCCTGTTATTTAGATGCAAATAAGGTAACTTCAGGGTATTATGTTTTCGTTGGAGGGAATCTGGTCTCATAGAGAAGTAAGAAGTAGAATGTGGTCTCAAGGTCAAGTGCAGGCTTAGAATATAGAGTTATGACATGATTTGTCTGTGAAATCATGTGGTTAAGCCATGTTTTAACCAAGATTGGTCTTAAACTTTATGCGATGAAAAAATTATGGCATTCGATTTTCGTAGCAATTTCAGAAATAACCAACCATCCTAACCTTTTGAGATGATTCAAGGTTTTAAAGGCTTATCTCATTTGCAAGTCCAATCCTCCTATCCAAACCTTCTTGCTTAAAAACAAAATAAGATGGGAAAAAAATACCATAACATTTAAGATCAAGGCTAAGGTTTTCAACAGAGACAAGGCTAGTTGCCAATGTTGATATTGAAAGGACATTTTTAAGGACAATGATGGGTGTGAGGTGTATATCTCTGAATCCTACAACATTAGCTGAAGAACCTTTGGCCACTGAAATTTTCAATTGCCTTGCAGGGGTATATCCATGGAAAAAATAATATTTAGGTATCTTATGGTCTATGGCACTGAAGTTTATTATCCATCGCATTCATACAAAGAAGATATGATGAGTTAACTGGAAAAAGCCAAGGAGCAGGCTCCCAAAGGCTGTCATGACTCAAGTCTGCGAGCCTGTGATGCAACTGTGTTCCTGGTAGAACTGGCAACTGTACTTGTTGTACCAAAAAACATATCCCCAGTCAATAATACGTACCTAGACTTATCCTATATTTCATGATAGATCCCGATTTCAGATGTAGGATTGGGGGGGGGGGGTATTACAAATACTTTTCAAGACTTCTCAAGAAGTTTTTCAGCTTCTCAATGGCGTAACAGTTCAACCCCCAGTTGCTGAATCTTCCTCAAGTTTTGGCTGCTCTGTGAGGTATCCTTGAGGTTTCTGCTGTCCTCCATGGCTTCCCCAATTTTGGTTTGGTTTTTTCCCATTTAATTTCCTACACTTCTTTCTTGTGTGTGTCAATTTCATACAATAAGTGCACCAAAAAAGGTTCTTTGTTCTCCTTCAACTGATTTTCTCTTCCTGTGTTGTTATGCTGGTAGATTTTATACTTTCTCATTCTCCTCAAGATTAATTTTTGTTACCAAGGATGACCAATCCACGATTTGTGGTTCATAATACTTCTTCAGCTTTCTTCTGCTGAAGATGGTTTCTTCTAGAGATGACATGAGCTCCTAGTCAAGGATTTGAATTCTGACCTAATCAAATATAGGATCCAATCCAACCAATAAAAAAAAATCATTTAACCTTTCTCTTTCAATGAAGCTCTTCAAGGTGGCATAGTCTGGACATTGCCTCTACAAACTCGCTAGTGATTGAGTTCTTGCACGGAAAACAAATTGGTGCTTCCTCATGGCAATAGTAATAATATAACCCCTAAATCCTAATTAGTAGTGTCTCCAACAAATATTACTGATTTCTACAACTGATATTAGTACCATGAAGAGGAGTGGAAGAATTAAAAGTACTTTAAATATGTGTAGATTGAGGACTTAATAGAGGGGAAATCTGAAATTGAATACTGAAATATGTTATTTAATGTCTAATGAAAGGTTAATTGGTGTTCTGTAACAATTTATTTATGAACTTCTTAAAGTAAAAATTAAAAAGGAAAAAAAAAGTTATAGTATAAAGTAATATATCTACTCATGCCTTTTTAAATTATCACAATAAAAAATATGATTCAGGTAAAAGTATTTATCTGTCTACCCTATTTTGCTGGTTATATCCCTATTGCTTGTTTATATTTGTCTATGTTTTCACCAAAAGCATTATAATTTGTTAATCTAGAAATTTTTCATAATTTTTTCATTTGTAAGAATTAATCAAGTTCTTTTTCCGAAGGATAATGAAAATTTTAAATAGATTATATATTATTTTGATATATATTTTGTTTTGGTAAGCTAATAGACAATTTCAAGATTTCAGTATTAAGGAGATAACTGAAACTTACTGAATTACTCAAACAATTAAGCAAGTAATTGAAACAACTCAATTAGATATGCATACTTATTATCGTTTTAATTGCTTCAGTTTTGAGCACCAAATTCTGTCATCTTACAATACATTTATTTCTTCCTAGGTGTTTTATAAAGAATATAGGCATGATTGTTAAAATAAATAAGAAAAAAAAGAAGTTAGAGAAGGAACCCGAGTTTGATAGTAAATGTAAAATAGCAACTTCTCAGCTTGACTAGTTTTTTATATTTTGTTGCTTAAATTGTGAAGCATTGTTGGAATTTTATAGGAGAGAAGAGTCTAGATTCAGGAAAACAAAAATGAAGTATTCAGATAGAGAATAGAAGGATAAAAAGGCATAACCTCAGAAGAATGTGCATTTAATCATTTAACAGTGGCTGCCACCTAAAAGAATAAAAACCTAGAATGGAAGTAACTTAATTCTAAGTAACCTGAAATTCGAAATTTTGACAAAAAAACTACTGCAGTTAGATCCTGCTAACTAATAACAAGAATAACTTGACTTTACTGTAAGTAGAGATAACCAAATGACCGTAGAACCTAATCCATGAATGTTCAACCAGCTTACAAGTAAGCTTATCATGGTTTAACAGATAACAAAAGCCATTTTCTTTTCAACAAAAGCTTCTCTTAACTGCTCCAATAGGAGTTCGTTCAAATAGCTTCGGTAGCTGACAAAATCATTGATAGCATAGACTCATACACCCTCTCCCTCACCCACAAACCCCAAAAGGAAAAAAAAAAAAGGAAAAGAAAAGACATTATCTAGTCTGAGATGTTATATATTCTTTATTATGTGGTTAACCTTGTCTAGATCAACTTTACACGACAGTAACAATCTGACCTGATATCCTCACAAGTGATATCTTGCAGCAACGACGACCCAATATTTGGACATGCAAGCCTTGGTAATTCAGATGAGTTATGGTCATCTTCCAAACATGTAACTACCAGCCCGGAAAAGTCATTACCCCTGTCAGTTGATTCTCCAAGCTTAGGCATAGGAGAACTGAATAGCACATCTGAGCCACTGGAAGTTAAAGCTGATTACGTGTCTGATGAAAAGTCCTTGGGTTCAGGTCTCAACTTGTTCACTTCCAATGCTTCGGGGGACGGTAATTCATGCATAGAGAATATAGAGTATGCTAGAGGTAAAAGCAAGCTTTCAGTGAAGCAAAAGGTAAATTAGCTTAGCCAGAGTATATGGTTTCTCATTCATTCCCTTTTGTTTACATGTTATAGTATACTGTTTATATTGCTCAAGTGTCTTCTACATCTCTGCAAATGCTGCAGACATCAATGGAAATGGTTGGAGGTCCTGCTGTGTTTAATTTACCAATTGATGCTGGATCTATGACAGCTACTAATATGAACAAGGTGATTTCAGAATCATATTTCTTCTAAGAATTGGCTTTTATGACCTTCTAGGAAGTCCCAAAACATCAAAAGTGGACTTTTACTCTTCAGCAATCCTCCTTTTCTTTGCTCTGTAAAACCTTTTCTATCAGAAAGAGAATGTAAATGCAACATCTTGAAAGAACCTGAAAGCTAAACTAGGATAAGAAATTTGATATATTATGAAAATTTAGAGATGAAATAGTAAAGGAAAAAAAAAAAAAAAAACACACACAAAAAAAAATTTAATAATTAATAAAAGATATACTTACCATCAATGTTTAGTACATGAGTTTTGCTAAATTTCCTCATATTTTTCAATTTTTCATTAATAAATTATGTCTTGCCATCCTTTTCCCCTATCCCTTTCCCATTATCCGTTTCCTATTTGAGGTCTTTTATAGAACATCTCTAATGTCAAGAAATATTTAAGGGGTCTTTTCCTATTTTGTTTTACACCTACCTAGGTTATAGACTCTTGTTTAGTCTCTGTGTCACCTTGAATGAGGTTTGGCTTGTTATGAATCTATGCATGTGATATATTTCTGCAAACAAATAGAAAAAGGTAGGTTCTATTTCTGCTGAATTTACATGTATTATATTGTACATATATATATATAGGTACATATATTACGTAAATAAAGAAACAAGATAATCACAGGAAATCTGCTCAGTGATTTGCGTATCAGACTAATCTTCATACACCACTATGAATTAAATAAAATGGCATTGAGGGTTGATAAGGCTTAGAATGATAAATGTTCTTATAACTTTTGGATAAAAAGCAGTATTCACATTGAAAACAAGAACAATACATTCTTTTAAATAAAGCAGGAAACCTTTTAAGGTACAAAAAACTAGGATGCCCTAATCTATATGGCCAAAGCATGATTTTTATCTTTTACTGAGATAGAACTAACACTACTTAGTCCATGAGGTTTTTCATCTTTGGAGACTTTACCTTCAAAATGGTAGAGTCCATCTATCATCCTAGCACTGCCAATCTTCCTCCCTGAATTCTGATCCTGAAACACACAATAAGAGTAAGAAAAAATGACATGATAATTGGAATCTTTAGACAGTTTACTAACAAATAACAGATTGCATGCAAGCTTAGGTACATGAGGGATAGATTTAAGAGTCAAAGTTCTTCACATACTAATTGTAACTTTACCAGGAATTGGTGTGTAAGAACCTTCTACTATACTACGATTTTTATCATTACCAGAACAAGGAATATAAGTGTGAAATAAATTTGCAAAACTGGTCATATGGTTAGATGCTCCATAATCTATGATCCATGAGGCAGCTAGAGACACAGGATGAGGCATCTACTTTGCTACCTTTTTGTGCCAAGGAAGCAATAGGAGTACCAGATGATCTAAAATTAGATTTCAGCAATTTTAGTATTTGATCAATCTCTTGTTTAGTGAAGGGGATAACTTCAGCTTCATTTGCAGAGGGGTATATTGAACTTGCCTTCATTTTAGTTGGCCTTCCATGAAGTTTCCAGCAGGTTTCACATGTATACTTTGGTTTGTTGCAGTGGTCACATTAACATGGAGTTTTCGTCAAATTTCTTCACTTTTCTTGCATAAGATTTAGCTGCTAATGCAGAATTTTCAGTACTGATTGGGCCCTTTTTCCCAACATAACCAGCCCGCAACTATCCTCACTTAGAACCTCAGCAAATACCTCACCACTAGATGGAAATGGCTATCTTACATGATTCGCCGCCCTAACTTTATCAAATTTCATATTAAGTCCCATGAGGAATTTGAAAATGTAATCATCTTCTACCTTTTTTGTTATGATTTCAATCATCAGTGGATTTACATTCATAAAAGTTAAACATATCTAAGTCTTGACATAGAGGGAATTGAAATATTTGATGACATCATCTTCACCTTGATGGATTTCACCTAGTCTCAGCATGATTTCATATTTGAGACAGAATTCCATGGGTCTGAATACATTAAAGAAAATTCTCACTAGTTAATAAGTAGGATGGGTCATGCATGCCTGGTTCCTTCTTCTCACTAGTTAATTATCCAATTTTCCCTCTTCCTTGGATATAAATACGCACAAATTGAGACTCGTGTAGAAAATTCTCTCCATTCAACCTAATAGTAATTATTTGGACTGAATGGGATTCAGATGTGGCCAAGAGTTTGGATGAAGTAGGTGTTTCATAAGTAGGATTGACTGAAATATCAAATGGAGTTTCAGACATGGTGGAATTATAGTGGCAGATTTCTTTGAGGAAGCTAGGGTTTTATTTTTCTTTGATTGCTCTGACACCATGCAAACAAATAGAAAAATATATGTTCTATTTCTGCTGAATTTATATATATTATATTGTACATATATCTCATAAATAAAGAAACAATATAATCACTGAATATCTTCCCAATGATTTGCAGATCGACTAGTCTTCCCAGATCTGGCTAATCTCCCAAAATTTGCCTAATCTTCCTAAATCCCTTTACTGTACCCTAGAATTCCTGTATTTATAACAAGATCAATATTTCCCCAACAATTTCTTTTCTATTTGTTAATGCAATTCACTTAGAGAAAATAATCAGTTGATGAAAACTATGGCCTCTAGCTGTTATGTTTTAATCTGATGACAATTTTAAGGTATTCCACCATTTCTATTAGAAAAAATCTTTGCATTGGGTCTGTCATTTAGTTTCCTTTTCATCATTGAATATTTGACTGTTGCTAGTTATTTTAACATATACAGGGAAATCGCCAAAAGAAGTTGAAAGGCCGAAAGAAGGAAGAACAATGTGAAATCAAGAATTTGCCGGACTTGCATAGAGGTTGGACCCATACTGGGAACCAATTTATTCAGTATGACAGCCAATTTGCTTCAGCAGTCAGCCAACCTGGTCCTTCTATTGTCTTCAGTCAGAAGCTGCAATTTCAAGCACCTGAATCTTCTCAGTACCGGAATTTTCCCAGTTCCATTACAAATCTCATGCATGGAAATATAGGGAAGCAGTATACCCCACTCCCTATTTTATCACAAATTTCCTCTGCCGAGGGGAGCCAGCAATCTGTGCCAACGAACTATGAAGTTTCTCCTGGTAAACTGAACAAGTCTGCAGAAGCTCCTACTTTAGCGATGACACCTCAGGAGAAAATTGAAAAGTTAAGGAGACGGCAGCAAATGAGAGCCATGCTTGCAATTCAGAAACAACAGCAGCAGTTTGGGAATCAAATTTCATCTACTGAATATTCACGAATGGAAGGAGAGCATATTGAAGCTGAAGAAATACCATCCAGTCTTCCTTCCTTTGATCCGAACTCACCTATAGAGCAAGATGATTCAAGTACTTTTATTACAGGTCCTGATGAATTGCCATTGCAAGACTCAATACTTTATCGGCTTCAGGAAATTGTTGGGAAGGTATGTAAAATTCCTTCATAACCCTCTTATAGCAGAATTATTCTCCTGGTTATTTGAATAGATCATTTACTACTTTTTTTTTTTCAGCTGGACATCCATATAAGAATCTGCATCCGGGATAGTTTGTTTCGACTGGCCCAGAGTGCTCGACTAAGGCAGTATTCTGGTGATACTAGCAGCAGCAACAAGTTCAACGAAGATGAAGTTCTTGGGAAAGATGAAACAAGTGGTCATGAGAGGTGCGTGTCCTTATCAAGTATTGATTCACGTTATCCTACTGTGCATTGGTCTTTTTTTTTTTTTTTTTTTTTTGAGCTTATTGGGTATAAATTGATGAGAATGCATTGGAGTCGTTCATTTCTGATCTTTTTAATCATGAACTGCAAATCAACTGTAAAGATACTTTGATATATTGTTAGGCTTACTTGATAAAGTAGTGTAGTATTAATTAAGCATTCATTTGGTTGTTGTGCATTGATAATGTTTATGGTTTAGCGTATATGCACTTCAGGATATTCATTAATAGATTTTGTTATCTCCTAATCTCATAATGTGTAATTGAAATCTTTTTTATAATTCTTATTTGGGATAGATGCCATTAGCTATTTTATGATGTAATAAATATTTTTCTTTATATTTGGAACAATTTTCTACAAAAGCATATTTCTATCTGAAAATCACTGAGAACATTCTCAGAACAAAAATGTTGACTCCTATGAATAAGAGCATATTTCTTTTGTGCTTTTGATTGTTGGCTTTTGTTTCTAGGAACCAGAGTAATGTTTGTGGATAACTAAATATTCTTAGAACAAGGATGGAGGTTGTAACTAAAACATCATTTCTTTTCAGTACTTGTCAAAGGTTTCCTAATGCAGCTGCTGTTGAGACAGAGACTAATCCCATTGATCGCACTGTAGCTCATCTGCTCTTTTATAGACCTCCTGAAATGTCAGGAAAACCTGTTGAGGCAGCTGACTCACCTTTCGAGAGAAAAGAAACTGGATATTTGCCAACTAATCTTGTGCCTCAAAGGCCTGAGAACAAGCAAACTCTACCCAATAATGAGTCAGAAGATACCATCATGTTTACTGATGGAGATCGTGTGCAGAATAATAGCCTCCACCATTTAAATGCTTCTGAAAATACAACTAAGAAAGGTTCAATTGATGGGGTAGCCAAGACTGAGCCTCCAAGCGAATGCTAAAGTTCCAAAATTTTTATCTGTTAAAATTCCTTCCTTTGGCTCGCCTACTTGCTATGCATACTTTCCATTTATAGTTATATGGATTAACTAGTAATGAGAAGCTTTCCTTAATTTCATTGTCAGCCAACTGGTTTAGTTTCTAGCATGGTTTTAGGAGGATCTTCATTCACCATACCAGAGAAAAGAATTGTGTTGGTACCATTTGATAGTGGAAGTTGTGTGGTGGAGTCACTGTATATTTATTTCCATGCAAAATACAGTATGTATTTTTACTTATCCGACGATGTGATTCTCTTGAACTCTTCCTTCATGTTTCATCTGCTTTGGGAGGTCTCAAAACCCAAATTCAACTAATAATGCTAGTTAGCTTATTATTTGAATTGGACACTACTTAACATATTAATCTATTTGTGCTTCTGTTCCTTATTTTGGTTTTGATGTTTAAGATCGTTAATTGATAGAAGAATATACATTTAAATATATATATATATATATATATATATTCGATAAGACTTGGTGGGAAAGGACTCACTTTTCTTCTTCACTCTTTCGTCTTCCTCTCCAGTAACAGACCACTCTGTTTCTTCTTCTTCATTTTTTTTTTTTTTTTTTTTAATCTCAATTTTTTGGGCCAAGATAGAGCTCAACTCTGGCTACAGCTTCTCTTGGCCAGACTTCCTTTACATTTTCTTTTTCTCTTTTTTAATTTTTTTTTTTTTTTTTTTTTTTTTGATGATGAGATCTTTAATTTACATAAAATTACTTATTTTATTGTTGAAGGAAAGAGATGAACTAAAACCTTTTTTATGTGAAGTCGAAATGCTGTAAGATATATATAGTATTATCTTATTGTTTTGTAGTGTTATTTGTATTTTTAATTTTATTCAACTTAATATTTTAGGTTATATATAATGTTTATTTTAATGATCATGATAATATTTATTTTTTTATTATTAAAGTGAAACTTTATAAAAGACTACACATTGGACAATAAAATATGAAATAAAAAAACTATAAAAATTATTATTTAACATGTTTTCCTTCAAACATTAGAAACCAAAAAAATTCCATAAATAAACAGCAATTAACAAATCATAGATAAATTCTAAAGATTTCATTACATGAGAAACAGAAAGAAGAATTTCTTACATCTTAGGGGCTTTGAAATAAATTATAAATTATAAATTATGTTGCATTCATTGAAGTATTATTTTTATTATCATATAATTCTGTGGTCCAAAAAAAAAAAAAAATTAATTTGATGTATAAATTTATTAAAATATATTGAATGTAATATAAAATAATTAATATATATTTAACAATCTATTAATAATCAGATAGATCAATGCATTAAATAAATTAATTTTGAAAAGTAATATTAAGTATATTAAGAGATAAATATTTTATATAAACATTTATTTTATATTCGATATTACTAATTTGTAATTAATATTTTTCAATTTAAATATTTTAAAAATTAGTAATATTTATTTAATTATTCTTTTATTATTTTAAATAGAAAAAATATTATTAGTAAAGAAATTAAGGGGGGAAATGGAATATTTTTTTTCTTTAAATTTCATCTATTAACCTGTATATATATTTTTTTAAGTTAATAATTTTTAATTTTTTTTATTCTTTTGCCAATAAATTTATTGTTATTATTAGTAGTAGTAGTTTAAATGAAAATAAAATAAATTTAATTTATCAAAATATTTAATTTAAAAGATTAAATTAATTGGTTTTAAGGTTAAATTGGTCAAATTTGGTTTTTGAGGAGACTGTTTATATATTAAAAAAAGAAAAAAAAGCGGTGCAAGTAAAAGCTGGAGAGCCCCAGTCAGTCGAGTCGTAGTATATTTACATTTATTTATATATTTATGGGTAGAAAAAAAAAAAAAAAAAAAGGGGGGAAGGAAGAGGAGCTTCTAATTTTGCTCCTTGATGTTGAAGTAGGTTGCAATGGCGTCTGAGACGCGAAATTGGAAGCGATTTGCTGCAAAGTACCCAACATCTTCTTCCCATATAAACAATTTGGATGACGGCTGTCTGATGCACATCTTCAGTTTCCTTTCCCCTATTCCAGGTAATTTTAGTTGGCCCAACTCATTCTTGTGGAAAGAAAGGGGCGTCAATTATTTTCACCAACCAGCTTCTTCATTCAATTCATGTGTTTTTCCATTTCATCATGTTACCTAGTTTCTTGCTGTATTTCTAGTTGAATTGATGTTATTATTTGACACGTTCACGTGATAATTTTTTGGGAAATTTTTTTATTTAATGGTTTTTATATATTCTTTTAAACAAAAATGAAAGCTCTAGAAATTTTTTTGGGTTTGATTTTTTGTTCTTTTACCTCCTGGTTGGGATTAAGGATAGTAAAATTAGTTATTAAAATTCTTGAAAATGCACTTCCTTTTTTTATAAATAAATGCATTGAAATGCACTTGTCCTGAATCCTAGTTTGAATTCTTAGGAAAATTAATTGCAACTATTATTTCTGATACAATTCATGATCTGTTCTTTTTAAAAAGAAAAAAAAAAAAAATTCATGATCTGAAGTAATAGTAATTGATGATTTAGAATAAAATGTAGTTACTATTAAAACTGTAATATTTTAACTATTCAGTATGAGGAGTAACTGCAATGATTTTTCGCTTAAGAGGCTTTAACTAAATTTTATAAGGTCCACTTGGTGAAGGGCCTGGAAAAAGAATGCATATGCTATAGGAAGTATAAAATGGATTGTATAGTTCTTGAATGAACATCTGAGTTTTTAGTTAAAAATTAACAGCTTAACAACAGTTCATGTGTAAATATTTGATGTTAACGGCGAAAAAGGAAAAAAAAAAGCAACAGTTCATGTGATTATCCTGTCTAGAGTACTTAGACCCACTCAAGTGGCAACTGTTATTTGTTCATAATGGAACAAGTTGAGTACAATTGAATTGGAACATGTGTAACCTTTAGGCAGTAGTCAGGAGACATGATAATAAATTAAATGGATAGAAGTGTTATATTACATATAGTTAAGCTAGAATGAGATCGTTATTCTACTTGTATGTCTATGTTCCTATTGTGTGTGTTGTTCACGACTGCTGTTGAGCTTGCAGATCGGTATAACACCGCCCTCGTTTGCCACAGATGGCAGTTCCTGGCATGCCATCCTCGACTTTGGCTTCGAGTAGATCGTTCTGTCAAAGACTTATCCAATCTTGGAGTTTTTCCCAGTGTTGAAACAGCTGTTGTTGCAGCCCGGTTTGTCTCAATTGCATTTCTTATACTAGTTTCATTATTTAGGTCTTGGATTTGGAAAGTTGATTGGGATTATGGGCTTCAAAATTGTGCAGACCTGGGGACACCATTTTGATTGCATCAGGAGGAAGTCATCTTGTTTCGAATGTTCAGATTAAAAAACCTCTTTGTCTGGTAACTGAAATGTTATTTTGTTTACATGGTTTACAATTAGGTCTATGTTGCATTACCCAACTGCATGATTTTTGTACCTTTTACAATTTAGTGCCACTGAGAGTAGAAAGTTCCACATGTAAGAAAGGCTTTATGCAAATTAAGCCAGAGTTGACTGTGTATGAAAGTACTCAATGCAGTCCTTCATTAATTTCAATCCACGTGCTCTACTACATAGTGTTAAGCGTTATTGTTTTCTGTCTCTGATATTTGAGATTCACTTTATTTCTTTCAAGTAAAATTGAATGCTTCACTTTTTATTTTCCTTCTTATAAGTTGTTGAAAATTTATCATAGGCCTTTTCAATGCGCCGAGTAGAATATGGCTAATGAAATTGTAGCTTGTGTGTCAAAAAAATGTTCTGTGGCTAGGACATTTTAGAAAAAGATTGAGCCATAGATTTGATATACCATTGAATCAGGCAAGGATATAGTTACTTTTGAGAGATCCTGAGGAGCATGGTAGGGCCACCTTTTCTTAGCTTTCTGGTGCTACCTTTTGTTTCTTAAAATGAACTTTCATGAGGGAAAGTAAGTTTTAAAATCAGCCTTTCACTTTGTTTATCCTTATCTCTCTTGCTAAGTGATTAAGTGAATAGAAGCATAGGACATTAAACAAGATGTCGAAAGATCCTTTATAAGTTAAGAAAGTAATCTTGCTCTGAACTCCACCATGAGTTTCAATATCTTTAGTAAGTATGCATTTATTATTTCCCTATTTTATGCACCTCCTAGTTATACAGGGTAGAAAGCATAAGATACAGTTAACTGATTTTGTCAAATTCCAAGAGGTGAAACTTAGGTTAGAATAGCTTTGCATCTTATATGGAGTGGGAAGCAATGTTCTTGCTGGGGAATTCTGAATCTTGAAAAGATGATAAAGGGTCATACACTTTCTAACATGATTTTCATGTTGTTGAGGCTTCAAGATTGATCTGATCATCCATTTTTCACAAAAAAAAAAAAAAAAATACCAACTACCAATATAAAAAACAACCGCAATTTGCTTTGCTACTAAACTTTCTTGCACAGATTGGAGCAGGCGAACTACCAGATGACACAACACTCATCTGCTCTCGTGGCTCTGACAGGTTTGCAAAACTTTATTCCTTTCTTTTCTGTTCTTCTTCCCCAAACTAGTGAAATTGAAGATGATTTACTTGAATGTGTGAGGTGTCCCTCTTTTCTGTTCTTCTTCCCCAAACTAGTGAAATTGAAGATGATTTACTTGAATGTGTGAGGTGTCACTTAGGGATTCAAGGCACAGGTAGGAAAGAAATGGTGGAGGGAGTGATGGTAATACTGGAGTAACAGTTTGAACAAACAATCTGTTGTTCTATTTATTACACTAATGACCCTTGTTACATAGAAACTTCTTCACAACTGTACCATTATTTTGTGTAACAAACTACAAACGTCTGTATTTTTTTCTAGTGACACATTAAAGTTAGTAGTGAAGCTTTTTCACTTTGAAACGGTTTCTAATCTAGTTATGAGCTATTCTGGTTCTAAAAAGTTGTTGTATATCTGCATTATTATTGTACTTGTGCAGTGCACTGGAGTTCATATCCACCTGTAAACTGGCCAATTTGACCGTGCGGGCTGAGCTTGGTTGCTGCTTGCTTCATAGGAGTGGGAGGCTTACGGTTGATGGATGCATTCTCCAGTGTGAATCAAACCCATTGGACCATCTCTCGTACGCAATTGTGAGCACTGCAAATCGGTGTGAGGTATTGCCATCAGAACTTAAGAACTGCAGTGATGGCGTTTCTGTTTTGCGAACTAGGATTGAAGGTGGTGCTAAGGCTGTTTTAACTAGTGGATCTCTTTCTTTACAAGAAGTTAGAGTAATATATGCTCGCACTTCAGTCTTTTTCTGGTTTGATGTCGAACATCGGCAACAATAACATCAAACTGCTTTATCTTTCTTATCAGCATTTAAGCAAATGCTTCTCGCACTGATCTTGATATTGTTAGGGTGAAGATGTTTCTACCTTCACCTTTTATTGTCTATATTAGACAATTGTTCCATTAGTCTTGCTAGAAAACTATTTATCTTTACACTTCAAGATTTGTATTCATGAGTTTCTTACATGTATATTGATATATTCTGTAAAGCCATACAAATTTTCTATTTGTTTTCGTAATTGTCGTCCATTTAGGAAAGGAAGCTAATGTGTTATTAGAGTCAAATCAAACTGTGATCTTATTTTACCATCGGTTTTGTTTGGGTAATGGAAATCTTAAGCTCATAGTTAGGCAGTGATTAACAAACTTCAAAATAGAAATGTAGGAACGTGTAGCTCTGTTTTCCCCTAGCATTAGTGTGGGGGTATTGTGTTATGTACTCCTTTCTTTTTTTATAGTCAGAGTTATGACTCACTAATTTAAATTTAGTCTGAATTGGGCCCTTAGAATTCAAGTTCAATTTTTATTTAAAGGAAGGTTTTACTCTAATTTTTGCATAGCGCTCACTTTCAAATCTTCAACCTTGTGTAGCATCTTCTCATTAATAAGGAGAATTAAATATTAAGGTATTAAAACAGAGAAGTTAGCCCATATGGGTCTTCATTATTTTTGGTTAAAATATTTAGTGAAATTTAGTGTCAAACAAATTTTTGATAAGTTTAATTTTAAAAAATTTTTTTCACATCTCAAACTTTTTTACCTAAAAAACTTCATTTTTTTTTTTTTAAACTTTTGATCTTCTTGGATGGTTAGTATTCTACTTTATTTTTTAAATTTAATTTTTTACATGAAATTAATTGTATTTATGGTTTTTTTTTTTGTCTTTACTTTTCAATTTATTAACTTTTGATCTTCTTCATGGTTGATATTCTACCTTCATTAAATTTTAGTCTTAGGTAAACTTTTGATCTTCTTCAAATTTTCATATTTTACCCTTTTTCTATCTAATATTTAATTTTCTTCACATATTTCTCAATTGTTTTAAAATTTAACTTCTTAATTTTATTTAAATTATTATTATATTATATACAACTTCATTATTCAAAGCAATAATCTTATTTTATTTTATTTTTTTCTATTGTGATTGCTATACACTTTTTAAAAAATTACATATTTAAAGACAATCAACTATCTTTTTAATGCTATATATTCATCCAATTCAACGGGTTTACAAGTTTGTAAATTTTTTTATATTTCTTATATTACACCTATTTTTTTTATATCACTATATTATATATATACTAATGTTATACTATAAAATAATAGTATATAAAAAAATATTAAATTTTAAATTTATTTTTTAATAAGTGTAATGGATGAAATATAAACTAACAATTATTTGAAAGTAATTTTTTTTTCCTGAAGGATCCGATATCCGAACTCACACGAGCCGATTAATCGGGATTCGGAGCGGGTCTAGGGATTACGGACTTAAGACCCTCCCAATCTTAGTTGTGGGGAATCGAACCTTGGTTCGCCCTTCCAAACGTAGCCCCTTGCGCCATTAGACCAACTGATGATTGGTTATTAGAAAGTAATTTGAATAATTATATATCTATTATTATTATTTTAAAATACTATATTATATAATAAAATTATAGTTTTTATTATATAAATTCTAATAAATAAATAAATATAATTATATATATGATAAAATTTATCACTTTATTTATATATACGTTAATTTTTAATATTTAAAAATGTTAATCAATAATTTATTACAAATGAAAAATAAAAAAAAAATTGGGTGGGAAATGTTGTAACTATTATATATATAAATAAATAAAAAAACAGTCATTTCCCCTAATTCATCTCCTATTTTGTTCTGGAAAACTAAAGCTTTGAAATTGGAATTATGTCTCTACCATTTCATCTACAACTTATCGGCCGCCGAGCCAACTATTGACACCTTTGCCTCTGTACAATATTAGGTAAACATCTTATACCATAGTGTTTGTTTGATTCTTTTTTTTATTTTTTGATAAGTGTGTTTGTTTGATTCTTCTGTAAGTAGAAATTTATCTCTAATCGGATTGAGGAGCCACAATTTGGTGGGGGCAGCAGAAAGTTTAGAATTTATTTTAAATTTTCACATAAGTACCCTATAAGAATAATTTAACGAAATTTTTTAAAAGGCCTATACATTTTAATAATTGGAGTACAAAAGCTATCTATATGTCAAGAAGGTATATATCAATTGATATAGGAAGTCATGAGTTTGAAACATTATAGAAGTTAAAATTTTTTTTTTTTTAAAAAAAAAAACCTATCTATATAAAACAAAAAAAAAATGGAAAAAAAAAAAGCAAAAATCTGAATTCTCGAATAGTTTGTTACCTGGATGATTTGCCCTACATACTTAAACATTCACAAAACAAACATAAATTTCCAAACAAAGACTATATAGGAATAAGAATATATATATATATATATATCATCATACTCCAAAATGGTTAAAGAAAGAAGAATAATTGGCAAATAAGAAATCAAAACATTTTTTAGGAAAATTTTGTATTTTAGTCTCACAACTATTTTACTTTCTTAAATTTAGTCATAAATTTTAAATTTTTAAAAAATTTGATAAAACAAAATTTTTACATGTAGTATATAACCACTGCACTAAAGATTTTCTCCTCAACAAGGAAGGAATCTAAAAGAACCAGCTTTCTCAGAAGAGCAATCTCCTAACATCCCATGAAAGGTACAGAAATGATAAGTGAGAATAGTACTGCAAAAGGAAACCATTCCTCTTCACTTTATCCACACTGACCTACTACATACCAATAAAGATCATAGAAGCCATCCCTACATGTCTATGCAACATCCATATTACCATGTAGCATTCTAAACATCCCTAGTAGATTCCATCGAACTAATAAATCTATGTCACGTGTTTCTAATAGACTTTGACATTGAAATAAATGGTAGACATTGACAACATTTTAATAAAAAATTGATTTGCATGATCAAGGGCAAAAATTTTACGAGTCTAATACATACTTCAATCTCCAGTAGCATTCTGCATGGAACTCCTAACATTTTTATCCACCTATAGTTCCTATTCCCAGTGAACAACTCAAATCACATGGAACCCCTTGCCTTAACCAGATTGTTTCCATTTTCCCCATAATTATGCCAAAAATACTCTTAACAAATGAGAACTAGTAGCAAAAATCCTGCACATGTTTTCCTTTCAGTGTCCTGTGACATTTCTCCTAAACAGGAAATTTTTCTGTATTCATGTTCACAAACTTTCAACCTTGGATTTGTATTTGGTTGATTCACCTGAAGACAAAATATTCATATTAGACATGGAACAGAAACATACAAGTATGCAGATTCATTAGAAGTAAAACCGATTGTGAATGATTCCCAGTACCAAAGCTAAAAGCTACACATCAACAAATGTGTTGATTCAAACAAACTTATCTGATTCTCTTTATAGGAAGATTAAATTCACATTCCAATATTAAGGAGTGATTTGAAATTTGAGACAGGGAGACAAGCGGTGAAGGAGAAGATGAAATACAACCATTTGAAAGTGAAAAAATCACAAAACATGAAGTCAGGTGAGGGTACTTCTTGAAATCCTTCCTCTGAAATCTAAATATATAATTTAATGATAACTAATGCACAGCATCATGGACTACAGAGAAAATTCAATGAGTTCACAAGAGACAATCATGCATCATATAAAAGCACTTGCTCAAAACTATATGTTTCTATTTTATGTGATGAAGATTGTTTTCATGGAAAATTAGAATTCAATCTAGCAATTTAAGTCAGCATACACTTCTCTCTAGATAAATTGCTAATTCTGCATGATACCAAATGCACGTAAATAGTGAGATCAAGTTACCCTCTGCAGAAATTTCCCTTAACAAAATAATCTTCATTATGGAAAGGAAGATATAAAATTAAGGGCATTGCAGGAACAAACTATGTATAACATAAAAAAGTTACTTTCTAAACCATTTGAAAATATTCAATGAATGGCTGAAAAGATAAAAATAAAATCCATAAAGTTAGGAGAAAAATGGAAATAACATGAAAAAAAAAAATTCTATTACATCTGCCAACACTCCAATATCATTACAAAGTAAATGCTATGGTACTTGAATAAATCTATTTGTATCATTTAGAAGAATATACAAATTATGCAATAGCTTCCAAACAGTTAGTCCTACTTGCTAGACATCCCTCCTTCAACAAACTACAAAACCACATATAGGGAGCTAAGCACATATTCCTCTTTATACCAACTCAATATGCCAATAGTTATACACATGTTTCTCAGTTTGGCAAAAAGCTTCAACTCTAAAACCTTCTAAAGTTCATGAATTTTACCTAGGTTTCAAATATTTTATTAACTTGTCAGTATTTGATCCACTTTGCCTACAGACACACTCTCAAAATCAAATCCAACCCATTTCACAATCCCTTAACTCTAGCATACAGAATTCAGCGAAGGCATTGCAAGTTTTCTCAAACAAGTAAAACTCACCACAAAGTTCCAATTATCTTAAAGTTTTTCAAATACCATCACAAAGTCCATTTAAATCAATGGTTTCAAGGTAAGATCCAGATAATAAAATTCCACAGAAAAATAGTATTCCTTCAATTACAAAAGTGTTCCATGTTAGCTTGATGCACATTTTTAGAATTACATTTAATCATAGGCAAGTTACAGCATTACCTTTACTAATTTTTAATTAGAAGGTACAGATGGAACCGATATATTACTGGTATTCTCATCCCTAAATACCTTCTTCCTTCTTTTGTTACTTGCTAAAAATGCCTTCTTTCTTCCTTATTCTATAAACCTCCTCTTCTTTCGATTCCAAGCTTAAAAATGCAGCAGCGCCATTGAACCTGCAACTGATTTTTTTTTTTTTTTTTTTTTTTGTATAAAGCAAATTTTTCCTAAGGGTTTCAGCTACAGGCTGTGCTGTGCATTTAGCCCTTTTCCTGTTAAGGATTCTACCCTAATTGTACAACTATCCCTTTTTTTTTTTCTAAGATTTCCATGGATTGTGTGTTCTTATTTTTTATGCTTCAGATGCAATTTGAAGAAAATGAAGCAAGCCCATTAAGGCCAAAACTGAAATTTAATTTTGGGGAGGTCAAGGATGAAGTGGGTTTATGTTGTTAAGAGTATCTTGAATTCAAATGTTTGATTCCATTAAAAAGATTCTCTGTTTAGTTGATTTTATATTGCATCTCTTTCTTGAAATGGGGTTTTCAATTTAAAGAGAGTTTGGATTGCCATTGAAGATTTTCACTAAAGTTTACAAATCCTGGCACAATTTTGTGAGAGGATTCCATTTTATCATTGTTCAGTTACCACTTTTTAGTTAATAGAGGACTTGAATTTAAGCCGTTAAAACATTCCCTCATGTGGCCATATGGCCAAGCACAAATTTTCATTTAGCCTGACATGTACACAATAATTAACAAATAGGTTGGAGCTAAAGCTCAAAAATGGAACTACTTGCACTAAAAGTTTAATATGATAAAGAGGGTTGGATTTATATAGTTAACAATCATCAATCCAAACCACGTTCTTTTTCTTTTTCTTTTTCTTCTTTCTTATAACTGAATATGATTTATATATATATATATATATATATTTTAATTATACGAGAGAATCTTGTTCTCTTCTCTCCAACAAGGGAGAAGCCTTTTGACTAATCCATCTAAAGTTTGGCACTGTCCTATCATGCATAAATACAGACAGCAGAGATGGTTCCTCTTTTATTGCTAAACCCCCAAATGTTTACTACCCAGCTCCTTTCACGGCTAAACCCCAAATTGTCTCTTAATGCTTATACTTTTTGGCCTTTATGAACCTTGCTGAAGGGTGGGGATTTATCCCCATGAACAGTATTCAGCAAATTTTTAAATTATCATTCAGATGACATCAATCATAGAATATACAAAATAAAATAAAATGATTCTTCTGTAGCCAAACTTAGCTAACAAAATAAATTTTCAGAATAATCCTACAACTTGTCCAAAGTTTACCAAATAATGAATGCCATTCTTCATCTAAAACAATGTTTTTAGATCAGGCCAGAGAAAGAACCAGAAATTTTTTCTAGTTTACAAATTTTATAGTTCAGCCGTATTCAAATTGTCATTGATGAATTATATCAACAAACTTCACACAAAAATCATTGGTTGAAGTACTGAAAAATACAAATGGATGTACTATGCACAATAGTAAAAATTCTACAGAACACAAATCCAAAAGTTTTTTGAGTTTTATTGATTTTTTCCCAGATTTATTGTGAACTTTAGTACTTACAAATTTAGCAATAATTTACTCTATTATGATTGAAAATTTCCTTTTTTTATACATAATTAATGATGAATCTAGGTTTGCTTGAAGCATAACCTAATGTTAAAATCTATTCTGGGACTTCTGTGGATATTAGAACTAATTTGGTCCTATTTATGCTTTTTAAAATGTCAGCCAGTTTAGTGTTGAACAGGATGGTTCAACGATTCAACACTCCCAAACAGCTGACTCAAAACAGCGAAAAAATCTAAAATGATTTTGGTTAAAAAAGATCCAGATAAACAGTTCACTGTCCAATCAACCAGTTCTATCCCTCCTAAAAAAACACCAATGCAAGATACACTGACATGGAAGATATACATAAAAAACACTTACCCAATCAACTACTCTAGGAATTTATACAACCATGCATACATTCATAAATGCAAGATAAGAAAATCCACATAAATGAAAGACATCGACATGGAAGATATACATAAAAGCACTTACCCAGTAGAACTGGAAAAACAGAGAGGTGAAATGAATAATCAAGAAGTTGGTCTCTGTTGTATAACCAGATCATCAGCAGAATAATAATCGGCAATAAGGCGATACATGTAAGAAGGATTATGCCCTCCTCTGTGAAGAAACATAAAACATTCCATCATTACAAAAATGAAATAAAATAAAATATAATTACTACCAGGAATATGAATGATAGTAACCAAAATCATGATTATCATCCAAGAGAGTAGTTTTTATCATCCATTTACCAAGTAATAACTAAAGTCTCACATTCAATATGAGAAAATACTGTAAAATATGAACATATCATGTATCATGTAATAATAAGGGAAGCACACAATGAACTGAGTGGCCAACAAATTCTAGATAGATATATATCACTGACCATCTTTATGCATGTATAAATGTGTGTGCGCTTATGTAGGAGTTCAAGAATGTATGCGTATGGGAAGCTACATATATACATCTCTACAGAAGTTGGTTGTGTTCTAATATGTATGTAAGCATGCATATTTGCATACACATCAAGACCCATTGCACTCCATAAATACATAGTGCATAATGTGTGTGAGGGAACCTATATTATATTTATACACTTGTAGATTCAATGGTTACATCCTTTGTCCTATAACTTCTAGTTGTAGCATTAGAAGAAAGCTTGATTGAGTTAGACACACCAGCTGAAGGTCTGCAGGAACTTAAAGAAATTTAGAAAATATCACTGAGTTCTGGTTTCAAAGTACTTTCCTTTAAGAGGCATTGTGTTTAATTTGACTCACACCTTTCCTGTGTTTTATAATTGCAATCCTTCCTACCTTGTGAGTTCTATTTCTCACACCAAAGAAATTTAAAAATTAAAATGCAGAAATGTATATATGCATGTGACATGCCAAACTTACTGCAATTAGCTCAATGAATACATTTAAGTAGCCATTCCAACATGGTAGTGTCTTTGAGAGCATAAAGTAGATAGGTGAACTTACGTGTCAGTAATGAACAGACTAACAAGATTTGGCGGCACATAATCAAATGCTGGATTGACAACGTGAAGAATAGGGGAACCAGAGCCACTCCCAAAATCAAGGCAATCTGAAAACTCCCCAAAGTCCAGAAGCTCAGATGGCGACCTCAGTTCATTAAGTAAGACTTCAGGATTGTGTGGATACAGTGGACACAGCTGGCAAACAGTCAAGTATGATCAGATAACAAGAACTTTCATGGATTTGATGCAATACTAGGAATTTTTTTCCTGATACTAACACGAGGGGTGAGAAAAAAGGGAGGAAAGGTCTTCCACTTGGACCAAAAGATAGAAACATTTACTTCTTGGGAGGCATTTGTGGTCATAAAAGAAGAAATGATATCCAAAGTTAAGAACACAACAGACAGTGCGGGCGAGAATTCATGGTATCCTACAAAAACTCAAATTCTGATACTCTCAAGCAATTCAAATACATCCCACTGATATATTTTAATAGTTGAAGATTCAAAAAAGGGCTACATTAATCACAATTGATTTCTCAACATTTACAAAAGCAGGATGTAAAAGGACCTCACATAGTACTATAGAGCTTGACAAACTAACAAGTCAACTAATATATCTATCTCCAGATAAAGAACCAATCTAATATAAATAAATGCAAGTTCTATATAATATTCTCTCATCCAAAATCGAATTTCCCCCATTTGAGTTGGCTCACAAATTTTGGTGAAAATCCGACCACATATATACTGTACTGATGGATGAATATAGAAATGGAACTTTAGGAGATAAAAAGGTTTTACTTTAGGAAAGTACAAACTTAATTGAGAAAGAGGGAGTTTTAAAGTACTATTATCTTGATTGTAAACCAACATACAACCATAACTCTTGGCTCACTCAACTTTCCCTTAGAGTTCTCAGTTATTGTTTATTAATATTTTTTGAGCAATTATATCTATTATTCCATTCCATTCTCAATTTTATCATCCATTTACACTTCATTTTGTACATACAAATCACACATTCTAAAATGTGGTTTAAAATGTTAGAATTTCAGGAACAAATTAATTTATGTTTGAGAATGATATGTTTGTTATAATGAGCAGACTAATCAGCAAATATCAACTCCAATCTATATCAGCAAACAAGGGTACCATGATCAGTTGGTTAAACATTTTGCTCAACAAAATATTTAAACATCTTATTTATTATCTTTGATTCAGGCACATCTATATCTGACATTTCAAGAGTAGCTTCAGCTCTTTCGCGCCTCTACTTGTTTAGATACACTATTGCTTCTAAAGATTTGTATAATTAGGAGCAAGGAAAAGGTTAACCATTCTTAAGTTTGTACATGTTGTCTCCAATCAACTTAACAACTTGAGTTCAAATTTTCCATGTCAATAGCTGAACTGAGTTGAGAACAAATCTGAACTTCAGAAGCACGAAAGACGTTCAAACCTAGACAACCCACAGTAGAAAATTAACAATTTTGGTAGACTAAGATATTTTATAACTCCATCCAGGAGTGACTAGAATTCTTACAAATTAAACACCTCCAGCTAGTCTCTTCTAACAAGGAAACTTGAGAACTATATTGTTATTTTATTCAGTAAGTATTCTGTGTGACGTCAACAACTCTAGGTCAGTGATAAAGAAAGGAATTTTAGTTGATTAGGAAAAATATATATTCGCCTGTGATACAAGAGTACAGAATAACTTCAGCTGATCTGCATATCCCAAAGAAGTATAGAAAAGGAGGTTCTGCAATAAATTATACCTTGTGAATTCCTGCTAGAACAACAAAAGGCACTGCATGCCTTTGAGCCGCTAGCGCCACCATATTCAATCCCACAGGTGCTATAACCCCACCATTACTCATTACAGCATGAGCTCCAACAATAACCTTCAGAAGGAAAGGAATAGGGCCAAGTTAAAAAACAAAACGAAATTCAACCTCCGCAGGAATTAGAAAGTTCTCATAGAGGTTTACCATATTCACCCTGGAAATCATTGCAAAAACAGCAGAATCAGTAATTACAGTGGTCTGAAGGCCCCTCATAATCAACTCCTTAGCAAGAGAATGTCCCTGATATCTGGATTTAACCAGACAAACAAAAAATGACATGTCACTATGGAAGGAGAAAAATCTTGAAACTTATTATTACAAACTATAATTTATCTAATGAGAAACACTGGTATTGTGACCTTGGCGCACCCTCAGCAACAAACACACGAAACGATCTCTTTTTCTCTTTTGCAGCACATAGAAATTCTACTACTGTCCTTGAACTCCCCAAAGTCAATATTACCTCACTGAAAAAATGTAAATGAGAGTGTAAGCAAGTTCCAAGGGCAAATAAGATGTTGATGCAAAGGAAAATGACTTATTGTACCATTTCATTGGCCTAGACACAGAATCTAAAAGTGCAAAGGAAAAAGAATTATAAATGGAATCAATGGGTTAAACGCAACTAACTTTTGGTCAAGTTAAGGCTGTACTTTGCTGGACTTTGATGCCTTATTTTTCAGACATTGTCATTTTGCCATTCTAATTATGAATCCTAAGTCAAGTCCCAATAGTTTGAACAGGTCAAACTACAGCAGAACTCATGCACAGGTCTTCTGTCAATCTCAAGGCAAATATTCAAATTAACTAAGCCAGCCTATACAAATTCCAAACAACTAATAAATTTGATTTAAGACAGAATATAAGGAAAGAAAAGAGAAATGTGATTGAACCAAGACCATAAAAGCAACCCTTCAGGCCAACAATAAAAAAATTTTGAACCACCTTATGCATACTTCTTTACCATTCTGTGAGAAGTGGTCAATAAAATCTAAAGTCTGAATAAGTTGACATTTATTCAATATTGACTGGATAAAATCGGTAACTTGATAAATTTAAATTTTTTATTCTTTTGGTCAGGAAAAATTAAAAAGTTCATTTATTCCATCCTTTTAAATTATAATGGAAAATTTTAGCACATCTTAACAAAAAATTTTATCTTCAATGAGAAACTTACATACTGTTCATCTCTTTTAATAATAAAGAGAAATTGTAATGTATTAAATGTATAATTAAAATAATTTTTTTTAGTTCACTAGGTTAATTCATATACTGCTTCAAGCAACAGGTACCTTTTTGAATGTTTATGAAATGCTTAATTGTTTTCTTATCAAAAAACAACATATATATATATATATATATATAATATACACATATTTATATCAAGTTAACTAAAATAGCAAAAAGACAATTATTGGATGAGTAACTAGCACTTTCATAATTCAACTTTCAGCTTGCCTTTCATTTTGTTTAATATTCAAAAACAAGATTTCCTTATTTTTTTTAATACACTGCATAATTAATTCCTTAATTGTAATCTGATTAAGTGCTTGAAGCCCTACTAACTACAATAAACCATGCGATATTGCTCCAAACTCTGCCCACCAGAAAAATAAGTGCACATTTTGTCTTTCACACAAACATTGAGGAGACTATAGATGTGTTCTATAACCCTAAGGCTCTGTTTGGTTTGCATAAGGGAAGGAGGGGAAAGGATTGCTTAACCCAACTAGGGAAAATAATCACATCCATTTTTTTGGGTATGCATGTAAAGGAGGTAACAACAAGTACATACTCTAGTTCGGTTTCACCAAAAAGTGAAAGGAGGGGAAGTTTTTTTACTATTATACCAACACTGTGGTAAGTAAATTATATTTGTTTTAGCTTTATTTGATAGGAGTTGAAGGGGGTGTAAAGGTTGTATTTTAAGGTGAAGAATAGATATTCTTTATTAGACAAGTCATCAATTTTTTTTTCTTTTCTTTAAAAATAATAATATTTTTAATTATTAGAAAGAGTGGTAAAGGAAAACAAAAACTACAAGTGTGGGGATGAAAGAAAACAGAGAAGAGATAACAAGATGTGAAGATAAATAAAATTAGAAAAACAGAAAAAAGAAAGAAAAAAAAAGTCAAATTGTAGTAAAAGTTAAAAAAAAAAAAAAAAAAAAAAAAAAAAAATTTAAGGTAAACAATATCTGGAGTGCTTGATAATGTAAACAAAAATTAAAACAGTTCTAACAACCATAATTCCATCTTTAGAAATATAAGAAAAACATTCAAGAAAAAACATACTTATGATGTATATGCTCCACTGCTTGCTCAGCTATCTGTTCATGGCAAGTAGTTATATCCTGAATCAACTCATTAACCGCTTCAATTACATTATGCTTTAGCTTGCGAGTGCTTGAATTTTTGTCAGCAGCTGATAACAAACAATAGCAGCATACATGAAACAACAAAACAATATATGTCAATCTAATAAGAGTTAGGGTTATTCTCAAACAATTCCATGAGATACAAATAATGACGACAGTGAAATACCAGTTTAAGACCATTCCTGATTACATCATGTTAATACGAATATTCACAGAAACGGATATACATTGCTGCTAAATTCTATTTCCTCACACATTTTAATAGTTGAATTGCTCAAATAGAGGAATTGGGAATGCTTACATTTGCTTCTTCCTTCAGAATCACCACCAGAAGAAGATGTATGTGGAACAGCTGCTGCATGCGGAACATCCTCAAGAAGTGTATGCAATGATGGGGGCCTCAGAGAATTCCTTGCCGCAGCTGCAACTGCAGCAGCTAATAAAACAGGATGATCATCTTGCTCCGTGTCATCTTCGTCATCACTACCAGCGGCAGACAGATTCAGTCCACCAATTCCTGCCGTCTTAAGTGTGAGATCCTCTTCCCTGATGATATGTAAAACACGCCTTACAATATTACCAACAGCAAGCTCTGCAATCAAGCGCATGCAATTGCGTCAAAGGAAAATGAAAATTAAAAACTACAAAAGAAAGGCTAAAAAATAGTTAAATAATGTTTCTACTTTTCTCCTAGTCACGTTGTTTCTAATCAGAGTTCTCTATTTCAGTTCCTCATTTAATACGATAAGAATCTTCCTTGAAGTAAAGGGGAAACCCAAAAAAAATAAAATAAAATTGGAGCTCTATCTAACATCCCTAGGGTTCAAGGTAAAGACCTGTCACCTTAGCAACACTTCCCTTCCCCCACTTGTCCATTTTTCTCTTCCAAAAATGTTATATAGCTACGGAGCAATGAACCATAACAGTTTGTGTATCAAGCATTAAAAAGTTCCATAAAAGCTACAAAAGTACAAAGACCAAAATACATTAATGATAAGAATTATTAGATAAGTCTCAATACAGCAAAATTATATCAATCATCAGGAAAGGAGGACTAATTTAACTAACATCAGAATTAATTTCCCACGTACCAACAGGATTGGCAGCAATGAGTTTCCCCCCAACGGCTTTAACGGCGTCAATTAAAGCTGTAGCTTGGTTTGTGTGGGGAAGCCTCTGCTGAGAAATAAATGATCGAAGAAGTTCCGCCGTTAGCTTCGCCGTCGCCTTTGAGCCTTCAATTTTCCTGTTTCCATTACAGAAAACAGAAAGCAAAAAAGTATTTACATATTACTATGTCAATATCAGTAATTTGATCACTAAAATTAGTGTAAATTTCATCCCAAAAACACAAAACAAATTATTGGAAAATAACTCACCGCTTTTTCAACTTCATTAGGAAGTCATTTACGAGAGCATTCACGTCGGGCATGATTCTCAGACAACCTAATTCAATTAAACTAATCCAATTAGAAAAGCTGCTCGCTCCTAGGTTTTGCTCACTTTGTTATGTCTCTGTTGGAGAATTGGAATTTTTTTATTTTGGAGCTTTAAAATTTTCTAGCGCAGATATGAGGAGCTTCAAGGGGTTTAAGGATGACTCTTAATGGATCGGGTCGGGTTAAGTTCTCAACACGTGGGTTGATCTAAACTTTTTGGCAAATTGGAATAGTCCCCAAACTATTAACAATTATTAGAATTAGTCCCTATTATAAATTTTTAATTTAATAAATCGACGATAAATTTATATAAACAATATGATATTGATCTTTTGTTAAATTTTGTTTGACTCTAATCGTTAAAATTCAAACAAAATATTTATCTAAGGATATTTTTATATTTTCAAAATTAAACTATAAATTTTTATATGCATATATGAGGAGAAACCATTCTAACACAATCAATGCACTAATTGATTCCCAATGAAAATAGTAGCATTATATATTTCAATTTGAAAAAAAAAATAAAAATTACTCTTAGGCAAAATATTATGTTTTAATTTTATCTCTTAAAACTTACCAAAAATTTGATAGAATGACCAATGTTATCTTATTTAAATAATTTTGGGATAAATTAAATTAAAATTTTATAGTATAAACAAATTTCCCATAGCTTAGAATCTAAATATGCCAATTTTTAAAAAATTTTCTTCTTGTAGAAAAGGAAAAATATATTATATTCTAGAATGTGCAAGGTTTAAAGAAAATATATAGTTCAGTATAAGACCTGAGATACAAATCTAGGTTTTTTTTTTTTTAAAAAAAAAAAAAAAAAGGAACTTTATTTCATTTCCATTGTTTGACACAAACCCTACATTTTTCTCCCTAAAATAAATATAAAAAATAAATCGGGTCGATGCATTAATTAAAATCATAAAATATTTAATTCTTTTCATATGATAGGTAAATAAATTCACATATAGCATCTTGAATCTAATCAAGGAATTAAAGCTAGAGATTCAATTCTTCATTTTTGTGGGGGGATCGAGAAGAATTAATAACTAATTTTCCTTGAGAACATGCAACACAAAAAAGTTTGTTCAAAGATAAAATCTTTTTACTTTTCAAGGGAAGATTGTGTATACTTTCAATATTTTTTCGCATTATAATTGATTCGAATAACTCAAACGGTTATGCCAAATTGTAAATGTAGTTGGATAAGTGCACTTCAACTATGCAAATTTTTGCATAATATTGGCCAAATAGAAAAGATGGTAGTTTTTCTAACAATAAGTTTTTACTCAAGGTGATATGAGTAATACTAATAATTATTTTTCTCCGATGTTTGAATATGATATTCCCTTTAAAACTTAATAAATTTCGTATGAATTTTTAGAAAAGTAATATTTTGTATATAACAATTGTTGTTCCTCTAAGTAATAATATACTAACTCTTTTGGAGCCTTCAATCAATTTTATACTATTATTTATTGTATTAATATTTATTTTTCACACATTTAAATGTGAAAAATATTATCTCATTTTTCAAGTATGGTTGTGTATAGTCTATTCTCAATAATATTCTTATTAAATAAAATTGTAGCTATTTGAATATAACAAAAATATTATATAGAAACTTAAATAAAATAATAATATAATATTTTTTTATAATTTAATAATATATTATATATAAAAAATTAAGATAAAGTAATAAATATTATTATCATATTAAAAATAAAATAATAAAAATATCAAAATTAAATTCTTATTTTTTTTTTTTTAGAAATGTCTATGATATTTTAAGTGATCAATTTCTCATTTTGATGTCACATCCAATCAAGTAATATATCAAAATGAACATGCTTAACTTGTGTGTTACTACCACCACCATTATCTTTAAAGCATTTCACATATATATTAAAAAAAAAAAAAAAAGCCATAATATTTTCTCTAATTTATTTGCATAGGTAGTATATATATATATTTATATAAAGTTTTTAATATGTTTAAATATAATATATTTTATATTCATAGACAAATATAAAGAAACGTAAATTTATATTATTCTATTGTATTATTATATACATTTATATTAACATCAAATAACCACTTTTTAATAATTAATTTAAATTTAATAAAATTAGCAAGACTTGGATTATCATATAAAAAAAAAAATTATTTCTTAATTTAATATTATAACATTTAAAATTTTGAAAAATCAAACCTTTGTTGATAGAGACTCATATTATAAATGTATTAAGATATATAAATAAAATATTAAAAAAAATAAATAAATAAAAATACATATAAGAAAAAGGAAATTACTAAAACATTTATATGTATTAATATTAGTTTCTTTCTTTCACCTATTCTACAACCATCTCAATTTCTTTATATATGACAATAAAAGATTTGGTTATTTAATTTTGAAATTTTTTTTTTTGTTTTAATCTCATAACTTTTTTTTTTTTTTTTTTTTTTAAATTTGATCTTAGATCTTAAATTTTTTACAACTTGATACTTTAACACTATTTTATTTTCCTAACTCGATCCTTTTTGTCAAATTTGTATAATTTTCTGATAATTTTAATTAATTGAGAGGAAAAGATAAAATAATAATGAGATTAAAACAAGAAATTTCCAATAATTTCACATACATATTTAATGTATAAAGTTATTTTTATCTAATTTTATGATAAATTCATATTCATGACAGATGACAGAAATAAAAATGTAAGTCGGATAAAATCTAAAGAAACGGAACTAAACCATGGAATTATCTAATAAAACTAATTTCACAAATTTTCTTTGTAAATATTAATGACTTGTACCTAAAATTGCTTGAAAATATAAAAAGTAGCAGTGATGCTTTCTCCTGATTATCTTTCATTACACCTACAAAGAAAGAAGACTCAAATATTGTTTATCTAAAAAAATATAATAAAAAAATTACAAGTTAAATTAAATAGTAAATCCTAATCTAAAAAAAAAAAAAGAAAAAAGATATATGATTCTCTTAGAGGTCACAAGTTTTAATTTTTTAATTTTTATTTTTTCTAAAAAGAAAAAAAGAAAGTATTATTATTGTGTAAGTGGAAGACATTCAAGTTCGATATCCAAGACTCCCCTTTCAACATTGAGAAGCTTAAGAGCAATTTGCTGCTTAGCTTTTCCTTCTTCTAAGGTAATTATATCATCTCCTCCTCCTCCTCCACCTCTCAAAGATTTGTCCCGGTGACCTTTCCAGTTGCAAAGCTGCGTCGTTTCATCCAGCGAACAACTCTCTAATGCTTTAGCAGCACTCACCAACGGTTGGATGTCAATCTCAGCATCTCCCATGAAATCATCCGTTGAAAATGTATCTTTATCATATACTAACTGAAAATTACATTCAAATATTTCATTTCCTAATTCCTAAATAAATATATATTTTGCAACAAACAATATAAATAAATAAGTAACACTACTTATGCTTTCTTTTTCTTTCTTTATTTTTTTTCACTTTTGTTATTTTACGAGATTTTTTCTTACTTTATAAAATTAATATAACATTTATTGCTATATATATTTTAATATCTTTCATGTAATGTCTTTACCAATAATGTTTATTAATTATTTCTTATTAAGATTTTTTAATTTTTTAATTTTTTTTTTTAAAAAAAAACATCATAATTTTGGTTTTTTTTTTTTAATGTAAAAATTATTTGATATGATAATTGAAAAAAATGGATAAAAAAAATACAACATAGTGTTCCAAAAAAAAAGAAAAAAAATAAAATAATAATAATAATAATAATAATAATATAATATATATATATATATATATATATATATATAGTTAAAGGAGAAAACTCACCACTTTGAGAGGAGGAACATTGTCTGGAATTGACAACATTAACTTTTCATTCCAAACTGGATTTAGGTTGTTCTTTATTACACGCGTCTTTACTGACTGCACCCAAGTTTACACACACACAAAAAAAATTAAAACATTAATTATTAAGATAATTAGTTAAATTTAATCTCTTAATATTCATATTTAAGTCAATTAAATATTTTTTAAAATGTTTATTTTAGGCCAACAAAATCTCTTTTCTTTAGATCATATAGAAGCACTTAATGTTATTAAGAAACCTTGTTGATGAAAAATAAAAATAGATAAAATATATAATTATCTAAAGTATGTAAGTTAAGAGTTTAATTATAATATCTTGAAATTAGGAGGGAAAAAAACAAAAGAAATATCTATATATATATATATATACCTCTATTTTAAAAATACAAGATAAACGTCTTTTCTTTTTCTTTTTCTTTTTTTTGGAAAAAAAAAATTAAATTTATTATCTTTCATAAAAAAAGAAAAAAAAAAAAAAAAGAAAAAGAATTATTATTAATAAGAAAAAGAAAACAGAGGGACTTACTTGGTTTCCAAGTGAAAGAATCACATATGGATCACTTGTCACCATATCTCTAATTGCCAAGTTTTTTCCTTTCACCACATTCACTTTTATCAATCCAATAAATTCCACCATACCTGCCTATATGTATACACAGCCAAAGTAGTAGAACAACAATATTCAAATACACACATATGTATATATATATATATATATATATATATATATATAACCAAAAAAACTATATATAATAATCAACTAATAATAGAGTGTAATTTAAGGACAAAATCATATAATAATAATAATAGTAAAGTTAAAAGGCATGCATACGTACCATTGAGTTAGATTTCTTGTTGGAATACTTCTGGTCAGGTTCTTTCCTTTTCCAGCTGTTTCGAAATGCCTGTCCCAAACCATGCATGCGATGCGTCGGTTGTTTCTCGTAATGTTTCTTAATAATAATACTATGATGATGATGATCGGAGGGTACTATTGCCGACGTTGAGTTCGCCGTGCCGTAGCTTGAAGATCTGCAATGAATCGACGTTACTGATTGCAATGGTGGCAATGAAGGCAATGGACCAGATTTCTGTGCATCGTGGTTAAAGAATTGTTGCAGCTCATATTTTCTCCTGTGCCAAAAAATAAATATTAAGTAAAATAATATCCTCTAGCTACCTTCTATATATATATATATATATATATATATATATATAATTTTTTTACCTAATAAAATCGGAACGTTCTTCAATGGAAGAATCAGATTTTGGTCTTCTGTAATGCTCGGGAAGTCTGGCTTCGTATTTTGAATTTACTGTCGTATTTCCACCCATGATTATCAATTCATCCACTTGCTCATTTGTCCACTCATCTAACTTCACTGAGAATACCTATATATTATATAATTAAACAAAATGTGTATGATTCATAAGTTTATATAAACATTCATTCATCTTTATTACTCCTTCCTTTTTTTTACTTGACATATTTTAAAAAAATAAATAAATAAATAACGCTCAAATCTTTTGATACATATTACACTCTCTTATATTTTCAAAAAATATAAATTAAAGCAGATCATTTGGTTGGAGATAATGAGGTTTTGTTTTTGTTAATTTAATTATATGTATGCAAGAAGTATATAAGTGTACCTTGGATATATGCACTCCGAGGCTTCTATGTACTCCAGAACACTTTATGCATATGAAAACCCCAAGACTTAAGGATCTGGTAATCAAACAAATTTTGTTTTCTGTCATAAAACATAAACAAAGGTGGAAGCATTGATTGATTCATATATATATATATATATATATATATAACTTTAATTTAAAAAGATAATTATTAATTCTAAATGTGCCCTAAAAAAAATGGATTCATGAACAAACTAAAACTGCAGCATTTCCAAATATATATCATGAAATCAAAGAGAGAGCAATGCTTACACCCATTTTGGATCAGGAGATCCACAATCTGCACAAACTCTGTTTCCTGGTTCACATAATAAACTTCCCAACCTTTCTCGAGCACCTGATTATTAACATAAAAATATCATTATCTACTTCTAACCTTTTGAGAAAATTTTCAGTAATATTTATCCACTTCATAACTGACTAAAATATTCAAAAATTTTAACTTTTAGAAAATTTAAAATAGTTAAAGTATAAATTTTTAAAAAAATTTTAAGATTTAAATTAAATTTGAAAAAGTAAAATTATCCTTATATTTGAGAGTCTTTTGTAATAAATATTTCCTGGAAAAATAAACCTTATTTTTGCCAAATTTATTGCACGGTCGTATATTGGCATTTGAGGAAGGAAATATAATTGAAAATTAAAATTTTAATGAAATAAAAGAAATTAAGAAATATATATATATATATATATAGATATACATACAAGAAGATGAGCAATTTCCATCCTCTGTCCGACAAGTCCCATTTGAAGATGCTTCCATTCTTAAAAGGTCTAAGAGACAAAAACCTAACCAAACAAACCAAACATATTTACACCTCATGTAAGTCATACCAAATAAAACTGTCTTAATCATGGAAATATATTCCTATTAAATAATATATAATTTATTTATAATATATTGGCATTTTCTTGAACTCATACATCTTCTTGACCAATTGATATATATTATTAATATTATGATAAAATATATGAGTTAAGAAAAAAAATTTAAAATTTATATTATAAAATTATATAAAACTAATAATATTAACTTAAAATATTTATTTAGAATAATAATTAAAGAGTAAATATACAGATATGACATTAAAAAATTAACAACATTCATTTTTACCTAAAGTTCTACAAATAAATAAATACAAATACTCACTACTTTTTTTTTTTTCTATAACAGTTTATGTATAAATATCAACAATTTTCTAACAACTTAATTATTCTCGATGTTTGCAATAATTTTTCATTTCCAGTTATTGCAAATATAAAGTATTTTTGAAAAATAATGAATGAATCTGGCAAATTATAAAATCAAAATCATTCATACATATATTATATGTATATATAAATTTACCTAATATTCATTTCTTATATTCCCAATAAAGGTGTGAAACTTAATTTCCAAATGAGTTAAATCTATATTTTTATAATATCTTATTTGGTATTTCTTTCTATAAAATAAAAATGAAAATAAAATTAAAAGAAATTTCCTAAAAACATTAATTTACAAATATATATATATATATATACAGAGAAAAGCAATACCTGGGACATTGTTACCATCTGCATTTCCGTGTTCCACAGACATTTTTGCCTGTGGATTTTGCGACAGAGAATTAAGAATAGCAATGTTGCGCCTTTAAAGAACCCAATTTCTGCATTGTTTTTTCTGCATTAAAACAACAAGATTGTATAAAATCCGGGTTTCTAAATTAAGATCCAAAAAATTAAATAATAAAAATAAATCTTACATTTTAAAATGATGAATAACAAACAATTGATTCATGCACCAATTTTCTCTTGCCAATCATCCGTGTGGGAGTAAATCTGATAACACAACTTCATGTACATAAACAAAGTTGGATTCTAGAATATAATATATATATATATGAATGTATGTATGCAAAAAAATAAATAAATAAATAAAATGAAGAAATTTCAGCAAAAAAGAAAAAAGGGAAAAGAATTGAATTGAATATGGATATTTATGCTTTATTTTTCTTCCTCAGTTAGTTTTTTTTTTCTTTTTTTTCTAGGTTTTTTGTTTTTCTTGTTTTTAGTTTTTTGAAGAAAAATTAATCAAGAGAGTCAATGGTTGATAAAACTAATTAGATTATTGTGGGAAGTTAGAAGACTTTCATTGGTTGCCAAAAAATCGATGACAAGTAATATGCTTACCTAAATTATCATTAATTAGAATCGCATATCTAGCGTGTAAGCTTAATATTAGTAATTATAAAACTACAATATTGTCCCTCTTATTTGCTACTAGAAGTATATATGATTCTTCCGTTTACTCGTTTAAAACTTGGGATTTTAAAATTTATCTTTTATAATAGACTAATCTAACTCCAACGAATTGTGTAGATATTTAAATTTTATTTATATATTTTAAATGTATACTAACATTTTGAGAGATTCACCTTTCGTGTCAACTTAATAGTCATTGATTGTTACTCTCTTCACCAAATAGAGGTCAAATTTCTTCAAGAAAGGCTACATACCTACACAAGAAGTTGAGAAATATCTAAAGAATACCGAACCTCTACCGCAAGTTCATTCCGAGAATATAAAGGCTCTCCTCCAAGTCCATTTCGAGAAGTTTAAAAGTCCTCGAAAGAAATCAAATTGTTCGATAGATAAAGATCAAGCCAACGGCCCTCGACGTCGAATCCAAGCCCAAAACGGACCTAGGAAGAAATCAAATTCATTTGATCGAGATCAAATAAAAAAGGCTCTCGAATTCACTACAAATCGAATCAACGGATCCATAGAGATTGAACTTTATAATTAAATTGTTATATAAATATACTTTCTTATATACAATTCACAATTTCTTTGTAATTTTTATTTTACAAGGAAATAAAGAATTTCTTGTTTACACCGATATTTATCTAGATGTGGATATGAGTTAAAGGACTCTCCATAATTAGATTAGAGTTCATTCATGACACCTCGTCGTGATATAAGCAAATAATAATAATTTATAAAAAAAGATTATACAAATAAAATTAGTTGTTATAAAATTATTACTAACTAAAGTAAATTACAAAGTAAAAAGATAGAGATCAAAGGTAAAAGAAGAATTCTTCTTCTTGTATATTTCATCTATCAACTATATGTGAATAACCTTCATATATATATGCTTACCAAAAAAAAAACCTCACATATATATATATATATATATATATATATATATATATATGAAAATATTATATCTAACCTCTATACATATATATACAAATATATATATATATACTAGATATATATCCTGCCCCGAGGTGAGAGATGCATATATTATATATATTTTAATATTTATTATAAATTTATTTTTTTTATTCAATATTATTTGTTTTATTTATTTTATATAAATTTTATACAAATAATATAATGTTTGAAAAATATATTATTTGTGCAAATAATGAATATATATATAAGGGTAAAAATTTTTGCCAACACCTTTTTGTTACCATAGCGACACTCAAAGTTTTTATAACATCCACCAAGTGCCCTTCTGTCCATTTCTGCCATTAGGTCAATAAGATTCTGTTAAATGCTCTATTTTTTAGAGTTTAGGTAAGGTATTTTTGTGTATTATTTTAAAAAAAAAAACCCTAAAAAAATTCAACCCCCAACGGGAATTAAGGGAAATCCTCTTAGCCATTGGCATTTCTATCCTTACCATCACAGATCTTCCCTTCAGGATTGAATTTGTAACATTCACATATTTATGTTTTCCAGTAGACTTAGAATTAGGGGACGCGTTAGAACAAGCAAATTTCCTTAAAGAAAATGCCCCAAATTGGGGCTTCAGAAGCAGAGAAAAAGTTGGATTAGAATTAGCACTATATGGAGAAAACAAGAAATTGGCAGAGATAACAACAGGTGAATCTTTAGGAGATCCGAACACACCTATTCTTGATTTGAGCGACAGAGTGAAGGGTGGTGGCGGTGGTGGTGAGGCAATAGACGTTGTGGAGGGCGAGGCGGAAGTAGTGGAGTTTTAAAGTTTAACAACAGGACCGGAAGCGAAATTAGTTGATAGAGAAAGTGAAAGGTCAAAAGGATGGTGAGTAGTGGTGGAGAAGCCGGAAAGAAAAGGAAAGATGAAGATGGTTATGGGTGGTGGCTCTGCTGCAGCTGCCGGTTGTTGTTGTCTTGAGTTTTTAGTGAAAACTTCTATCTTATTTTTGCTTTGGTTTCTCTGTAAAATTAAGCTAAAAAATCATTCAAATTTCTTGTCTCGATTCCGGCTTGTTTCCCTTTCCGATTTCCGAATTGTGAGGCTGAGGAATTTGTGCATATAGTTTTTTTACTCTTACCCTAGTTTTTGTTAATTAGGAAAAAGTCTCCTACTTACCCACAACAACAAATCCATGAATCCAGCAATGGCTATCTTGAGGAGACTCTTACAACTCTCTTTCCCATCGCCTTTTTCATTGTTCCGTTACTATTGTTGTTATGTCGTTGTATATCACAATGTTCTTTTTCAACATTTGGTTGAAAAAAAAAATCTCATTCCATTCCTAGATAAAAATACACAATCACTATAAAAATTAAAATATCAAATATAAATATTTAATCTTTATATTTTATTTTTAACATTATATATTTCTTTCTTTTTTAAAATAATTTTTTACATTCATATTTAAATTTATCTTTAATAAAAATTTTAAATTGTAATACATATACATTCTGGATCCTATGGTGAATGTATCACTAGTGTGTATTTTTTTTAACCATCCCGGGGGAGGTGGATTCCATCTATATGGCTTATTGATCTTAGTCCTTTTGAGTTTTCTTGTTGTAGCAAGCAGTCCAGTAGGTTGTTGCAGCCTTACTAATGAGTGCAAAAATCTGGTTCCACAGCTGAATTCTACCTCCCAAACGAACTTGGTTTCTAACCCGCCAAGTCCATTCCATTCAAACAGCTACAAAGTTAAGACATTTCTGTCTAATATCAATTGGAATAACACAAGAATTGCAGTTAGAACAGAGATCAATAATCCATGTAGATATGTTCCTAGGCATGATTCTATCAATTCTAAGTTGCCATTTAGAATTGGCCCATAAAGCTATAGTGAAAGGGCAGTGAAGGAAAAGGTGGTCCAAAGATTCTTCATTTTCACCACAAAGCAAACAAGCGGAATCTAATAAGGGGACAAATCGGCCACTTTGTCGGAAGTTGGGAGAAGTTCCACAAGGATCCTCCATAAGAAGTGTTTATGTCTTGGATGGAGCTCGGATATCCAAAGGTTTCTCCAAGTTGTACGAGGGATATCCGAATTGGACACAAATCGGCCTAAGAAGATGATCCGTAGGCTGACCGGATGGAGAAAATTCCTGACGAAGAGGGTGTCCACACCGGTTGGTCTTGTTCCTCATAAGAAGGAATATGGATTTTAAGTATCTCCCTGATGATAGAGTAGGGGAAGATAGAGGAGAGTTTCTCCATATCCCAAAGCAATGACCTATACTTGAAATCAGTTCACTCACCATAGAAGGACCATCCTCAACTCTAAGATGGGTAGGAGGAGTGAAATTTGGGAGGGTAGGGACCCGGGGATCATCCCAAATGCTCGGGTTTGTGCAGCCTCCTACCTTAAAACAGAAACCGGCCTTGAATTTGTCTAAATTAGCTACTATACCCTTCCAAATCCAAGAAGCACCTCTATTATCGTTTTGATAACTCAATAGTTTCCTCCCTCAAAGGTACTTGGCTTTAATCAATTTGACTCAAGTTTTACTAGTGTTGTAAGAAATCTCCCATGCTAACTTTGTCATAAAGGTCGAATTGGTCTCTCTATACAAACGAAAACCCATACCTCCCGATTGCTTTGGGGAACAAATGGACGTCCAAGCAGCTAGATAGAGGTGCCTTTTGCCTTCATCTTTAAAGCCACACCAAAAATCTCTCACAACAAAGCATCCATTTTACTGCAAATACTCTTGGGAAGATAAAAAGACTGCATAGAGTACATGAGGATAGCCTGAGCAACACTTTTGATGAGGACTGATCTTCCTGCTTGAGACAAAAACTTTGCTTTCCACCCAGAGAGTCTTTCTTTCAACTTTTCAACAAGAGGATAAAAGGTCTTTGACTTTGAGGGGCCCTTACAGAAAGGTAACCCCAAATAAACACTCTTGTGATTACATTCCTTCATTCCCATCAAATTACAAATGCTCCTCTTAACAGTCCGAGGGACATTACCACCGAAATGTATGCTAGATTTGGAGGAGTTGATGGTCCGACCCGACCAAGAACTGAAGTCATTGAAACAGTCAAGGAGTGCAGAAGCTTCCTCAATTTTAGCCCTACAAAAGATTGTGAGATCATCTGCAAACATAAGGTTAGAGATAGGAGGGCTTTCCCTCGAGATTTTTATCTCATGTATTAGTCCGCGATTTTAAGCTCTAGTAAGCATTCTAGCCATAATATAAAAAAAGATAACAAAGAGAGCTGGGGAAATTGGATCCCCCTGTCTAATACCCCTCTTAGGCTTCAAAAAACCATAGGGAGACCCATTAATAAGGAATGAAAAGGAGGGGGTAGTAACACATTGGGAGATCAGCTGGACAAATTTATCACGGAAGCCATGCAATTTAAGAATATGCAGTAATAAAGGTCACTCTACCCTATCGTAAGCCTTAGTCATGTCAATCTTGAGCGCCATGAGGCCAAGATCACCCTTCTTTTTATTCATATGATGCATAATTTCATGTCAAATAATACTGTTATCTTGAATGTGTCTTCCAGGTACAAAGGCTGATTGGGATGGTGAAATGATAGAATCAAGAGCTGCTTTGAGACGTTCAACAAGGATTTTGGATATTATCTTGTAGCATACATTGCATAGGGAAATAGGATGAAAGTGTTCAACTTTCATGGCTGCCTCGGTTTTGGGGATGAGAGTTACAAAGGTATGGTTCCAAGATTTCAAAAGAAAACCATAGGCAAAAAAATCCTGAACAGCTTTGATAGTACAAGAGTGAATTGTAGGCCAAAAGTGTTTGTAGAACATAGGGGGGAATTCGTATGGGCCGGGGCTTTTATGAGCACTCATACTACAGACTACATCGCGGATCTCCTCAGGGGAAGGGATAGCAACCAAATCAGCATTTAATTCATTGGAAATAGAAGCAGTAACAAGACCCTCCAAATCATCGGGATAAACAGGTAAATCGGAGGCGAACAAGGAAGAATAAAAGTTAACAAAAGCATCACCAATATCCTTCCACTCATGAATCCAAGTATTATCAGAATTTAAGAGACAATCAATGTTATTGTACCTGCGTTTTATGATAGTAGACATGTGGAAAAATCTCGTATTTGCATCTCCCTCCTCTAGCCAGTTTGACTTGGCCTTATCCCTCCAGAGAATCTCCTCTCTTTTCAAAATTTCATCCAAGGCAGTTTACAGGTTTTCCTCACAAGAAAGAGTAGTAGAATTTTGGGAGGAAATTTGGAGTTGTTCAATATGAGATTGGATTTCTTTTTTAGTATCGGAGATGTTTCCAAAGGAAGCACGATTCCATGCTTTCAGAGCGAATTTAGTGGAGCAAAGTTTCGAGGATAAGATGAAAGCGGAACCGCATCTACCTTGTTGGTCCCAGATTTTATCAACAACGATGTGGATAGAAACATCCCTAAGCCACATAGACTCGAACCGAAAAGGGCAAGGGTGTGAAGGTTGAGGAGGATGGGTATGGAGAAGTACAGGTTTGTGATCGGATTGTATTGTTGTGAGGTGTCCGATGATTGCATTCGGGAAAATGAGACGCCATGAGGCATTGGCGATCCCTCTATCAAGGCGTTCCTGGATGTTATTTGTGTCAGGTCGTCTTTGTTCCAGGTAAAGGGGTGACCTGCATACCCAAGATCGATTAAGCCAAACTCATTGAGGAAAGTAGAAAGGTCATGGGAGCTGGTAGAGGCAAAAGGGGACCCTCCTTGCTTTTCAATAGAATTTGTGATGCAATTGAAATCACCCATGATTAACCACGGGCCATTTGAGACTCCGCCAATCTCGGAAAGGTTCCGGAAGAAATGTTTTTTGCAGTGTAGTTGGGTTGGCAGTAGATGCCCGTGAATTGCCAAGATTGAGAAGAATTTGGAGGGGAGATGAGACAGTGAATAAGGGAAGAGTTTGATACAATAATTTGTAGAGAAATGTGAGAATCCCGAAGACAAAGCAATACCACCTGCGCGCGCGGCGGACAGAAATGATTCTACGAAAGCCAAGAGAAATGAAGGTACGAGAGAGACGAGACGCAGAAGAGATTTTAAGTTCAGAGAGGAAGAGAATAGATGGACGGTGAGATCGTTGGAACGTTCTCAGATCACGAACTGTCGCAGCATGTCCAATGCCACAACAGTTCCAAACAAGGATGTTCATGATGAGTGAGGGGGCAGGGAGGAACCTGCCACCTCAATAAGTTGAATATGGGGAAGAGATGGACAAGGAGAAGTTGAGGGGGTGTCTAAGGAATGAATAGAATGGGGAGAGGAGTCCGGAAAGGGAATAGGTTGTCTCGGATGAGGAGATAATCTCGCATTACGCTTGATATGAATGAATCTGCGGCGCACTAACACCACTTCTTCAGTAGCAATGACAGTGTCCGCTTCAAAATTCTCAGATGAGGGAGGGATAGAAGAGGGGTAAGTTAAGTTGCGGGGATGATAGAGTTAGAGATACGGAGCTGAGATAATTTGGAATTTAGCCCCATAAGAGAATCGGGTGGAGAAGGAAGAATAATGGGAGCACCACTTAATGATTTGGGTCTTTTGGGGAGAGAGATGGGTCGCTCCATGGGTCGTTTAAGGGGTCGGGTCAGGTGGATAAAACCAATCGGGTTAATATTAGAAGCAAGTGGGCTTTTTGGTGGACTAACAGGGATAGATAGGATGAGAGGTATTTCGGAAGGGAGGGAAAGACTTGAAATATTTGAGATGAGAGGCAAAGAGGAGTTGACTTCTTTCATCTTATCCGAGAGAGTCCGTACCAACGGGTACACCTTTTTGGTCGCAGGTTTATCATTTGATTGTGACAGAACGTTAACATTTGCCTCGATATCCGCAGCTACAGAGACTGGGTCTGTCATCACCCCCTTGTAACCGGACGGAGTTTGAGAGCTCGCCCTGGTTATCATTCTTCGTATCGACCACCCGAGGTTTATGCGTCGGAGTATTAAAGTTGAGATAGTTGGCGTTTGATGCTCGCAACCACTGCCCATATGGATATCGAGGGTCCAAAGGGAGGATCAGGTTCCTCTGTAGGGAGGTACAAATCTTATCAGTATGATTTAGTTGGCCACAACATTAACAAAACTCCGATAAACGTTCATACTTGAACGGGATCCAAGTTTTTTCCCCCAATTCGGTCTCAAAATAGAAGCCCGTCTTCGGACTCTTTGTAACATCCACCAAGACTTTGATTCCGAGGAATTTTTTCCAAATATTTTGTGTATCACTAGTGTATATATATATATATATATATATGAATTTTATTCTTTAATTTAATTGTATTAAAACTTACGTGCACCACCTATGTTCTATTTAGAACTGTTGGGTTTGGAACTTCAATTTGGAGTAGCCCAAACATGTTTTAATAGAGAAATATCAGAATTTTCTGAACGCGCTATTACTTTCTTTTGGGATTTTCTTACTATTAAACCGTTGGATCGCCTTCAAATTTGGATATGTTGTTCATGAGTTCAAGAAAAACATTCTGAACGGTGGAGGTTGCATTTACAGTGTTCTAGAGAGGTATTATGTGTTAAAATCGAAACTGGTGTAGTGAGTATTTTCTTTAGTTTATGCTTTGATATTTCCTCTCTTAGGCTTTTATTTGTTCCAAAATTAGTGTTGATATGCTCATGAATAATCTTGCATTCCTCTAAACTTTGTTAGAGAGAACATTTGTACCCATTTGATTATAGTGGATGTGATTTAAGCAACTTACGAGTCCCGTAGTTTTTTCACCTTGGTTTAAGGAGGTTTTTCACGCTAAAATTGTTTGTGTTGATTTGGTTTTAATTGGTTTATGCTTGCTGTTTTTACATAATATTATTGAGAGAAGTTTGATCGTCTTTTAAGGTTTCTGTTGTGATGTATTTCCTACCATCAAGTGGTATCAAAGTCGACGGTTTTGTTTCAATGTAAAAATGGAAGCTAACACAAGTAGAATTGTGAGTTTAAATGGTTCTTCAAATTATCATTTTTGGAAATGTAAGATGGGATATTTAATTTATGTGAAAAACTTGCACTTGTCGATATTCAGTAGCGAGAAACCAAAAAGCATAAAGGAGGAAGATTGGACTTTATTTCATAAACAAGTGTGTGATTATATTCGAAATGAGTTGATGAAAATGTGTTGAATCATGCTCGTACTCTTTGGTCCAAACTTGAAGAATATTATGACAAGAAGACCGGGAATAACAAGTTGTACCTCTTTAAGCAATTGATGTACTTGAAGTATCAAGATGGTTCATCGATGACTGACCACTTGGGTAAATTTCAAGGACTAATAAATCAATTGGCAGCAATGAATCTTAGTTTTGATGATGAGATTCTAGGGTTATGGCTACTTGGGACTTTGCTAGATTCTTGGGAGAATTTCAACATTACATTGTCTAACTCTGCTCTCGATGAGTGCAACTAAAAATAGTGTATTGAATGAAGACATGAGACGTAAGAATCAAGGTTATTCATCACATTCCGAGGTGTTTTGTTAGCAAATCAAGGGGAGAAGTCAAAGTCAAGGTCCAAGTAAGCATAGTACATCCCGTGGAGCTTCCAACAAATTGTCAAATGTTGAATACCATTATTGTGGATTGAAATGACACATCAAAAAGTATGGCAGGAAGCTAAAAAGAGAGAATAAGAAGAAAAACAAAGGCAACAACAATGACAGCAAAGAAGTTTCCAATAATGAAAACTTTTTTTTTTGTAAGTCCAATAATGAAAACTTTGTTCTTATTGAAGATAATCTTTTTGTTTGTGATACTATTGAGAGTATTAATTTGTCTTATGATGAGAATGATTGGGTTGTTGATAATGGTGCTAATACTCATGCTACCTCTAGGAGAGATTTGTTTTCTTGTTATAAAGCATGTGATTTTGCCGTTGTTCGGATGGGCAACAACGGTCAATCAAAGATTGTTGGAATATGAGATGTTTGTGTTAAAACTAGTATTAACATCATACTAGTTCTCAGAGATGTTAAGCATATTCCAAGAACTCATGAACAACATATCCAAATTAGAAGGCGATCCAAAGGTTGAATAGTGAGAAAACCCCAAAAGAATGTAGTAGCGCTGTTCAGAAAATTCGGATGTTTCTCTATTCGTTTCAATTGTGTTTCACTTAATTTCTCTTACCTAAAGTTATCTTCTTTAATTGAATTGTATTAAAGCCGACGTGCACCACCTATGTTCTATTTAGAACATCTTACATTCATAGAAATTACATAGTATTCATTATGTAGTTGCTTACATTCAAAAATTCTTTGTTGAAATATATATATATATATATATATATATATAATTAGAGTATTTGATATTCGTAATTATGGATTTGAGTTAAATTGTATATGTGTACAATTTAACTTTGAAAAATTTTACTTTAATTTTCATATAACATTCATCATAATCTTTGTATGTGTAGCATTAGTTACACTTATCGATCAAAGTGGAAGGAGCTTGGTTCCCCATGCAGAAAGTTTTTAGTTCAAATCTTACATATGGAGAAACATGTTTGCCGAATTTAAAAGTGTTAGTTTTGTAGTTTAATAAAATTGATATGTGTTTTAATTTTATTAGTGTCTTAGATAATATTAATATATTGGTATCTAATATGAATAAAATATCTAATATACAATTTGATATTCGTAATTATGGATTTGAGTTAAATTGTATATGTGTACAATTTAACTTTGAAAAATTTTACTTTAATTTTCATATAACATTCATCATAATTTTTGTATGTGTAGCATTAGTTACACTTATCGGTCAAAGTGGAAGGAGCTTGGTTTCCCATATGTAAGTTCAAATCTTACATATGGAGAAACATGTTTGCCGAATTTAAGTGTTAGTTTTGTAGTTTAATAAAATTGACATGTGTTTTAATTTTATTAGTGTCTTAGATAATATTAATATATTGATATCTACTATGAATAAAATGTCTAATATACGTCAAGTATGTTGTGGCCGAGTGGTCAGCAACCACACTCTCAACCTTCAAGTTGGGGATTATTCGGATTAACCCGGACACCACACGAAAAAAAAAATCTAATATACTAATACTACTAAAAAATAAAATAGGTCACGATTTTAATTATTTTCAAAACTAAGGTTATTATATTATCTTAATACAATATTTTTGATCATGTAAGAGATTTTAAACAATTATTAAATAAGACACAAAATCCTTTATTTAATGAAATATTTTAAATATATGAATAATATTATGGAAAGATATTTATAGCAAATTTTTTTTTAGTTATAAACATTTCATTAGTTTAAGATATTAAGTTAAGTGGAGAGTATATGCCTAAGGAAATCGGGCCGAAAAACGATATAAGTAAGGATGAAACCACTACATATACCATTCCCAACCCCTGTAAAATTAACGCCACCACCACACTCATAGAACTCAAACTTCTTCACTGAGAATATGTCCAGTTTGCCGCCACCACAAACCTCATCATCGATAATGGAGTCTCTCGTCTTGCAACTCCACGACGTTGCCGCCGTCAAATTCGGAAACTTCAAGTTGAAATCCGGAATCTCATCTCCAATCTACATAGACCTCCGATTGATAGTTTCTTACCCCAGTCTCTTACAGAAAATCTCCCACACTTTGATTTCAACTCTTCCTTCCGCCGCCCAATATGACCTCATTTGCGGAGTACCCTACACTGCTCTTCCCATCGCTACCTGCATCTCTGTTTCCCATTATGTTCCCATGCTCATGCGCCGCAAGGAGATTAAGGATTACGGAACTTCCAAGGCCATCGAAGGTGCCTTTGAGCCTGACCAGATATGCTTGATTGTTGAGGACCTTGTTACTTCCGGAGCTTCCGTACTTGAAACAGCTGCACCTCTTCGCGCCGCCGGTCTTAAAGTTACTGATGCTGTCGTTATGATTGATAGGTATGGTAAATTGGAATTCAATTGCAAACCACATGTTTTAGTACGCTTTACTCAATATGTATGAGATTCTTGTGTTTACGAATAATTCATTTATAGTCTTACTGTATTTTGATCTCCTGGTTGATTTTTTATTGCCAACTGGATTGCGGTAGAGTAAATGAAGTTTTTGCATGTTCATGATTTTGCGGAGTGTTTTAGTTCAGTTATTATCTTTGTATGACATGGTATATTTCTATCTGGAACTGTAGCCTAACAAATTTCTTGTGCGATTTTAAAATCTCTTATCACAAAGGTATGTTAGTTGATGCATTTTGTATTTTGATGTGTTCTGGGAAATGATATTATATTATTTGTGCACATCCAGGTGACATAAGATTGTTTTCTTGTTGGAGATGGAATTGAGGGATAAGAACTTGATATTATCAAGAATTATTCATGATTACTTAATTGCAATTGATCTTTTCTATTTTTTTCTTTGGGAGAGTTATGTTCATGCATTTAAGTACTTTGTGCTGTTTTGGATTTTTATGGATTTGTTCCTTTTTTTTTCCTGGAAAAGGGAACAAGGAGGGAGGGAGAACTTGGCTGAAAATGGTATTACTTTGCATTCAATGGTTAAATTGACTGAGATGGTAAGGATACTTAAAGAAAAAGGTAGGGTTTCAGAAGAGACAGAGAAGATGGTGATGCAGTTCTTGGAGGAGAACCGTAAAGTGGCAGTTCCCGTACCTGTGGCAAACAAGGTCAACCTTAGAATCCCATATGGGGAGAGAGCAAAAATGGCAAAGAATCCTACAGGGAAGAGGATTTTTGAAATAATGATGCAGAAGGAGACTAACTTGTGTTTGGCAGCAGATGTTGCAACGGCTGCTGAGTTGCTTGATATTGCAGAAAAGGTAAAATGTGGGAATAAAACTAAGAAGAGAAAAAGGCAAAGTTGTTGAATAAGTGTTCATTATTGTTTTCACATTCTGCCATGTGAACATAATAAATTTCTTGAAGGAAGAGAAAAGATGGGAGTCATTCTTTCTCTCCATGAAATGTGAGGACATTGGTACTAGGAATTGTTGATGATAAACTGCAGTATAGTGCTTTATTGAAACACAAAAAGTAAGGTTGCCATGTTGTGACATGCTATATTCTTCTTCCGTATACTGTTACTTGTTCTTCAATTTTTAGACCTTGGAGCCACGATACTTGAACTGTAATTTGTTTGAAGGAGGTAGGTTGGAGTACTACACTTCATGCTGCAAAGGGATTTCTCTCAACATATTTATGGCAATTGGATTTTCCTTTCTATTTTAGGAACTGTTGTCCTGTTGCTATTTCTATCTATTATTAGCATAGACTTGGGCTCTGTATTTATCTGACAGTGTTCCCATTCTGAAGTTTTACTGTCACCGTTGGCTAATCAAATTCTTTTGTCAATAAAAATAGAAATGATTGGTCAGATGTCAATTCTGTAAATGATTTGGCTGACCTCTTTTTTGTTCTATTGCAGGTTGGGCCTGAAATTTGTATGTTGAAAACCCATGTGGACATCTTACCTGATTTCTCCCCTGACTTTGGCTCTAAACTTAGATCGGTAAATAACTGATACTTATCACAAAGAATAAACACACTTTGATGGTGATTCTTACTTTTGCATTTTTCATAATTTATTCTGTGTAAATGTGGACTTTTTGCCTGAAAGTACTATGGAAATTTATTTCACATTGATCAAAGCATTTGTTCTCATGTAATTTATACTGTACCTAGTATCACCCAATATTTTTGGAGCCTTCAAATATTAAAGAAATCAATTCCATCTGGCTCTTTTTAATTTTTCTTTGAAGTGCATTTGTACATCTTTTGCATGCCAATCGGGAAATTTGTCAGAAATTAAGAAACCATCATAATCATAAATTATGGTATTATAGTCTACATTTCTGCATTATCTATTTGAATGTCCAGTTCTGATGATATATTTGGATTATGCACTGTTCTATGGATTAGTAAAGCTTTCTTAAAGCTATTTTTTGGTTTTTGGTTTCTTAAACAAGTTCTGCTGGAGGAAATGCATACTTCTTGCTTTTCACAACCATGCATCATAAAACTTGGTTATTCTGCTTCCGTCTCAAACGAATCTTCTGCTTCCGTCTCAAACGAATCTTCTGCTTCTTTAAGGGTTTTTATGTAAGCAGCATTTGCAGTGTAATAGTCTAATGACCCGTGTTTACATCTTTAAACATTCTTCTTACTTTTAGTTTCTGTTTCTTCTCTTTGAAAATTCCACATTATTCTCTCAGCCAACATTTTTATGTAATGTCCAGCAAAATGTTGATGTATGTAGATTAACCATTAGTGGATATTCTTTATCCTGGTAAACAACCCCCTTCACTACCTTTGAGACACCTTCCTGCTATAGGAGCTTATGAACTAGTTAAGAGGGTTCTATCCATTAGGAGATATCACCAGAGTCCTGGAATTCAGTGTTAGAGCTGCGGAACATTTAGAGTTTTCCTGCTCGAGATTATTGCTGTGTCTTTGCTAATTTTGCTCTCTTTTTCTTATTGTGAAGATTGCAGATAAACATAATTTCTTAATCTTCGAAGATAGAAAATTTGCTGACATTGGTAATACTGTGAGCATGCAGTATGAAGGGTGCGTGAGAAAACAATTTTTATCTATTTTTCTGTATATGCATATATATATATATATATTTGTGCATCTATTTCTAGTAAGCTTGAGCTCATTTAATGATATTTGCTGCAGTGGAATATACCAAATACTGGAATGGGCAGATATAGTTAATGCTCACATCATTTCAGGTCCAGCTATAGTTGATGGTTTAAAACTGAAGGTCTGCTTTTACATGTATTTCCATTTTTGATATAATTATGGTTACTGTAACCGATTGTCTCATAGCCAATTTGAATGCATTTAGGGCTTGCCTCGTGGGAGGGGTCTACTATTGTTAGCTGAAATGAGTTCGGCAGGTAATCTTGCAAAGGGAGACTACACAGCTGCTGCTGTGAAAATTGCTGAGGATCACTTAGATTTCGTCATTGGCTTCATTTCTGTTAATCCTGCATCCTGGCCTAGTGGACCAGGAAACCCAGCCCTTATCCATGCAACCCCTGGTGTTCAAATGGCAAAAGGTGGAGATGCACTAGGCCAGCAATATAACACCCCATTTTCTGTAAGTTTCTGCACTTTCCTTCTGGACTTTCTCTATTTTTATCTCAAAATGCTTTTTGTCTTCATTGGAAGCATGCTAGATCAGTTAATCAAAATATTGATATATTGGAAGATTAGTGAAAAAGTTTTTAGTTAAGATTATGCAGGCACTAAATTTTCGTTTTATAATTTGAAAATATTAGACATGTGCTAGATTCCCCACCAAATTACCAACTCCTCAAACTTATGTGTTTTGCTTCATCACATTGATAGTATTTCTTTATGTATCAGTCAATTAGAGAACAATATTGTTAAAGAGTGATAAATACCCTAAAAGCTTAAGCTGATAGGGAGGGGTTGAATTTATTCTCTTAACACTCCCCATCACACGTAGGCCAATGACAAAATTTATAAGAAGGCTCAACATCTACACACAAATCAAATAAATGGGGGCAATACTTAGGATTCGTACCCTATTTATTATGTATGTTCTATTCAATAGAAAGAGTCTACTAATGATTTCTATAATTACATTTTCCCTCCCTCTCTCTTTCATATTATTATTTTATTTTTATTATTATTTTTTTTAGAACTTTCTTGTTGATAAACTTATCTCATAACTTTTTCTGTGGAGGATTTTCCTATTTTAAAAATGCTTACAGCTCCTAGTTCAACAATTAGTACATAGCAGAATTAAAGGTAGTCTGGTTTGGGTGGTTTTGTCCTGCATCGGTTTTGACAATTAGCTTGTGCCTCTAGTTTGAGTTACTTATAACGGTTTTGGAGGAAAAAAAATCATTTTGATATGTTCCCGTATAGTTTTTTTTTTTTTTTTCTTCTTGCTTTTATCTGAAAAGAAACAGGAAAAAACAGGCTGTTTTAAAGAAACTACCTTGATGATTGTTTTCAAACAGGCTTTGCTTAGTAATGTTGTTAAAATGTGAAAAGTTTGATAGTAATTTTTGAAAGCAGTATGTTTCCAAAAACATTTTTTTAATTAACTTTAGAATAGCTGGATGTTTTAAAGAAACTATCTTGATGATTGTTTTCAAAACAGGCTTTGTTATTAATATCGTTAAAATATAAAGTTTGATAGTAATTTTTGAAAGCAGTATGTTTCCAAAGACATTTTTTTAATTAACTTTAGAATAACTCCAACTACCAAGTACAAGTCCTGAATATGTTCTACCCTTCTACAAAAGATCCCATGAGTTCAAATGTTGTTGGATAGTTGAAAAATTAAATTATCCCATGAACTGTGTCATTGTATTGTCTCTCATTGTATATGGTTTTTTAAATCCATTAGGGAACATCCATACAAACTGGAAAAAGGATACAAGATGTTCAGCATGCACAAGAATGTAACTGATAAGAAATGTATGGTTGATAAAACAAGAGTGATATTTTAATTCACATGTGAAGGATTTGAAATTGAAATCCAGCTTAAGCAAGCACATAAACCCCTTCCATGTGCTCTGTGTTTCACCCACAGATCCAACCCCACCAAACCATAAAAATAAATAAATAAATAAAATGGTGAAGTATACCATTGAGGATTCAATTTTATTTGCATTTTTCAGCAGAATGTTTGATTGATTTTGAAAAGGATTTGCGGTGCCTTACTGTCAAAAAAATGAAAAAGTAGACACAAGACAATTGAAATCCAACCCCATATACTATGTGATGTTTAAAAGCAATGACTCCATTAAGTCGACCATTAATGCGTCTTAATGACATTTTGTTGATATTGTTATATTGACTATAGAGAGTAGTTTTTTCATAAAAGAGGTAGGAGGTAGATGATACTGAACAACCAGGTATTGCCACTTTATCTGATTATCTTGATTAAAGAATTAAGTACTTGTTAATTTATAATAATGATGTGCAGGTAATCTCTGAACGAGGCAGTGACATCATAATTGTTGGTCGTGGAATTATAAAAGCAGAAAATCCTGCAGAGACAGCAAGACAATACCGACTTCAAGGATGGGATGCATATTCAGTTAATTGCCAATAGAGAGAAAGGGTAAGGGATGTAGCGTGCTTCCTCTTTAATTTTTCTCGGTGGAGAATAGACTAAGGTTCTCATTTGCGATGTTTATACAACCTTTTTCAGAAATACTAGTATGAGGAAGGTTTTATGGTTCCTATGCTTACAACTTACTTCTGAGCAAGTATTTTTAAAATCAATAATGGATTTTGATTCCTTCTTGTCCATTTTTGTATTCAGAATTGATTCCATTCTTGGTGCTCAACCCAAAATGTCTAACTTGCTCCTCGTACCCATTGAGTATTTTCCCGTTCCTTGTGAGACTCTTCTGTTTGGTTTTGTCCATAATGAGAATGAAATCAACGTTGAATTGTCAACTGAATGAATGTTCATAAGAATGCATGGGACAGTTTAATTTATATGAATGTTGTTGGTGGAATTTATTTTTCCATTTTGCTCCAGACCTTAAAACTAGAGTGCTTCACAAAAGAGTAAGAAATTAGCATGAATGTGTTAGAACCAGACCAATTTACAGGCATAGTGAGAAATTCAAAGTCCATTGTATTTTACTACGTTAAGTAGCTCTAATATGAATATAAAAATGTTTTGTTCTGGGAAAGAATGAATTTGAACTTTATTCTGCACACACGATTACTCAAACAATAGAATTGATGGAAATTTTGAATTACCTTATTCTTAATGCAAAAATCTCCTTTCCCAAATGTTGTTGTTTTATTTTTTTTTTTTAATTTTTTGTGAAAAAGAGATGTTAGATCATAAAATAAAACAGTATATCTTATAAGATTAGAATATAAATTAATCGTTCTTTCAAAATAAATTGGTGTAAAAGTTGGAAGAATCAAAACTTCAAATGGGGGATCATTTAGAATTATCAACTCTTACTGCAATTGTGGATCTTCAAGAATTATTAAACTGGTTCATCGTTACTGCTTGTTGGATTCTTTTCTTGTCAAGTTTGATGGCTAAAATCTGAGCCGTCAAGTGATGTTTTCTTGATAGGTTTTCCATATTTGTTGCAATTATCTTCCATTTGGCGTTTAGAGATTCTGGATCCATTTGGACAAGGATTTTCAAAACATCAATAATAATAATAATAATAGTAATTTTAATGGAAAACTAAATCAAATATTTTAATATCTTAAAACATTGTTTAATGTACTAATAAAAATAATATGTTAATTTAATTAATTTCAAAAATTAATGTCATGATTTATCTAATACTATTATTAGTTTTATTTTCTATACAAAAAAAATTGTAATATGAAAAATAAAAATAAAAATGATGAAAATCTATTTTAATTCAATGTAATTATAGTTGAAATCATCTTAGCTCTTGTATATTTGTTTTTTAAAATAATTTCACAAATTTAACTAGAATGACTAAATTAGAAAAAAAAAAATTAAATATTAAATTTTAAAAATTTTAGAATTAAATTTAAAAAATAAAATAGTTATGCACTAAAATAGATTATTTTTCCTATATATATATATATATATATATATATATATATATATATATATATATATATATATATATATATATATATATCAAACAAGTGTAACTCAATTGGTAAACATGTTTATGAGTTCGAGACAAATTAGAATTTTTAAAAAATATATATATATATATATATATATTTTGGTGAATACAAATCAATTTATATATTCGCTTATAAAAAAAAAAATCAATTTATATATACACATGTATATTAGGCATTTCGACATTCAAGTACGTCTTCTTTGACTCCTCCAAATTAGTTTAGAGGATATCTACTAATTATCAAAAAAAATAAAAAAGGACATTGATTCTTAAGGTCTCGTGTGCACAATAGTCGGTGGTGTCGAAAGTGATAGGAAAATTGGTATAAATAGTCCTCAAATTATGAAGATTTGATGACATTGGTCTCCAAATTATTTTTTTGGTGGGATTGGTCCTCAAACTATAAAAAAATTTTGAGGCAAATTGGTATAAATAGTCCCCAAACTATGAAGGTTTGGTGACATTGGTCCCCAAACTATAAAAAAATTGTGACATTGGTCCTTCTGTTAAAAGTTCCGTTAAATCATCGTTAAGTTTAAAAAAAAAAAAATCATGGGTATTTATGTCATTACACTATTTAAATATAATGCAAATTGATATAAATAGTCCTCAAACTATAGACTTTTGGTTACATTGGTCCCCAAATTATTTTTTTTGTGGGATTGGTCCTCAAACTATGAAAAAATTGTGATATTGCTCCTTTCATTAAAAATTATATTAAATCACAAGTTAAGTTTAAAAAAAAATTAATAACATATATCATTTTTAAAAAATATAAATAATTAATATATTATTTTTATGCCCAAAATATTAATGCGTAAATCATTGATAATTATTAAAAATCATTTTTATAACTCAAAATATGAACAAAAGAAAAAAAAAGGAAATACACAAAATAAACATTATTTACATTTTCTAAAATTTTATTGCAGATTATTGGAATAAATTATATATTATATATTTTATATCAATTTTTCTTATTTTATTTCTTATTTTGTGCTTTGTAAAAGTATATTTGTCTTTTTCATTTTTTTTGGGGATTTTTAGATGAAATTAGAGTAGAAAAAATAGTCAAAAGTTTTATATGATAACAATTTCAACATTTTACAGTAAAAAAAAATTCATATTCAAAGAAAAAATCTTGAAGAATGTCAATAAATTAAAGTTTACAAACTCTACTATTATTTACATCTTTTTTTTTAACTTGTGATTTAATATAATTTTTAATAGAATGACCAATATCATAATTTTTTCATAGTTTGGGGACCAATCCCACCAAAAAAATAATTTGGGGACCAATGTCACCAAAAGTCTATAGTTTGGGGACTATTTATACCAATTTATCTTATATTTAAATAGTATAAGAATAATTGTTAAGTTTGGTCTCAAACAAATTTACTTTTGGCAAGTTCAGTCCCAAAATATTTTTTTTAACTTTTAAAGTCCCAAACTTTTTTATTAGAAAAAAATAAAGTCATTTTTTACATATTCTGTTAAATAACTTAAAAAACTTAACAGTTTATATTATTTAGTTAATTTAAATTAAGGGTAAAAATGTCATTTAAGTTAATTTAACTTGTCGGATCAGCCGTGGTCCATAAACTCTAATCTTTGAGTTACTTGAACCTCCTCCTCACCGAGCACACACACTGAGCTTGACCTCACTTGTCCAATCCGCAATCGAAGCCTTTTTTGCGGCAAGAAGCCTAATTACGTCGTCCTCGCTGCTTGCCAAAGTTGGGGGAATCCATGCTAACAATACTTATCCTACTGATTTCATCACCATCAATCTCCAAATCCAGACAAATGTTATTATTTCATCGTATTCCCATGGTGTGAAGAAACTCCTCTTTCTCTGTTCTTGTATTTACCCCAAATTTGCGCCCCACCTTTACCCGAGAGCACATTGCTAATGGGTCCTTTGGAGCCTACTAATGAATGGTACGCAATTGCAAAGATTATTGGGATTAAGATGTGCCAAGCTTATCGTTTGCGGTTCAATTTTGATGCTATTTCTAGAATACCCACCAATTTGTATGGGCCTCGTGATAATTTTCATCCCGAAAATTCGCATGTTTTGCCTGCCTTAATGAGGAGGTTTCACCAGGCTAAGGTTGGAGGTGACGAGAGAGTGGTGGTCTAAGGAAGTGGAAAGTCTTTGAGGGAGTTCTTGCACGTGGACGATTTGGCTGATGATGTGGGTTTACTGCAGAACTATAAAGGAACTAGCTGAATTAGTGAAGGAGGTTGTGAGAATTTTTTTAGAGAGAATTAGTATGGGATTCATGTAAGCCCGATGGAACTCCTAGGAAGCTTATGGATAGTTCTATGCTGCATTCACTGGGTTGGTAGCCTAAGATCTGTCTAAGGGATGGGCTTGTGAATACATATAAATGACATTTTGTATTAATGACATTTTTACCCTTTTTAAAATTAACTAAACAATATAAACCGTTAAGTTTTTTAAGTTATTTAACAGAATCTGTCAAAAAAGACTTTAATTTTCTCTAATAAAAAAGTTTGGGACTTTAAAAGTTAAAAAAAATATTTTGAGACTGAACTTGCCAAAAGTAAATTTGTTTGGGATCAAACTCACCAATTATTCAATAGTATAATGACATAAATGCCTATGGAGTTTTTTTTTTTTTTTTAACTTAACGGTGATTTAACAGAATTTTTAACGGAATGACCAATGTCACAATTTTTTTATAATTTGGGGACCAATCCCACCAAAAAAATAGTTTTGGGACCAATGTCACTAAACCTTCATAGTTTGGGGACTATTTATACCAATTTGCCAAAATTATATTAAATCACAAGTTAAGTTTTAAAAAATATATTAAATAATAGTAAATTTTGTAAACTTAAAATTTATTGACATTCTTCAAGATTTTTTCTTTGAATATGAATTTTTTTTTTTACTGTAAAATGTTGAAATTGTTATCATATAAAACTTTTGACTATTTTTTCTACTCTAATTTCATCTAAAAATCCCAAAAAAAAAATGAAAAAGACAAATATACTTTTACAAAGCACAAAATAAGAAATAAAATAAGAAAAATTGATATAAAATATATAATATATAATTTATTCCAATAATCTGCAATAAAATTTTAGAAAATGTAAATAATGTTTATTTTGTGTATTTCCTTTTTTTTCTTTTGTTCATATTTTGAGTTACAAAAATGATTTTTAATAATTATCAATGATTTACGCATTAATATTTTGGGCATAAAAATAATATATTAATTATTTATATTTTTTAAAAATTATATATGTTATTAATTTTTTTTTTAAATTTAACTTGTGATTTAATATAATTTTTAATGAAAGGACCAATATCACAATTTTTTCATAGTTTGGGGACCAATCCCACAAAAAAAATAATTTGGGGACCAATGTAACCAACAGTCTATAATTTTGGGACTATTTATACCAATTTGCCTTATATTTAAATAGTGTAATAACATAAATGCCCATGAAGTTTTTTTTTTTTAAAAAAAATTTAACGGTGATTTAACGGAACTTTTAACGGAAGGATCAATGTCACAATTTTTTTATAGTTTGGGGACCAATGTCACCAAACCTTCATAGTTTGGGGACTATTTATACCAATTTGCCTATAATTTTTAATAGAAGGACCAATATCACAATTTTTTCATAGTTTGGGGACCAATCCCACTAAAAAAATAATTTGGGGACCAATGTCACCAAACATCTATAGTTTGGGGACTATTTATACTAATTTGCCTTATATTTAAATAATGTAATGTTATAAATGCCTATGAAGTTTTTTTTTTTTTTTTTAAACTTAACGGTGATTTAACGGAAGGACCATTGTTACAATTTTTTTATAGTTTAGGAACCAATCCCACCAAAAAAATAGTTTAAGAACCAATATCACCAAACCTTCATAGTTTGAGGACTATTTATACCAATTTGCCAAAGTGATATCATATCACCACACCCATTTTTTCTTATTTTAAGATAAAAAATTAAAAAGAAAAATTCAAATTGCTTTTTCAAAAAAAGTTCCGCTCCCATTTTACTCTCTCTCTCTCTCTCTCTAGAATTCCTTTGCATCCACGCCTCAAAAGGCATCTACCCAAACTTTAATCCAAAGGGGGCATTTATTTAGAACCACCATTTCCGCCGTCCATCGCCACCGCTTTCTTCCTTTTTTCAGCTCATCAATTTTCCGTTTCCACCCATCCTTTCTCGACAAAAATCAAGGAATTCATTTGATCTTTGGGAACAATTTGGCCCCCTCTAAAATAAGACGAGTAAATAGAAAGGAAAGAACCTTGAATTTTGCGGGAGAGGAACTGAATTCCTTTGTAATCATTCTATGGATTCCTTTCGTAATAATGATGATACGATAGACCGTTCTGAAAACCCTAAATCTTCCTTCTTCAACCGATCCTTGACGAGCCACCATCAGAGCTCAGGATTATCATTGTTGGAATATGGTGCTCTGGAACGCATGGGTTCACTGAAAAAGCTAAATAACTCGCCATTTGGGTCGACTGTGTCCGCCGGAAATTCTCTCAAGGGAAAAGTTAGAAGGCTTTGCTCTATCTTTGAAAAGCCCCATCATAATCATAGTCAACCAGATTCACAATCGCTGCAGACATCTCCGATACCCTCACCAAAACCTACCAAACTCCAAAATTGTGATTCTTCCTTCTATTCATCGGATTCTTTTTACCCTTTCCGCCTTCCTGGTACGGAGGACAGAGTCGTCATTTATTTCACCAGCTTACGGGGGATAAGGAAAACATATGCAGATTGCTATGCTGTACGAATGATTTTTAAAGGTTTCCGTGTTAATTTAGATGAAAGGGACATCTCAATGGACAGTGCTTATAGGAAGGAGCTGCAGAGCGTGTTGGAGGAGAAGACTGTAAGTTTGCCCCAAGTTTTTATCAAGGGGAAGCACATTGGGGGAGCTGATGTGGTGAGGCAGCTTAACGAGACTGGTGAGCTCGCAAAAATGCTCAAAGGCCTGCCTATTCGGACCCTTAAGCCTGGTTTAGGATACATGTGTGAGGGATGTGGGGATATGAGATTTGTACCATGCCCGAATTGCAGTGGGAGTCGTAAAGTGTTTGATGAGGATGAAGAGAAGCTTAAGCGGTGCCCTGATTGCAATGAGAATGGTTTAGTTCGTTGCTCTGAATGTTGTGTTTGAATGATGGATTGGTAATTCAGTTGAATTAATGCTATGATTAATCCAGTAGATAAGTGTGATGGCTGTGGATTTTCCATTTTTACTGCCCTTTTGTTCTTTTTGAGTGAATTGGGGTGTGTGTTGGTTTCCTGTTTTGTGTACATATTGTTTCTTGAAACCACTGTACTTTTGGGTTATTGATGGTTTCGCCTTGACGTTGATGTTCTATTCTAAGTTTGATCTAGGGTTTTTATATAAACTAAACTCTCTAGTTTATATAATGCCGCATGCTTTGTGCAAGCGTATTGTAAAATTGATGGAAGATTCCAATCAAATCAATTATGGATACTGATTGTTGGTGGTCGACCTTGATGTTCAGAATTCCTACTTGAACTTGATTGTGAGGGGGGTGGGGGTGAGGGGGCTAACTATAATTATATTCTGTTGGCAGCCTGTATTTGTCCAGCTCGTGGACTAATCTCATTACACAACACTGTTTCGATCTAAAGGAACTGTCTTGAAGGAAAAAAGGAGAATGATGTAAATAGCTGGTGGAGCTAAAGTTTGGTTCTAATGTAATTAAACCTGGAGAAACTGAAGTCTTGCTCTCCAAAATTTCCCTTCAATTCCTGTTGTGGAGGTAGTACACCGAGTCATGACTTCAATGATATTGGAAAGTATTCCATTTGTTCATAGTTCTGTTTGCTGGTGAACTTTGTTCTCATGGTTCTAAGATTTTAAAGAAAAATCAATTTGTTACTTATAGTGTAAAGTTACATGATATTGATAATCTTGTTGTTGGAGAATGTGATAGTTTTTCTCCTTCTAGAGAGAACAGACTGTTCTCTATGAGTGATGCTGGATGATATGGAACTTCTTATTATTATTATTATTAGCATTAATATTTTATGATTATAATTCAGTTTCTGAGTATTATTCTGATTAAGTTTTTTATGTGCTTTAGAACTCTACAAATATATATATTTTTTGTTTTTAACTTGTTTTAGGATTTAGTATTCTACTTAGGGTTTAGGTTTCGAGATTCTATTGAAAATCAGACTGTTTTGGATAGAAGATAGATTTTTCAATGTAGCTAATATTATATCCCAATGGCAGAGAAATTCTGTTGGCAACAATGACTTCTTTCTTCATTTTTTCTGTTGGGAATCTCTACCCTCACATACAAAGACACAATGAGTGAGAGGAACTTATTAGATATTGCTGTCCTTGTTGTGGTGTGTGTGAATCTTTTGAATGATATTCTGTTCTTATTGTGGATGCCTTCAGCCATTATCTGTCTGTTCATTTTTTCAATTTCTTCTTTTGTTTCATTGGAAGAGGTTTAAAATTTGTATTTCAGGTAGCTGCAAATCTTTGAAATTGGCAGTTGTATGTATGCATGTCTGTCTGGTCATACTTTGATAGATGCTTAGCACAAAGAATACATTATTAATGTATCTTCTAGTTTTGGTGCATCAGGTGCCTGTGATGCTTTTGCTTTGCATGTATTAAACTATAACATTCCGTGTTATAAGTTATTTACAAAGAAATAAATAAAATGCACAATATACTTACAAAAAAAAAAAATGCACAATATGGAGCACGCGTATTATTAATTATTGTTTTTTTTTTTATGGAGCCAGAACACGGTTGCACGATACCCTTTTCCTTCCTAACCTAATTGGAACAGGCCTTAGTACTATTGGGCACAACTGTAATTTTATTTTTTCTTTTTCATCTTCTTGTTCGTGCATGAGGGTGTTTTGAATAATTTCTAATCCTAATACAACCGCATTTATACCTCATTAAAAAAATTAAAAATATCTTTTCGTTGCGTCCGGCTCTTGATGTGTGAATTCTCTAGTATTTTACACAATTTAATTATAAAAAAAAATGACAAAATATTTTAGTTTTTTTTTTTTTTTGAAAAATATTAACTTCGATTTCCCATGTCATAATCAAAATTTAAAAATAGCGTCAACACTATGTCTGTTTGTCAAGAAGACGTAATTCAGTTAGTAACACCATTACGTTAGTAACACCATCATATGATAGATTATCAAGAAGGAGTAGTTCAGTTATTTAGAATTTTTCAAAAAAAAAAAAAAATATATGCTGTTTAAAATATATATTTTATTTAAAATAAAATCTGTCAAGATTTTTTTAGTCGTTCAATAAAAATATTTTTGTAATACTAAATTAAAGATATAAATAAATTATTTAAAGGGTAATTTTGTTTTTCACTTTCACAAGATAAAAATTACTCGCTTCAATAATTATTTGTTTTATTTTACCTGAATTTTACAAATTTAAGATTTTATTATAATAAAAATTAAATTAATAAAACATTAAATAACAAAAATATATTTTACTAGACTTCTAAAATATCAATTTTCATAAATTTTATAAGTTTTTTTTTTAAAAAAAAATAATAATTTTGTTAACAAAAATCTCCTTTTGACTGGAGTTAGTTTGACTTTGACTGTTCAAGATAGATGGATAGGAAGTTTGTAATAGTTGCTTGCATTCAGTAGTCATTCACTAGTCATTACACTAGAGTTGTTCGCGAACAAAACTCGTTCGTTTATTAATCGAACCGAACTCGAACAAATTTTTAGGCTCGATTAATTTTCGAGCGTACTCGAACCATGTTCGCGAACGCTCGATTATGTTCGCGAACATATTATTAATTTTTTTATTATAATTTTTATATATATTATTTTTAAAAAAAAAAAGAAAAAAAATCTAGGGTTGTTACATTATACTCTCAGTCTCTCATTTTCCATCCTATTGCCTTTCTACAACAAACTCGGCGGCTGCTTACATTTTTTGGCTAAGCTGTCAATTGTCATTCATTCCCGTGAGGAGAGGATATTGGGGAAACAAGATCCGAAAGCCTCTTCACCTAGAAAGAACTCAAATCTCAGTCAAGGACTCAAGGTTGCCCTCTCAGTCGAGCATATTAGTAAGTTTAAGTTCTTATTAAATGCAGTAGATGTTCATTATTCTCTCCTCTTCTTTTTTGGCGTTCATCAAATTTTGTGGTTACCTTAATTCCTGTTGTTTTTGTTGGGGATTAACTCGAGGGAGAATGCTTGATTTGGATTTGCCTTTTTAGGCCTTTCTTTTGTTAGATTAGAATTAAATAGCTGTTTGGTGACTCCGAGAATTAAGGAAAATTAACGGAATTGGAAACTTGGAAAGAAATAAGGGAAAGAAAAGAAAGAATCTTCTATAATTGAAGAATCGGAGGATTTACTTGACTGGAACTTGAGCTGGATGCTTATCATCTCTCTCTCTCTCTCTCTCTATATATATATATATATATGTATGTCTATATATATATATATATTGTATATATATATATATATATATATATATATATATATATATTAATATATATATTTTTTATTATTTACTTGTTTCGTTTATATATATGTATATATTTATATATTAATATATATATTTTTATTATTTACTTGTTTTGTTTGAACAAGTATGTCAATACCATTCTCAAGTTCATTTCAAGAATCTTCTTCATGTCCAGCTATGGATGAAACAAATAAAGTAAGTACTGAACATATTAACTTAGATGAAAATGAAAATAATGACATCATTTGCTTAAATGATGCATTTAAGCGAAAGCAAAGAAAAAAAACAGCAAGTTGTTGGAAAGAAATGGAAGAATGGGCAGGATGACAAAGGCGGCCAAAATGACAAAGTGTTCCTATTGCAAGGTCTCATGGGTAGTGAATAAATACAGCACTACCACTACATTCAATCGACATTTGAAGTTGTGTTTGCAACGGAAAATAACTCTTGGTCAAAATCCGTCATTGAAGCAACAGGTTCTTTCATTTACTCAAACTGAATCAAATGAGGTAAGTTCTATTAATAACTTTACATATGATCATGCTAAAGTTAGAGAACTTGCTGCACAAATGGTATTAGTTCATGAGTATTCTTTTCCGATGATGGAGCATGTTTTGTTCAATAAGTTTATGAAAGCTGTTTCTCCATTTTATCAAAAAATTAGTCGTCATTGTGTGAAACAAGATTGTAAGTCAGTTTATGATCAAGAAAGAAAAAAGTTGAAGACTTTATTACACAAGGTTGAAAGGATTAACATCACTACTGATTTGTGGAAAAGTGGACAAAGTATTCAATACATGGTTGTCACTGGACATTTTGTTGATTCTAATTGGGTATTACAAAAACGTATATTGAGTTTTAAAAATGTTCTACCTCCACATACAGGTTTTATTGTTGCAGATGCACTTAGTAAATGTCTTATTGATTGGGGAATTGAAAATAAATTGGCTTCCATTACTGTTGATAATGCGTCATACAATGATGTTTGTATTCGGAGATTGAAAGGTGATCTTTTATTGAGGAAAAAATTACCAATTGATGGAAAGTTATTTCATGTTAGATGTTGTGCTCATATTTTGAATTTGCTTGTTCAAGATGGACTTTGTGAAATTGGAAGTATAGTTGATGTTGTTCGAGATGGTATCAAGTATTTAAAGAATTCCGAGGCTCGAATTAATGAATTTGTTAAAATTGTTAAATAACTTCAATTGCCTTGTAAAAAGTTGATTTTGGATTGTCCTACTAGATGGAATGGAACATATTTGATGTTGGCATCTGCTTTAGAAGTTAAGGATGTTTTCTCTCGTTATAATGATATTGATCCCGATTTTTGTTATGTTCCTACTTGTCATGATTGGATGAAAGTTGAAGAAGTAACTCAATTTTTGGCTATTTTTCATGAAATTACCAATATGATATCCGGTTCCGAATATCCCACTTCGAATTTGTTTCTTCCGGAACTTTATAGGATCAAGGAAATATTAAATGAGAAATCTTTGGACCATTCTGGTTATATGAGAGTCATGGCTGAAAAAATGGTTGCCAAATTTGATAAGTATTGGGGTGAATGTAACATGTTATTTTCTTTTGGTGCAATTTTGGATCCAAGGTATAAAATGAAACTTGTTGAGTTTGTTTTTCCCTTGCTTTATCAAGATGATTCGGATGCAAATATTGAATTGGTTAAGAAGTCATTGTATGCACTTTATGAAAGTTATGCAAGTGCATATAATGAGTGTCAATTGAGGCATGAACAAATTTCAGCAAGGTCAAGAATGGATAACAATCAATTGAGTAAGGGTAGTTATGATGGTCATGACATTGGAAGAAATGATATTACTGGAAAAGCTAAATTTGATTCTTTTGTCGGACAATCAGATTTTATTCAGCCTTTAAAATCATATTTGGACATTTATCTTGAAGAGAATGTATATATATGTGATTCCGAAGCTCATTTTGATGCATTAGAATGATGGAGAGTGAATCAACTCAAGTACAGTAGATTATCTAAAATGGCATGTGACATATTATCTATTCCAATTACTATTGTTGCTTCAAAATCTACTTTCAGTGCAGGAGGTAGAGTGATTGATAATCGTCGTGCTTCAATGTCGGTTGATACGGTTGAAATGATTTTATGTGCATCCGATTGGGTGCGTAATCTTCACGAACTTAAGAAAGACCAAAAACAGGTTTTTTTTTCCCCTTTTTTCATTTCACCTTTATTTTGTATGTATAAAAATAATATTTAATATGATTAGGAATAATTTTTATATATTTAATAAATATATCTTCTTTTTTGCAAGTGGAGGATGAACATCCATCTTTTGAAGAAATTTCTTTGTATGGAATTTATTGATTTTAGTTATTATATGAAATTTCTAGATATGAATTTATCATGCAGTGTAATTGTGGAAGACTAACTTTTATAATTATTATTTGTGCTTTTAATTTGTATCTTTTTTGAATTTTTTTAGAATTTATTATTTCATGGGAATTTTTTATAAGATTTTTTTAATTTATTGAATGGTTAAATAGTTAAATTATATATTTTTTTGTTATTTTAGAAATTTGAAGCCTTATAAAATTTAATATTATTATTATTATTTTTTAAATATGTGAACAAACTCGAACTCGAGCTCGAGTATGCTTGAAAGTTAAACGAGCGAACTCGAGCTTTATAAAAAAAATAATCGAACGAACTCGAACAAACGTTTTGGCTCGAATTATTAAACGAGCGAACTCGAACAGTGTTCGAACACTTAATCGAACGAGCTCAAATTTCGATGTTCGGTTCGGCTCGTTTACAGACTCTACATTACACTATACTTTTAGTTCGGAATATAAACAAATTTTAAAAAGAGTAATATAACGGTAGAAGAAATGCATGTATTTAACATCGTTCTCTCTCTAAGAGTAGAACTCTCCCTCTTCTCTCTAAAGAGTTGATCTCCTCTAGTTCTTCTAGCCCATTCCGTTGGACATTTCCAGCTCTCTACATCCCCTAACCTCGTTATCCATTGATTCTTCAGACCAACCCTTTTACTCTCCTAATTTATTTCTCTCACACCAACCGCTCTGTCATTTTCTTAATGGAAGATCCGGAACCTATTTTGGACCTCTCATTCAATGCATCAGCAATTAATGAGACTGCAGACAACACTTTGATTGGTAAACTTATGTCTACTAAACCGGTCAATCACACAACAATCATCTCTATTATCTCCACAACGTGGAACCTGGGACAAAATGTCAGCTCACAGCATTGGACACCAATATGATCTCATGCTCCTTTAAGAAGAAGGAACACATGCTCAAGTACGAGGATAATGGGCCATGGTCGGTGAAAGACTCTATCCTTAATCCGAAAAAGTGGTACTCCAGCCTGACAATGGAGGAGATAGACTTTTCAGAGTGCAAGTTTTAGATTCAGATCCATAATCTCCCTCCTAACCGCATGAACTTGGAAAATGCAGTGAAACTTGGAAACTTTATAGGGAAGTTTCACCAATGTGATGATGCATACCAACTCCTGGTACCTCGAAAATTTCTCGGAGTCCAAGCAAGCATCAATATCGGGAAGAGTTTGAAGGCGGGGTGCTTCATATCCAGGGAAAATGGCCAGAAATTGTGGGTGGTGTTCAAGTACGAACGCTTATCGGACTTTTGTTATTGCTGCGGGAAGGTGGACCACACAGATCAAGCCTGTACGGAACAAAAAATATCCGAGAATATTGGAGAAGAAAATCAAAGATTCGGACCATGGATGAGAACAAGACACATGAAACAATCAAGAATATTCAAGGAGGACCCGAGGAAAACCACCCCGGATGCCAAACCACTCACAGAAAACCAGTATGGGGATGAATGCAATAGGAAGTCAAATCGGAACAATACAGATTGTCCTTCTCCGCAACAAAAAAGGTACGAACCATTGACTATTTCTCACAACTCTGAATGTGTCAGGAAACCTCTTATCAACATTTCAAATTTTCCCAATCCCGCCAACTTTTCACACCTTCTTCGGACCCTCTACCTTTACCCGAGCCACTTTCCCACGCAAAGCTAGACCCCACCTCTTCCCCAAAACTACCACGTGGGCCCCCAAAACCCAGCCCAATCCAACTCCCCTCTTCCCCTCAACCTATGGACCAAAGCCCATCCATAAATTTCATTTTGTACTCCCCATACAAACCTGTATGTATCTCTGGCCCAAAATCTGTGGTACCCCAGCCCAACTGCAAAAAAAGGGTCTCCGACATTGAACAAGCCCCGCAAAAAAAGAGTAAGCATCGGAATAACCAGATCATATCCTCATTCTTCTCCCAACTCCAAATTCAACCCCCCCATCCCACGTACAACAATGATCTATCGGAACATGTGCATCAAACTCGGGACACATTAACTGAAGAAAGAGTAACCATCACACGTCGTCGGTTTATTCATGTTAAATGGCAAGCAAGAGCAACGAGGCACCATAGGGTGGTCAACAATCAAGGTTTATCATACTCTGAAACTTCTCAATGATTGGGATCGTTTGGAATTATCGAGGGCTTGATCATCCTTCGACAATTAGAAGTTTGAGAGGTTATATCAACTCTCACAGACCTGGTTTTGTTTTCCTTTCTGAAGTCAAATGTAGTAGCTCGGATAAGATTGTTAGTATTTTAAGAAACTTGGTTTTCATAATTCCGAATTTGTCCCGGCTAATGGTAGGGCTTGGATGACTGATTTTGGCTTGGAAGAATGATCTTAATATACAAATTATTGTCTCCCCACTCTCTTTCATAAATTGTCTTATTTTCTCGCAAAAATGATCCAAATCCTTGGCAGCTAACATGTGTTTATGGTCCACCAACCCCTGGTATGAGACAACAGTTTTGGGACAGCCTTGACAATATTGGTAACTCTCATGTTGGTGCATGGTTGATAATCGGGGATTTTAATTCAGTCTTGATCGGTGCGAGATAAACTTGGCGGGAAAACTATAACCTCCTCTAGTAATGGAGGCCTAAGGAGACTTATGGATAACCACGACTTGATCGACTTAGGATTTGTTGGGCCTGCCTATACATGGAATAACAAACGAGGAGGAGCTGCTAATATTCAAGAAAGGCTTGATAGAGGCTTAGCCAACGAAGCTTGGAAATTCAAATATCCGGAAGCAACCAAACCCACTTGACAGCTTTGAATTATGACCACAGACCTCTTCTCCTCCAAACAGATCCGCCTGTGGCAATCCTTCCTAAACCATCAAATTTGAATCCATGTGGATTGGGCACTCAGACACATGGGTTGTTATTGAGGAAGCTTGGAACAGACAACTTTCATTCCTAGGTAGACTAAAGACTACCAAATTGGCCTTGAAGGAATGGAACAAAAAAGTGTTTGTAATGTCCATGGCCGGATTAGTGACTTCAAAAAGAGAATCATTGAGCTTCAAAAACAGTCTCAAAATACCAATACCCCGAGAGCTGAAAATGTCCTTCAAAAGGAGCTTGATGAGCTATTGAAGCGAGAGGAATGTCTTTGGAGGGACAAAGCTAAAGCTAAATGGCTTGAAGAGGGAGACTCAAACACGAGATTTTTCCATCTTACCACTATAATTCACAGGAGGTACAATTCTATAGACTCTATTCTTTCTTCTCATAACATTTGGCTTTCTAATAGACAGGATATTGGAGGGGCGTTTCAAGCATACTACACTAATTTGTTCACGACCAACAACCCTCGGTTTCCACCTAATTTCTAGAACCTCATCAACCCTATGGTTACTCAAGCGGATAAAAGAAGACTGAATGCAATCCCCGGGGAAGAGGAAGTTAAAAGGGTTGTGTTTGAAATGGGGAGTCATAAGAGTCCCGGACCGGATGGTTTGACAGTAAATTTCTACAAAGCCTAATGGAGCATTGTTAGGAAGGCACTGATTTCGAAATTCAGCACATCTTCAAAGCAATGGTACTATTAAGGAAGCCCATAATCACACGTTCATAGCCTTAAAACCCAAGTCGGTTAATGCTACTAAGGTTGACCAGTTTCGTCTCATTGCACTGTGCAATGTGTTCTTCAAGTTCATCACCAAAATCATAGCCAACAGATTGAGATCGGTCTTGGAAAAAATTGTTCATCAATGCCAATTAGCGTTCATCCCCAATCTCTCCATTAATGATAATATTATCATTAACCATGAGTTTATGCATTTTCTCAAAGGAAAGAAGGGTAAGAAAGGGTTCATGGCTATTCAACTTGATCTAGCCAAGGCGTACGATAGAGTGGAGTGGAAGACACTTATGCACATGCTAAAGCAACTGGGCTTTGACAGCAAGTTTATTGGGATGGTCAATAATTGCATCTCTTCCCCACAGTTCTCCATTCTACTTAATGGCTCCCGTTTTGGGTATTTTAAGTCGGGTCGAGGAAAAAGGCAAGGGGACCCCATGTCCCCAACCTTATTTACTATCTATTCGGACATCCTATCAAGACTTATTTCCAGGGTGAAGAAGAAGGGAAGATTAGTGGCATTAAGGTGTCCAGGCATAGTCCTAAAATTACACATCTTATGTTTGTCGATGACCTTGTCATCTATGGTAGGGCTACAATACTTGAAGCTGCTGAGGTGACTAAATGCTTAGAAACCTATTGTGAGTGGACGGGTCAACAAGTTAATTGGAACAAATCTTCGGTGCACTTCAGTAGGAACGTGGACAGTCAGCAAAAAGGGGAAATATCTAGAGTCTTGAATATTCAAGAATGCAAACATAAAGGAAAGTACTTAGGGCACCCATTTTGTCACTTGAAGACTAAGTCAGAGGCTTACAAGGAGATTTTGGAAAGGCTGGATAACAAACTGGCAGGTTGGAAGCAGAAGACATTATCAATGACATGTAGATTAGTGTTAATAAAATCAGTTGCACAGGCGATACCATCTTTTATTATGCAGGTAATCCTTTTGCCTAAAAGCATACTGGCTAAGATGGACAGGAAACCGAGGGACTTTTTTTTGGGATATACAGATGATAAGCCTCATCACCTGTATCTTAAGTCTTGGGACTCTATCTGCACGCCTAAAATAGAAGGAGGGCTAGGGCTAAGGAAGATGGAAGACCTTAATACTGCCCTAGTGACTAAGCTAGCTTGGAACCCGACGATCCCAACTCGGAAGACATGGACCAAATTGATCAAAGCTCGCTACCTAAGGGGGAAGCAGATCCTGGACGCACGGAAGTCAAGGTCTACAGTGTTATGGATTTGAGGTAGTATTTTGCAGAGTATCAAGATCCTAAGAGTTGGAGCGTGTTTTCAGCTAGGAGTCAACTCTTCTCTCAATATCAAAGATGATCCCTGGCTACCGACTATGCAAGATTTTTGAATTCCACAGGATGTGGCAATCCCTACTCATATTTCGAAGGTTAGTGATCTAATGGAGCAAGATGGAAAGAACTGGAATCCTAGTATTATCTCTACTATCTTTCCCGGGCACATTCAGGATAAAATTATGAATACTCCTATTTTCGACATGGAGCAAGACAACCCGGTGTGGACTCCCTCCACGATAAGGAGATTCACTGTGAAATCCACACACAGGCTCATCACACAACATACTGGTCAGGTATACGAAGGGACTCAAGACAGAAATGGAACCTAATTTGGGAAGCAAAGCTACACAACATACACAAGATCCTCCTTTGGAAGCTACTGAGAAATGGAATGCCAACTCTTGACAGAATTCAAAAATTCAATCATAGTATAGATAGTCAATGTTACCTTTGCCAACAGGAACCGAAGACTATCAATCACCTTCTGCTCCACTGCCCCATCATCAAGTTTTTGTGGTGGACATCCCCTTGGCAAATCAAAATTGAAGCTTTCAACAACTTGTCGGTGGAAGAATGGATCCAATTCATTGTAGGAGATCGGAATACCTTGCCAATACAGTCATCAGAGAAACAAAAAATGACTCAATTTTTTGTCATTGCGATTGAACAGGTATGGTTTGAAAGGAACAAGATCTGGAAGGAGAGTAAGCGCACGTATTGGGCTGAATTAGCTAAAGTCATATATAGAAATTACCTCAAATATTGGAGGGCTGCTCAGAGAAAGCAAATTGGACGAAAACAGAATATCGGTGGCGGAACCCAAGAGAAGTGGCAACCCCCACCTACAAGGGAGCTAAAGATCAATTTCGATGCCGCACATAAAGAGGGGAAATCAACCGCAGGTGTGGTCCTCAGAAATTCCGATGGATTGGTGTTGGGAGCTTGGCTCAACCACTTCAGTTCCGACAACCCGTACTGTGCCGAAGCGAAGCGGCTACCCAAGCACTTAGAAAGGCAGCGAAACTCAATCTGGATCGTGTGACTGATAACTCTACTTTTTGTAGAGTTATTATTATTTCTTAAGCTTGATTTGAGTTAAGAAGGAGTGATATGTCTTTTATTTTCGGTAATTTTGTGCTTATTTCTATTAATTGTTGTGTGATTATTTTATTTAGGGAAATGACTGAAATTTAAGGAAAACAAGTGAAATCGGGGACTGAATTGAAGATGAAACAAAATTGAGGGACTTAATGCAAAAGTGAATTACAAGGAGTTTGGGCCATACAAATTGTAAGGAGCCAAAGAAATTGATTGGGCTGATATGTGAAAATGAAGAAAACAGGAAGTAAAGGAAAAGAAGCCCAATTAGTCCAAGAAATTGATGAAAGAAAAAGTCAAGAGGAGATGGTCTGACAGAATGAATTGAAGGAGGAATTGGATTATTCCTAATTAATGGAAATTAAAGGAAAAGGTGGAGAAAATTCAGGAAGTAAGTGCTATTTTTTGGGAGTCGGGTGTGAGCTTCAGCGATAAAGAGTGAAGAATTTTCTTAATTTGGAGGACGTCGGCAGAGAGGAAAAAAACAGAACGAGAGTAATTTTTTATAGAAGAAATTCTGTAATTAGATATAATTCGGAGTTGGACAGTACGAGAGAGACAATACAGAAGACATTCTGTAATTAATCACTTCTTAGTGAAAGCATTGAAGGAAGAACAAAGAGAAGACATTCTCAAGTTCAAGATCGAAGTAATCTGATTGAATTCAAGACGTTGTGCTTGAATAATCAACAAAGGGGAGATTTCAAAGCTTTCATTTTAAGAAATTAGTTTGATTACTTGTTACTTTCTCGTTGACATCTCTGTAATCATTTATTTTATTCTGTTGAATTTTTACAGAATGATTATGGAATCTGTTTTGTTGGGTTTTGAATCTGAAATTATGAGCTAAATTTCCATAAACTAGGCTAGTTGGAACTTGTTATGTAAACTCTTGATTTGTGGGTATTGAAGCTATATATTGTTTGACAATTCTCTCACGTGTTTATCAATTGAATTTCTACTATTGATTAAATATCTTTGGTTGATAAATGAGTTAAGGCTTGGATCCGAAAGGATTAAGGTTTAACATACACAACACTTGCTTGATGCTTGATTGAATTTTGTGAATTCGACTTTGTAGTTGTATAAACATATATAATTACCCCGCATAATCCATTGAGAATTTTGGATGTTTACTGTTAAGTCCTAATTTATAAACTGCATAGACATATGAGTTTATTGTTGTGGACTGAAATTATGTGATGTTGAAAAACATGCATATGTTTTGAGAAATTCTGGATTAATTGCTACAGCATTGCTATAACATCAGTACAACATTGGCCATCTTTAATACATAACAAAGGAAAACTAGTCTAGTGCTCAATTAATTTGATATCTTCTTGATCCGATTGTCTGCGTTCCGTTCGTTCACGGTGTTTTACAAATAGTTTTATGTTTTTTTCTTAATTGTTTAATTGCATTTACTTTTCGAGTAGATTTAGTCAACAAGCTATCTATTTGATCTATTTTTAATCCACACTTTATTACGTGCATTTCACAATATTTTCTAAACAATCCCTGTGGATCGATATCCGATACTTAAATACTATATTACTTGTTAACAGTGTATACTTGCACTCTGTGTTCCATATTTTGCACAACAGTGACCATAGAGGGAGATGCACAAAACATGAAAATGGCTATGCATAGACTATCTCGGTTCGAAGATTGGAGGGCAAAACAGAGAATTGATGAAGGAAGAAGACTCTTAGCTCCTAATCGTTTTTGGTTTTTGAAATTCTCTCCACTGAACTGCAACACTTGTGCACATGTTTTAGCACAATGGACATTTCATTCTAACTTCAGTGGAGAAGTTGACCCACCCAGATTTGGGGTTTATTCCCAAAATGGTGTAAATTTTGAGATTATTCCCAAAATGGGGTTACTTTTTTAGCAACTTCTCAAAATGAGGTACCTCTACTTTGGCAAAGTAGATGCTCAATATTTTATTAAAAAAAATTGAGTCTCTACTTTGCCAAAATAGAGGCTTATTTTTTTATTAAAAAATATTCACCTCTACTTTGGTAAAGTAGAGACTGAATATTTTTTAATAAAATATTTAAATATAATTTCATATTTTTTTAAAGTTATTTATAAATTTTAATTTTATCATTTTCTAATAATATTAATTTATAAATATTTTTTTAATATAATTTTCATAATATATATTATATTTATTGTTAATTATTATCATTATATTATATTTAAAAAAGTGATGTAAAAATTAATTGAAATTATAATATATTATAATATTAAAATAATATTTTATGTAATTATGTGAAGTAATTTTTTTTATTTGTGTTTATATATTCAATTAATTTTAATTTAAGATTTATTTTTATATTTTTGAATTAAGTAATTTAATAAATTTATATTATATATTGACATAAAAATATTTTATTCAAATAAAAAATCTTTTATATATTTGATGATTTTTTTTTTTAAAATCTAATATATGACATGAAATAACAAGTCATTAATAATTTTTTAAAAAATCGTTCCACACTTGAATAACAAAAGATTCTTATATTTTTGCTTTTTTAACTCTTTCAACTAATTATTATTATTTATTTGAAAACTTGTATTTATATTTTTAAGTAAATAATTTAATAAATTTATATTATTTATTTACATAAAAAATATTTTATTCAAATAAAAAAATATTAAAATTATATTCACATATATATATATAATATAATAACCACTAATTGAAAAAAAAAAGAAAGAGGAGTCAAACTAAATCCCGTGAAAATATATATATATATATATGGAAATAATTTTAATATTTTTTTATTTGAATAAAATATTTTTTATGTAAATATATAATATAAATTTATTAAATTATTTACTTAAAGAATATAAATACAAGTTTTAAAATAAATAATAATAATTAGTTGAAAGAGTTAAAAAAGTAAAAATATAAGAATCTTTTGTTATTCAAGTGTTGAATCATTTTTTAAAAAATTATTAATGATTTGTTATTTCATGTTATATTAGACTTTTTTTTTTTAAAAAAAATCAACAAATATATAAAAAATTTTTATTAGAATAAAATATTTTTTATGTCAATATATAATATAAATTTATTAAATTACTTAATTCAAGAATATAAAAATAAATCTTAAATTAAAATTAATTGAATATATAAACACAAATAAAAAAAATTACTTTATATAATTACATAAAATATTATTTTAATATTATTTTTTTTAAACAAATTATTTTAATATTATAATATATTATAATTTCAATTAATTTTTACATCACTTTGTTAAATATAATATAATGATAATAATTAATAATAAATATAATCTCTATTATGAAAATTATATTAAAAAATGTTTATAAATTAATTTTATTAGAAAACGATAAAATTAAAATTTATAAATAACTTTAAAAAAAATAAGAAATTATATTTAAATATTTTATTAAAAATTATTCAGCCTCTACTTTGACAAAGTAGATGCTGAATATTTTTTAATAAAAAATAAGCCTCTACTTTGGTAAAGTAGAGACTGAATATTTTATTAAAAAGAATTGAGTCTCTACTTTGCTAAAGTAGAGGTACCCCATTTTGGGAAGTTGCTAAAAAAGTAATTTCATTTTGGGAATAATTTCAAAATTTACACTATTTTGAAAATAATCTCAAAATTTACACTATTTTGGAAATAAACCCCAGACTTGATGCTTTAGTTAATGGGTCGGGTCATTAAGTACTTTTTTTACTGCTTCATTTCATTGTATTGTTACCTTTGCTCAGTAATGAAAATTCAGCTTACAAAAAAAAAAAAAAAAAAACGGTAGAAGAAGGAAAAAAAAACAAGGGATTCAGAGAGAGAAATTCTAATAAAATCCATCCGCCCCCAAAATCAGGAGTACTAAAACCCTAACCTCTCTTCCCGCTAAATTTTGTTACTTTTCCCAATCTCGCTAGGTTCATACTTTTCCATCAGTTCCCAAAATACTCTCACATTCACCATTGTAATTACCAGTTATGTACGCCGGAGATTCGCAGCAGCAACAACAGCAGCAGCAGCAACAGCAACATCCTCCCGGACCACTGCTGCCTCCTGGTCCACCGCCGCTGCATCATCTCCAACACCAGCAACCGCATCCACATTCTTATCCACACCCTCACCAACAGCAACAGCAGCAGCAGCACCACCACCAGATGCAAGGTGGCGACTTTGCGAGGGGCCCGCAACCTCCTCCAGGTCCCCCGCAGATGATGCGGCAGCCTTCTGCATCTTCCACTACCCTCAATGCTCCGCCTCCTCCTGACTATCATCCTCATCCATCATCTGCTCAGCCCCCTATTCTCCACCCTCACCCCCCTTTTGACAGTAAGCTCTCGCTTTATTTTTGTTGTTGTTGTTGCTGTTTTGCTTTTCCCTTTTAAGTGATTGTGGAATTATACACAGGTAAAATGTAGGTATTTTTTTGAGGGGATTGTATGATTGGTTTGATTCATTGACGTTTATTTTCAAGTTAGAAACAGTAAATATAATGGCGAACTTGGGCAAAAGAGAAAAAATGTAAATTTAAAATGGCAGTGTTCTCAACTTCTTTACTTGAGTTATTGGTTTTGGTAGTAATTGATATTAGCCTTTGCCTCATCTGAATTCTCACTTCAATGGACCTATTTTTATTTTTATTTTTTATTTTGTTTTTGCTTTTGTTTTCTCTTCTTGAAAGTATTTAAAGTTGCTGAAAAATTATATTATTTTTTTTTCTTGTGTGTTTCTTTCTGGTGGATAAAATAACTAAGCAGAAATGAATTGTGAACTACTAGGACACTTATGAGTTTTGTGGTATATAATGATAGTGGCATGCAAAGATGCATTAGATATTCTATTTTTCTGTATCTAGAGTTTTTGTTGTCAAAAATTATTTTAATCCGTTAGTTACCCGAAGGATTCATACGAATTCAGTTCTAGAGCCTTTAGTTTTGTTCTGTTTTATCGTATGAGTCTTATTTGGATGTCGCTTTAGGCAAGTAATGAGTAGTTCCAGTACCACTAGGCTTTGATTTTTAGGGGTGTATAATATTTTAATGCACTCATATGTTAGTGTGATTGTGTATGTTATTTTGTTGTGTGCCTAACTGCTGCCACCTTACTTTGGTTAATGAATCCTAAATACTGCAGTAATGAATTCTTTGATTTCTTCGCGTCCTTCTCTTATTCTGGGAAGTTCAAACCATAAAGCAGTCATTTGCTTTCTATCTCCAATTGTTGGTTCTCTTTAATTGGGCTTCTAACCTTTAAACTATACAACTCACTTCCTGAACAATTTGTCCTTGTTTGACAACAAAAGAGACCTCCTATTAATCCTAGGATGCCAAATTAATTACTTTAATTGCCTATTAAAGATGACATTGTTTGGAGATTCTTTTGAATGAATAAGAGATACTGACATTGATAGGCTTTTATAGCTTCCTGTTTAAACAGTTATCTAATACAATTCTGAAGCAGAAACGGATAAGGAATAAGGTTAAAAACCCTTGTTTCCTGTTGGTTAAATAATATGTTGTTTTTTGCTTCTTTTTCTATTTCAAGATAAAAGCTATTTTGATTTTTTTGAGTTTTATAGGTTTCTTTTCACTTTCGCTTTTAGATTTTTGAGGTCCAAAGTATCACTTGTTAGGTTATCTTTCATCTCACTATGACGCTGAGCGTTCTCTCTATTTTCATTTTTTACTTTTTGTTGATTATGCTTTCATAAATAGTACTTTTCCAGTTTGAAATCTCCCTATGCTGGAATTCCTTGTAATTTACATATTTTTTCTGCCTATTTTAATATCTGTAATCTAGTCAAACTAGAGGTAGATTGGACAACCTTTTCAGGGTTAGTTCTGCATCAATTGCTTTTTGCAGACTAAAAATTACTGCATTCTTCCTAACATATTTCTCCAAAAATTTCTTGTGCATTTTTATGTTCAGCAGACATCATTACTATGTGATTATACTTCTTAAATCCTTGACCTTTTTAATGTTTTAATTTTTGATTTTTCTGTTGTGTTAAAAGGGGGCTTGGGCATTTAATCTTATCATTTAGTCTAGTCTGGCAGGACAGAACATAATCTGGAGAAGGTTTCCAATGGAACTACCAGAAGTTTTACTGTAAACCCGTGGTATTGGAATATATTAATATTTTCTGCTAAGGATCTGTTATTGAGCTTGCTAACTGTAATGTTTCATCAAAATGAGTATGCATGAACAATGTCTTATTGGATGTTCTAGTAAGCACCAACTAAACGAGTCTCCTACACAAAGCTTAGGTTTCTAGACTGTATCTAGACAATGATTCTAGAGCTGAGAAATTACATTTAAATTCAGTTGGAAATCAAGATGTGTGTTTTTTTTAAGTTTGAGCATTTGTAAATTTTCCATAGTTATACATTAATAATATAATTAAGACAATCTTTCTTTTTTTTTTTTAAGTAGAAAAGTTGGTCAAATTTTCAATGAATAATTATTTTTGCAGAAAATTTTCTTGAAATTGAGTACATAGAACCAAAGTATGAAAAAGTTTAAAACTTTTTTGATTTTGATTCGCTTCATCGTTGCAGCTCATGCGGATAATTTTGCTGCAAAAAGAATGAGAAAAGTTGGACAAAGAAGAGCTGTTGATTATACCAGCACAGTTGTCCGATATATTCAGGTAATGGTTGACAAAGCTAATCTTGTAATACAACCATATGCTATGAGAGATTGCTTCATTTACTATTTCATGTAATTCATGACCAAAATGGTAATAATATATGTGTAAGTAGAAGATTGACTTTTGTTTGAAATTGTAAGTTGTATCAAATACATCTATTAGTTTCCATTTGAAGTGTACAAACAAAAGTCCTATATGTTTTTATACTTAAGGCATGAATGATTAAAATTTGACACTTCGTATTTACGTTAATCCCTGCATTTTTCCTTTTATTTTTTTGACAATATTTCACACCCTTTAAGAAAAAACTAAAAGTACTTACATTGATGTTTCTAAAAACTATGTAATTTTTCCAAAGTGACAAACTATGTATTGTACTGTTCATCAACAGGTTTAATGGAGTATTGGTGGGACAGTGGCTGAACTGGAATATAACAAAAAATAGAATTAAGATACAAAATAGTGTATAGTATTATTATGGAATAATTAATTAGTAAAATAATCAAAAAAATAATTTTTCAAAATTTCATATGATCAAAATCAAATGATGAAAAGAATTAAAAAATTATTCTTTTCAATAAACACAAAATATTGCAATTTTATTGGTATTGGCTGGTTTCTTCACTGGATCTTTACCATTTTTGGGCCGGTTCTCACCAGTTTTACAGGTTCACTAGTTTAATGGTTCAAACCAAATTGGAAAGGGATTGGTTTCTAGTTCAATTGGTTGAATTGGCTAGTCCAGTCTGGTTTTCATATCCGTGCAATGATATAGTGGGAAATGCTTTTCAGTAGATATTTATGTATATTCTCCACCTAAGGTGCTTCCCCTTCATCTATTAGAAATGGAACCATCTCTATGGAAGGAGCAAAGAAATGAAAGAAGGGTGTGGTGTAAGATTTCTGCTGAGTTGATTTATAGTTTAGTGGTATTAATTTTAAACAAATGCTGGATTGCTTATTTTATGTGTATTTGGTTATTATAAAATGTTTTACGTCAGAGTTGCTTAATAATAAAATAGTTACCAGTTACACCACTGTCTTTTAACGTTTCTCCCACAAGAGACATTGACTTATTCAGATTCATCTGCTCTTGGTGAGAATTTCCTACAATTTGAAGTAAGTTTTATTCGTTGATCATGAATTGAAATTCTGCATATGTACTTTTCTGCAGATTCGCATGTGGCAACGAGATTCAAGGGACCGGACAGTCTTACAACCTACCCCTGCTGCAGCAGTTGATGTGAGTTTTCTTTTTTTTTTTTAAGTATTTTTAATTCGTTTCTTCCTCATCAGCTATAATGTTGGTGCAGCTTCGGTAGAACTATGTTGTCCTTTTGATAATCTTTAAATACTGTGTTCAACCCGTTGCTCACCTACAATGGATAATCTCTTTTAGATAAAAGGATTAAATTTATGTAGAAAATAAGAAATTAGAGAAAGAGATGAGGTTTCTTAAGAGAAAAAGTTTGAGAAATATGTCAATACATCTATCCTGTCTCAGTCTCTTTTTAAATCTCCTAATGCTACATTTTCTAAAATACTAGATGCTATGGCCTAGAGAGATGATGGAAAAAATAAAATGTCAAAAAGTAGCTTATAAGGGACATGCATTGATATTTCAGAATCCTGTTATCCCCTTCTACCTATATCACGAATATTTCCAGCCAAGGACATCACCATGTAGTCTTGAAAGATTTTCTATGCACGAATTCATGTACAGTATTAGGACTGACTTTTCCCATTCACCATATGATAAATTCCCAATGCTTCCTTGCTCTGTGAAGTCAAATGGAGAGTCTGTTATAAACCATATGAATAGTATATCATCCTCAATGTAATTTCCTTCTTTCCTTAAACAACGAGATGTTGATTTCTCCTATTGATGCAGATGTTGCCCACTGCAGCCTATTTAGATAATCCTTCAACAAGTTTTGCTGCAAAGTTTGTTCATACATCTCTCAACAAAAATCGTTGCTCTATTAATCGTGTTTTGGTAAGTTGAAGCATATTTCTTCTCTTTCTTGTTTTTCCTCTATTTACATTTTAGTATTCACTAAATATTGTTATTTTAAATAAGTAGTTCGGGGGGAGGGGGATGGTGTGTGAGCATGCATATTATGGATTCCATGGTCTATGTTTTCTCTAATCTCTTGCTGATTTTCTGGTTTAAAGTGGACTCCTAATGGGAGGCGCCTCATCACTGGTTCTCAAAGTGGTGAATTCACCCTCTGGAATGGCCAATCATTTAATTTTGAGATGATCTTACAGGTATGAGATGCTAAGTTCCGTTCTGTTTACTGAATTTCAATAAGATTCTTTAGTGTCTTTTTATTTTTCACTTGTAGGCCCATGATCAAGCAGTCAGGTCAATGGTATGGAGTCACAATGATCTTTGGATGGTTGCTGGTGATGACGGAGGCACGATAAAGTATTGGATCTTGAGGCTAATGATTATGAGGGTTCTCTTCTTACTTTATCTGTCAATACATTTCTTCTAAGTTTGTGTACTTTTGGTGGCAGGTATTGGCAAACCAACATGAACAATGTCAAAGTCAATAAGTCTGCACATAAAGAATCAGTGCGTGACTTAAGGTACATAAAGTCCCCAAGTTCCTTGCTTGAAGCTTAGCTTAGTTTTATGTTTACATTAAATTACACCTTGACTAAACGTTTAAGCTCATGGAAAGTGGTCTAATTTATCTGCTTTACACACCCCTTGTAGTTGTGGGTTGAATAATTAATCTTTGAATAAAATGCTAAACATTTGGACATAATATTTTAATGGGTATCAACAAGGTTGAAACACAACTTCCTGCTTTGGAACCATGAATAAAATATGAGATGGGGCAAAGTCTCTAATTCTTCATCTTGTGAAGTGAAAATACATTGTATTCTTCATCTTATAATAAATAGGGAACTAATGACTTCAACATCTGAGAAACTACCTAACCAAGCACCTTGAGTTGAAAGATTCCAAACTAATTTTCCTAATATATTTACAGCTGATGATCACTGGCACATTTAAATCTATGTTTTTTTCTCATCGTTTCCTTGCCCTTGAAAAACATTTTTGATTGTGTATCGTTTTGTTTGACTTGGTTTTTTGGGCATAATTGGATAGCCAAGGAGTATCATGCACCATAGATCTACTTCTTGGAATTAACTTCCTATCATTTCATATATAGAAAACATAGCAATTATTGAATCTGAACCTTTATGATTTGGCATCCAATTTTTTGGAACAGCTTCTGCAGGACTGATTTGAAGTTCTGCTCCTGTTCTGATGACACTACTGTTAAAGTATGGGACTTTGCTAGGTGTCAAGAAGATTGCTCTTTATCTGGTAATGTCTCCTGAATATTTCAAATTACAAATTAGTTTGTCCAAATTTTTTGGATGTTTGATCACATTGTATCTAAACCCCTTCTTCTTTTCATCTTTTATTTATAATTTGTTCTATTTGGCTTTAGATTATGCTCACCCCTGTTTAATTTCCATTTCCTGAAACAAAACAATAACCATCTCACTCAGTGACAGTTTACGATATTATCTGCATGTTTTTAGTTTCTTTTTGGTATAGAGCATTACAGGAGAAATTGATTGGGTGTTTTTTTTTTTTTTTTTCACAGTTCCAGGAGATGTTTGGTTGCTGGTGCTTTTGTCTTGATTATTCCTTACATCTAAATTGAATTCTAGAACTCTTGTTTAGATACCCCAAAATGATTATCACATTTTTCTGAACATGAACACATTTTCTATCCGTAATCTAATCTCCTTAACTTGGATACTGATTCCATTATATATGGATCTCATCACTAACCTCTTTATTAGTTAGCAAGAATATTTCTGATTATATATAATCATCTGCTCTCCTAAATTTGTGTGAAGTGAAATATTGGAATCTAATTATGGATGTAGAGAATAATCTCAGCTTTACACATTTTCTGGCTTTTCTTCTTTTATATATTTCAATTGGATAGGAAATGTATGCCAACCCTTTTATCATTTGGTAACCTATACGTATCTTTTGGACTCAGGCAGGCCATGGGTGGGATGTGAAAAGTGTTGACTGGCATCCCACGAAGTCTTTGTTAGCATCAGGTGGGGTGATTTGCCTTTAATGATGGTGAATTTTCACAGCCAAATTCTAATTCTTTTCTTTTGCTTCTGCTAGGTGGAAAAGACAATTTGGTTAAACTTTGGGATGCAAAGTCTGGAAGAGAACTTTGTTCATTGTCAGTAATGTTTTCATTTGTATTTCAATTCTGTTCTGCAGCTTTGTTGATAACTTATGCTTGTTGTTTTCTAATGATTTGTTCTGGGTTTCAGTCATGGACATAAGAACACGGTGCTTTCTGTTAAATGGAATCAAAATGGAAACTGGGTCTTAACAGCTTCAAAGGATCAAATTATCAAGGTTAAAGGATAACCTTTCTATTAGCTATTGTGTCAAGTAGAGAATAACCATAGTTGTGTTCAACATCCTAACTGTTTGGTTATCCTTCTCATTGACAGCTATATGATATAAGGGCAATGAAGGAGCTTGAGTCTTTCCGTGGGCATCGGAAGGATGTTACTGGTATGCTTCCACATTAGTCATTTTGTATTTTCCATGTAATGAAGACTGGCTAGTTTTGTATATTGATGTGACTGAATATTTTCTTGCTGATTTCATTTGATGGTTTAACACATATACATGTAAAACCCTAGAATTGGAAATTACTAATTACAAATCACAATCCTGAAGAATAGTAATTCTACTGATTAATCTATCCCACTAATTAAGAGTGTATTTGGATAATTAGAAAAAAGTAAAATTTTAAATTTGAATAAAGTTTATTTTACAAAAAGTGATTTTAATTTTCTAGATTGAAAAAAAGTACTTATTCTGTTGTTGTATAAAAATTTATTTTGAACATAATAGGTATAATATGTGTATAATGATAAATTTATAATTTTAATATTTTGTTTAATTTGATATTTTGAGTTCTTCACCAATAAAAATTATTTTTTTGATGTTTTTTTGGTAAGTGATTTTGGCAGATATGATAGATGAGATATTTTGAGTAGGTGATATTGAAACACCTTTTTGAAAATAAAAAAAGAGAAATATTTATTTTTATTTTGAGTGTTGTCCAAATCAATACCAAATATTTACATTCGGAAAAGTCGCTTTTCAAAAAAAAAAAAAAAGCTTTCCAAATGCAAACTATGTGATCTATACAGCTTTACATAACAAAACACCTGCTCAAGCTGGAGTATAGATGTTAATCATGCGTAGCTTGTTATGAAGATAGTCAACTATGCAAGTTATTCTCCTGTCTTCATGCTGCTATTTTGCCACTTCACACTAGGGATTCAAACTGGTAAAAAAACTACAAGCTAACAAAAACAACAAAACATAGTTGCATAGATCTGGATAGATTGAGAAATTATGTCAAAGCAGTTCTTTTGAACATGTCTTAATACAAGATCCCCCTTTTGTATTTATTTCGTTGATTGAAATTGTTCTAAGTATTCCTTTAAGTAGAACTGGCTAGTCATTGGAAAGAGGATGCCCTAACTTCAACTTATCATTTCTTTCATTACAAAAGCACTCCAATTTCCACGGCACATCTTTGATATCCTTTTGTAGGTGTCCTGAAATAGGAAATAACTCAGAAATTGAGCTGGTTGCCAGAGTAAAATTATCTTATGTGAGGCAAAGCTCCATATCACACAAGTCTAAGTATGTTCAATGCAGAGCTTGTTCTTCTAGGCAAATGCTACCTTTGCACCTTTTTGAGGTTGTCTTGCCAGAAGTGGCTTTGTCAACACCATTTTCCTTTTCTTCAACAAAGTTTCTAGAGCTAATTTAATTACAGTATGAAAAATTCACTACAGTAATTGGATTGGATTCAATACTATCGCAAGAATGAGTTCATATGGGAACCATGAACTACTGCCAAAGACTATGCTGATGTAAATTTATTTTTGCATTGCTCAGTTTCTGATTTATCTCTTTTAGATAATTTAATGATTTTCTGCTCTTTCTATTTTTATTCTGTTTATCATGGAGGAACTTTATGAAATTCATTTTCTTCTAAATTCATTCACACATGTTTTTTGTCTTCTAAATAAGATTTTCTTCTAAATCTTATTTGTAACTAAATCAAATTAAGTTGTCCACTTATTCATATGACTTAGTTACTCTTTTTTTTTTTTTGTCCTTTCGATTTTCTTGTTTATAGCATTGGCTTGGCATCCTTTTCATGAAGAATATTTTGTTAGTGGGAGTTTCGATGGATCAATTTTTCACTGGCTTATTGGGTAAATTCTCTGCTTCAACTTTTAGTCTCCTGATGAAGTTTGTTAGACATTCTTTAGAGCATGTTATACTGTGAACTTTTTCTTTGGGCAACATAGCATCTCAGATGGATAATGTGTGAATTATATTGTTCTGTTCCCTTCATTTGAGTTTGTGTTCTGTAAGATTCTAGTTTTCTTTCTAACTTAAAATTTTCACTTATTTCCCTTTTTTTTTTTTTGGGGGGGGGGGTGTGGGATTAATCAATTTGGTTCTCGAACTATTTATGCTTGGCCACTTTAGTCTTTTTCTTTTTTTTCTTCCAGTTGTATCTCTTTTTATCCAGTTATTTTGAATGGGATATTAGCCAATTTCAAGCAAGTTTAGTCTACAATCTTTAATTTTTAACTGTTTGGTCATGAATTATTTGAAGAATGTAATTTGTGTGATTTCTTTCACTAAAAATGGATAAATCTACCAAGTATGTAAATTATTTATTTATTTCCTATTTTTAATAATTTACTATGAAGTAGATCTAATATTTTATATTTGGTGCACCCTATTGTTATTCTCTAGATAAGTTGCAAATTTCTTTTAGTTACTATGTATTTCTTCCAAATAGTCTTTCACCAGCTACATGTTTGAATGACTTTTCATTAACAAATAGAGAGGAACAGGGAAACAAATATACTTGTTTTCTTTTGATGTAAGCTTATATTGGTATGCATCTCAGTAAATAACATCATGATTTCAATTTTTAGGACTTGTGCTGTATATGTATTAACCTTCTAGGTATTCCTTCTTATCATTAGATACAAATTTCTTTAATGCGCAGGCATGAAACACCTCAGGTCGAAATTTTTAATGCCCATGACAATAGTGTTTGGGACCTTGCTTGGCATCCTATTGGATATATACTCTGCAGGTAAACTTTAATATGAACAGGTCTACATGCTGTTTGAACTTCTAAATGTTTTCCATTAAATTGTAGACCTCTTTATATTTGCTGTAATTTTTAACATGATACAGTTGGAAATCATCTGCTCTGGAAATTTGTTCCATCTTTTAAATACAAAATGTTGAGGCCGTTACTGTTGACCTTGTCTTTTTTTTTTCCTAAAAAAAATTGTGTAGCTCAACCATGTACAGAAATTCCTGCAAATATCATTAATTGGGAGCTGAATCATTATCCATAAAGAAAGGTTCTAAACAAATCCTTCATTGAATAGGACTTGCATTATAAACCATAACTAAATAAAGATTAGGAAACTATGATTCTAAATAGATTTCAAATCAGCTTCTTAATTAGAAACCAACTAAAACTTTTATTTTTGAACATAGTAAATTACTGAAAGTCTAAAACTCCAACTATGACTCTCAAACTAAAATGCTAGGATTAAGACTATATTGTAGACTCCTTACACATTGATGAATTGTCCATTTGCATAGCTCTTTCTTGTTCTCCACCAATTATGCTCATAATTTTTTATTTAATATACGCTGAATGTCTCTCTAAAGCTCTATAGCTTGCAGTTTAGCATTGTCCAGTAAGGAATGATGTGAGAAATATTATGTGATGAAATTCTTCATGTGAAGCCAAATGGAGATGCCTCTTGGGGCAATGGGGTTGTTTGTAGGGAACTGGCATGAAATTTTGCTTCTTATGATAGTCCCTTATTTTATTTTTTCTATGAGGTATTGCTTCAAAAGATGAATAAATTTGTCTTGGAGTCTGCAATAGAGTTACTGTAGGGCCATTGAAAGGCAATTTTTATTTTCCTTGATAGGTAGGTAAGAAGAAAGGATACTTTCGTACTGATCCTGCTTATGATATTTAGGTATATTAAATTGAGGTAAATGCACTAAAAGTTTTAAAAAGTGGCATGATATTAGAGCGGGAGGTTTTGAGTTTAAATCTTTGCTATTGCTCCCATTTGATGATTATTGAGCACGTGTTTGGTTTTGTTGAAAAATTGTGACCGGTCCACTGAGGGGGCATGTTTTTAAAAAGAAATTTAATCCCTTTCTATTAGTTTAAACTTATTTATTGATTTTCCCCTTTCTCAAGAAACTTCTATGAAATATTCCTTTGCTCATCTTAGAGACCCTTGAGGGTTTATTCTGTATCTGTTAGAAAAATTATTCGTTTTCCTAATGGATTGACTGCTTGTTTTGAGTTTTATGTACTATACTTCACCTTTTGTATAATCATCTTCCTTTTTTCAGTGTTCATGTTTGTAGTTGTGTATGGTGTCACACTAAAGAGTTCAATAGTTTGCCTAAAGTGCCCTTTTAACTGATGGATGGAGTTCCCATTTCTTGGAAAAAATACCCCAAAACTTATTTGTAAAAGGCAGATTTTATTTACTAAAAGATTTTCTGTTCCCTGGCGATTTCTGGAGAATTACCTGAGCCACATATTGTCCTCTTTCAAAAGTGATTCGTGTAGGCGTCTCTGAGACTAGGGTTGCTGGTTCTGCATGATGGTGCCGACGGCTGATTTTAGCAGAGAAGGGAAGAACGGCTAGAATCTGAGAGTGAGGGAGATTGAAGAGCAGAAGGGATTAGTGTAGTCAGTAAACATGCTGAAGGATTATTTGGCAAAAAGGTGAAAAAAAGGGCTGGGAGGAAATATAGGATGATCATGAGGAAAGGTAGAGATTTGGTGGCCTGTTATTGTATATACTATCACACACTTCATCTGAGGTTGGAACTGCCAAAATGAGTTCTTAGTCAAATTGGAATTTGAAAATGCAAACTCTGATCCAAACAAAGCATTAGGGGCTGCAATTATATATTCATCATCCTTGGTTATGTTTTGGAGGTGCCTGTAAAAAAATGAAACATAAAACTGATGGGGAAGAAACGCAAAGGATATAGGTCAAAAGAGAATCAGAAAAGTAAAAGTTAGTGACAGATAAGTTAGGCATTTGCTCTGCTGTTGCTGGAAGGAATTGATCACAAATAGTAATTCTGGTATTTGAATATAAATATTACTGATGAATATTATGTCGGGTGTGGGGTTGAACTATGAAAAGGAATTTGGTTTACTCTGAAAAATGCCTTTAAGCTATGTCTCTGGCAATGGGATTGTTGCTTTTGTGCACAAGGCACACCGGTGCAAGGCATAGTACCTCAAAACCTCAGCCATAACTCAATTTCAAAAGTAGCAAAATAGAAAACTTATCTTTGTACTACCAATAACTCTCCCTCTTTTGTCTGCCTTTGAACAGTACCCACATTGCTGTACTGCTCTGACAGTGATTGGTGCTAGCAAAGCTCCTGCAACAATAGCATCATCAATTGCTTGCATTTACCATGTTGTTCTCTCTTTCTTGTGTTTCCTGTGTTTCTGTCGTCATCTTCTCTTCTTCTGTCGTTCAAAGTTATCTTCTCTGCTAGATGTGACTATTGTCAATTTTTTTGGCCCAGTTGGATATTTGGCTGGGATATTCATATGGAAGAAGGGTTTTGTGTAGAGTGTGTTTGAGTAGCATGCTGTTGGTTTGTTCTTATTATTCTATTACTCTTTCATTTAAGTTGAATAAATCATATCTAAACATCCTTCCCCCAGAAAAAGTTGGACTGAATATAAATCATATTTTCCATGTAATTATTTGTTTGTTTATTTTCTTTCTGAAAATATCAGTTTTCTTAATTCTTTTTCCCGTTGATTACTTATTATATCTTTTCTGTTTCTGATTTTTTTGGGGAAAATGTCAGTCTATTTTTATTTAGATAATAATATTTCCTTCTTTTGTAGAGTTTGGACTTTTGATTATTTGTTTGTCTTTTTATTAAAAATATTCATTTTTTTTAATATGTAATTATAATATGATATTATGATAATTAGGCTTTATGGTCTTTGTTATTTTCACTTGATTGGGATGTGATTATCTATTATCACTATATTTTAAACTTCACAAAGAATATAAATAATATTTTATACTTATCTTGTGCCTTTTTATAATTGTAAAACAATGTACTAGTATATCTCTACAATTTTGTTACACATTCTGTTTTTCTTTTTGCATTTGAGTGACATTTCTTTCTTTTTTCTTAATATGTTTTGTCTTTGCTTTAAAGCATGTAAATTACCTGAAGCTACCAATTTTATATCTGAATGTGTTATAGCTTGGTTATTTCAGCTGGTGACTAGTGTGATTTCTTGTGCAGTGGCAGCAATGATCACACAACAAAGTTCTGGTGCAGAAATAGGCCTGGGGATTCAACTCGGGAGAAATTTAACACAGGTAAGTGTTACTCTATTTGTCATCAAGTATTTGATTTGTTTGATTCAGTCACATCTGAACCAATTGATTCCTAGAAAAAGAAAAAAAGTTATATTTGAAAGTGCTGGATTTTGTTGTACTATTGATATTAGTTTATTTTATGTGATATATCCCTTTGCCTCTCAGCTCTATTTATCTATCTTTTATGATTCATTAACCTATTCATTATTTCATGATTATACATCTTATGGTTGCTTAAATGACATATGTATAGGTTGATGAATCATACAAGAAAGATAATATTAGATTGGGTTACTAATAGACTGACACATTTGCATTCATTTCATTTTATGACCTGTTTGCATTATTAAGCAGGTTTCAGTGAACAGAATACATCTCTTGGAGGTCGTATGCCTAGTAACTTTCCAGGAACCGAGGCTCCAACAACTCCAGGACCTTTTGCGGCTGGAATGATGAGAAATGATGGAACAATTCCAGGAATAGGAGTTGCAATGCCTCTTTCTATTCCATCCCTTGATTCATCTGCCCAAGGGGATCAAAAACCATCAATGTCAGTGTCAATGCCTTTAGGAGCTCCTCCTCTCCCACCTGGTCCGCATCCATCTCTCATTGCTGGCAATCAGCCGCAATCTTATCAACAAAATCCACAGCATGTTCAACAGCATCACTCACTGCCTCAGCAAATATCTTCTCTGCCATTACCACCACCAAATATGACTCAGCTGCAGCCTTCAGGGCATCAATCATTGCTGACACATCCTCATCTACCTCGTCCTCCTTCCCAACTACAACCATTAAACATGCCCTCAAACATCCCATCTTCAGTGCCAGGATCATTATCCATTCAATCTATGTCCATGCCAGGAATGGTAGTGTCTTTTCTCTCTTAAGACATCACTTTATGTAGATGATTTCATGTAAATCTGATATGAAGGCAGATTTGTTGGTACTGAAGTGATTTCTTTTCTTCTTTTTTTTTTTTTTTTAAAGACACACACATGGTGTTAGACTTTTCCTTCATCTAGAAATATGACAGAAATACTCCAACTTGGGAGCAATAAGAACTATTTTAGAATATTGGACAATATTGGGTATCTTTTAATTGAAATTCTCTTTTATCAGGTAATGCAAGGTAACATAAATCAGATGGTTCCTCCAATGCCTCAAGGCCACTTTATGGGTAGGAACCCCATGCCCTCTGGATCTGGACCACCAGGAAATGTACCACCTGGTGGTATTCCAAATGGGTTAATGAATATGCAGGCCCCTTCAAATGCAGGTGGCTCTCAAATGTTTCCACCAGCTGGTGCTTTTAATAGGCCACAAACAGGGCAGATGCAAATGATGCAAGGCATTAATCCCTACCAGGTACATTTGGAGTTAGAATTTTGAGATATTTCTGTGTGATTGTGTTCTGTTAGATATTGTTTGTTATGTGCTTTTGAAATGCTGTTCACTTTTGGGCTGCAGTTAAAGAAAGGTTCATTAGTGGGATCAAGTGAAGAGAATTAAGTTGCTTTATTCTTTATTGGTTGTGTAGCATATATTTTATTTCTGGAATTAGTTCTAAATATAAAGTTGTGATCCTGTACAGAAGTAAGAGATGTGTATGCTATGTGTTCTTGTTCAAAACGTCATCTCATGATTGTTATTTATAGGCTGACATACATAAAAACAAAGAAGACTGGCTTCATAATATTGTAATGCTAGCTGAGTATGGATGTTCAATAGTTGATAAATGCCATGTTCTTCCAGTTAAATGTTGACTATTTAGGGCTATACTTGAGTCTGCAGTTACATTGTTGGGTTTAACTTTGTAAAATGAAATCCCTACTTGCAGGTAGGGCTTTTAGCATTTCAAAAATTTATCTTTTTGCTTCATTCTTTGTGACATTTGTTAGTGTAGCTTGTTTGTAAGTATGATGTTTACTTCTGAAATTTAATTGCCATAGTGACAGAATACAACTTCCTGTGGTGTCTAATTTCTTTCAAAATTCTGCAAAACCTGGGTCCTTTTGCTTCTACAAATAATGCAGTTAGATGATTGCTACACTTGCTTTTCTTTGGTAATAGGTATTTAACTGGTTTAGAGGATACTATAATTACTTATTTCCCCTGACTTCTCTGACACTGAGATTTTCTAGGTCTCCTGATTTAAAATAGGTAAAAGAAACTACATTGTATAGTATGCCTTCTATGATTTCTTTCTGAACCAACTCAAACATTTGAATGTTTTGCCTTCTGATTGAACTTCACTAGTTACCAATATACTATACTATTGTATTATAGATTTATGGATGATTTATACGAATGCTTCCGTATGTTGTTTATGGTTAAATTGTTTATCATATTCATAAGATCATATTAGGCCATTTATGCTTCTCTCAGTGATCATTTATTCATTTTGACTTCTTGATATAATGTAAGGAAATTTGTTCAAACTCTGGATTCTTGATTTCATTTCATTGATTTATTGTATTGCTTGGGATTTTGGGCTCTGGTATCTCGTTAAAGGCCCTCAACTAGGATCAATCACAAGGCTGCTAATTGGAAAATCCTATTGATTTTCCTTGCCTTTCCTGTAATTTAGGAGTTTCTTTTGAAGACTTGTAATGGTGATTTGTAAGAGATCTTCAATTTCCTCTTAATATTTTAGTTAACTGGCAATATTGATGATTTTTCATTGAATATGATTCTGCTCTTTACATAGACTACAAGGATCCTACTCAGTTAAGTGTCAGAGAATCCTCATTCATGACATCCTAAAGGCCAATTCCACTTGAAAGAAGACTTCCTAAACAGTAGAAGAACATTCAAAATAGGTTTCCTAAAGTTTAGCTCATAGCCATACTATCCTTCTGTGCTAAGAGCTTGTCCAGAAGCTCAAAATTCTAGGTGGTTTTATCCTAGTGCCATCGTAAACTTCTAGTTCATTCGTTTAGATGCAAATAAAAAAAGGTCTCTTGTACTTATGTCCTGCCCCTTTGCCTTCCGTTAAGATAGCTCAGCCTTGACAGTCCCTTTATAGGGACTGCAAAAATACAGCGTCATGCACTAGGTGCTGTTTTGAATTGCTGGGTTTGCTAGTGAGAGAGCTGGTAGTCGAAAGATGTAGTAGTCCCAAGTGAGGCTCTGCATCTCCATATCTACAATTAGAAGATTGGCACTGATATTCCTCCACACTTTGAGTTTGTTTAAGAGTAATCAATTCTCCCAACGGATTGCTTGTTAGAGGGGGGCCTAAATCTAAGGTAGAAGATTTGAATTATGTCCAACTTGTACTAGGTTCCTCTTGATTTTTGTTGCTAACCAAAATTCTATGTTAATAATAATTATCTGTATTTTCAATCAAAAGATTATAGTTATAAATTAACATGTTTTTAAATTTATTAAACTAATTTTGTTTTTTATGACGTTTAATAGAATATTTAACAATTTTGAATTAAAAGTATTTTTTATATTTCTGTGGTATGAATTTTAAAACTAATATAAGGTGATTTAACCATTTTTTTTCATATTAACTAATTTCTAATTTAATTCCATAGTAATTAAGAGACATTTGAAATTGTTATTAAATGCACTTATAGGAAATTAACTCATACTAATTTTATAAAAGAAAATTTGTTATTTACTAAATTAAAAAAATATAATATTTTAAGAAAATTTAGAGGGCTAAAATATATGAATATATATAATAAAATTTTTGTTTTATAATAAAAAAGATTCAATATAGTTATTTAGATACTATGTTTGGTTTGTAATATGAGGTGTTTTGGATGCCTTCCAATTAGGGAAAGATTTTTTAGGAGAGGTGAGCATGATTGCATTGAGCACTTTTCCATTTCACCAATGGATTTTGGAATCTTCCTTTTGTTTCTTTGTTTCAGATGCTCCTATCTAAAGATAGTCAGGGCCTAGCCTCTCAATTTGATCGTTAATGGTTTGGGTGGTCTCCCATTAGGATTTTTTTGTTGTTAGTAATAAAATTTACATACTGTTTTATTTGTTTTGCCAATTCAGGCTGGAAATCCAAAAGCTCCAAACATGGGAAACTTGCCACCAAATTTTGGTCCTCAGTCCGGGATGCCACCACCGCTACCACCAGGTCCCCCACCACACGGCCAAACACATCAGTAGTAGAGACACCTTTCTTGTATGTACAGTAAGTCAGAGCAGATAGATGTATGCATATATATTGGGACTATGGAAAAGAGAGAGAGAGAGAGAGAGAGAGAGAGAGAGAAGAACACCATCAAATTTTGCTGTCTCTTTGGATTATTGAAATTTTAGGGCTTATCCTAATTTGGTAAAAAATACCTTCAAAAGCACATTGCTGATTTAATTGAAATTTCTTGAGAAATCCTTTTCTTATTTATCTTGAATTATCTCACCTTCAATTTTTTCACAGCTTAATTTCTCAATACTTGAATTAACGTTGAAGATTTGCTTCAAATTATTATATTTTATTTATTTATTTATTATTATTTTTTTGCTTTCCATGGTCTGGTCTTGTTAGAATAAGAAATTTAAGTAATATTTGTTACATTTATTCTAATTTGCCTGTTTAAGTACCTTCGTCCGTCATAAACTAATTCTAATTAGAGTCCTACTATTCTGAAAAAAATCTTTTCATTATTTTTCTTGACATCTCCAGAAAAGCTCTCTCTCTCTCTCTCTCTCTCTCTCTCTCTCTCATATTTGGCCTATTCAAATGTTTTGTTTCTCAATGTACTTTCTTCGTAACTCTTAAATTATTAAAAAAAGATTGAATTTAACCATTTAAAATATTTTCTCTAGTGTACGTGTGAGACTCAACCTAAGTAAGGGGTAAATAAGAAAATTCACAAATTTTATTATTATATAAGTATTTTAATTATATCATTCTATGTTATTAGAGTTGGGTGATGAATAAAATTAGGGTTTTAAGAAAATAATATTGTAGAAGAGACAAACATTAGAAGGGAATAATCATAAATTGACGAGAGTTAGCGGGTCAGAATTCAGAAATTGATTTGAGTGATATCCATTGGAATTACCGGAGGTGAGTAAATATATATTTTTCTAAAAGGAATATTTTTATGTTTTGTTAAGATATTGAAATTATTATTTTATGTTATGATTTTTAATATTGTTGAATTATAACGTTTATGGGTTATGAGAATTTTGTTATTTATGTATTTTGAAATTGAGAAATTAGCAGAAAATACCGATGTTGGACGTTTCTGTTTCTGGGATGAGAATTTTGATATAGATATGTATATATTTATTGATGTTGGTTTAAAATATATATATATATATCCTATACCAAATTTGTTATTTATTGATATGGAAATTTCTTTGTTTGTGTAAATTATTTTCTTAGGTATTGTATATATATATATTTATATTACTGGTCAGATTTATAAAAAAACAAATTTGTATTTAAATTTAGACTTTTCTATTGTTTAGAATTTGTATATATACATATATTGATTTTAGTTTTCAATCAAAGGAAAAAAAAAGGATTTCCGTGAGATTTCATTGTTTAAGAAAATTTCCAGGAGTGTTTGACCATATATATATTAATTATTATTATTGGTATTAATTTTTGTCTTTTCTTTCTAGCTTCTTATGTGTATATATATATAAATACTTTGTTTTTAAAATTTATTTGATTCCAGAAAAGTATTTATTTATTAATTTTCTATCCTTTGATTTCTTATTCAGTTGAATCCTATCTTTTTTATGTATATATATATATATATATATATATATATATATATATATATATATATATATATTTATTACTTTTATTTTTATTAATTAGTTACAAAATTCTGATATTTTGATATTATTATTTATGCTATAAAAATTATCTTTTAGATTTTCAAATTTTCAAAATATTTATCGATTTTTCATTCTGTCCATCCATGAACATTTATTATTATTAATATTATGTTTTTTTTTTTATTTAGAATTGATTTCTTAAGAAGTGTTAATTCCTTAAGTACACCCATACTTTTATTATATTTATTAATTATTATTTATTTTATTTCTTTAAATGTTCAAAGTTAATTATTTAAGTCTGATCTAAATAAAAGTAAAGTAATGAAAAATTTTGGCTCAAGTTAGTTAAAAATGAGTTGGAAACATGTTCTAAATTTATAAGTTCCGAACGCCATTGAACATGGTGAAAAAACTCAACTATTTATAAGTTCCGACCTACCTAGCGAGATAAACAAATAGGATCGATATCGATTATAACCAAAGGAATGACTATGCTTGCTTGAGCCTTATCAAAAGAAAAGTAGAATTGAATTTAATTCTATTCTTTCTGTTTGAAAGAAAGTAATACAATGAAGAAAGTTTTTTATTGTCTTTTGAAAGTTATTTCTTACTTTGACTTCCGTAAATATTTTTTAAGTATTTGTGACTTTGTTTTGTAATATTTTGAGTATGATATGATTCTAAAGTTTTTCAAATAAAACTTCATTTATTCACTAGGCTTTTTACTCATCCCCTCCCTTAAATGTTTTATTTTGCAGATGACGAATAAAAGAATATGCGAGTAACCTTGGTTTTCAATAGTTGAGCTGATAGTTTATATATTTTTGATAGAGTTAGAAATTTGTTTTGGATTTAGTTTATAATTCTTTTATTAAGTTGGGTTGCATCCCCGATCTTGTAATTATTTATTGGAGGATTGTTTGCGATTTGTTTGAAAATATTTATTTGAGAGTTATGGATTCTAGTTGATTGTTGATATTTTCTTATGGAATTTTTAGTGTATTGATTTGATATTGTTTTGAGCTTTACATCGTTTAGGCGAAAACTTGGAGATTGTAGTCGTGTTATGACTTCGAATTTAAGATTTTCTAATTTTTAAATTAGGTCCGAATTTGGGGTTTGAGTATAAATTTTTAGAATAAAATCCACCAGCTAAATAAATTTGATTGTTTATCATCCTAGAACCTATTCTTGAGAACATCTTTTTGTATTTGCACATAACATTCAATTCCCAAAATACATAAAGCTTCAAAGTATTTTCATAAATTCTGTACTTAAATGTTACTACTCTCATCACTAAATGTATTCGACATTCCCAAAATTTATATATATATATATATATTTTATTTAATTTTGCTAAAGAGTGGAAAACCTCTTCCTTCTCTCTAACGAGAGCTGTCCTCCTCCCTAGTTCTTCTAGGCTTTCTACTTTGTCTTTTCCCCTCCTTCTCTCTTTATTCTCTACCTCACTCAACCTCGGTCTCTGTAATCTCATACTAGATCTGTGTAGATGGAGAGCCAGCACAACGAATCAGCTAGCATCAATGAGGGCTTGGACCTCACCATTAATGAAGATAAGGAGAACACCGTCAATAACCTTACATTAGTGGGCCGCCTCCTCACCACCAAACACATTACCTATAAAGCCATAAATGCTATTCTCACAACCGCGTGGAATTTAGGAAACAATGTTGAGATTAAGAGTATTGACCACAATACTGTTATTTGCACATTCGGAAAAGCAGTTGACAGGGATAAAATCTCTGAAGCTGGTCCATGGGCAATCAAAGGGGCCATTCTCAACCTCATTCGTTGGCCACCACACCTAACTTTGAACGAACTATCGTTTACCCACTGCCCATTTTGGGTGCAAGTACACAATATGCCACCAAACAGGATGAACCCCTCTAACGCAGAGAAAATTGGAAGCACAATCGGGCGGGTCATTCAACTAGACGAAACAAACTCTCCACACAGAGCAAGGAACTTTATCCGAATGCAGGTTTCCGTGGATACAACGAGAAGTCTAAAAACTGGATGTTACATGAATAGAGAAGATGGAACCAAACTTTGGTTGCCTTTCGGGTATGAAAGACTCTCCGATTTTTGTTACAAATGTGGACTAATAGACAATACCGATTCTGCTTGCTCTAAACAAACCCAGGAACAAGAGAATCCCGACGACCCTAGAATGCGGTTTGGACCATGGCTGCGAGGTCAATCCCCGGCTACTAGTAGAAAATCGGAAAATCACCCACCTACGTTTGGACTACCACCAAAGAATACTGGAGGAGAAGACAGTACGAATAGTACAAAGCACCAGCCCTCGACCATGGGGACCTCGAGCAACACAACTGCACAGAATTTTTTTCAAAATAGCACCTTCCCCCAAGAGACCCCATACTGCCCCACTACCTTTCCTAGACAAGAAGATGTGGTTCCGACCCACTCCCTTGCCCAAGACAACACAATCCCCCAAAATGCCAAAATTCCGTCAGAACACCCTAAGTTCATTTCAGAGACCAACAACTCATGCCCAAATTCTCGGTACCCACGAATCCAATACCCACAAATAATTCCTCCAATCCAAGATATCATCTTAGCTAATCCACATACCCCTCCCGATCCAGTACCCATACATTTGGACTTATCCTCCCTCAGCCATGACCCCCTCCAACAACTTATTACCAACACTTATCAACGTAAACTTACCAGCCCTCAGCTCCAGCTATCAAAGTTCACCAGAAATGACCAGATGGACTCAGTCCATGAAGCCATGGCAAAACTTAACTTCTCCCAGCCTTCTCTGGAGTCAACTCAAAACACAAACATTGGGGAAGAGACGACAGTACAAGAGGAAGTTGTAGCTATAACATGCCGCAGATTTATACATGTTAAACGGTTGGCACGAAGTAAAGGAATGCGAGATGCAAGGATGATCAACAACATTGCACATGATAAACAGTCACAACAGCCGCAGGAGTCCTCTGACATGAAACTATCCATAATAATGGATGATACAACAACCAAGGCACCAGGGCAATTAACACCTAAGAAACGACTTCCACAAGCAGTAAGCTCGGACCTACCACAATCTCTCACCGTGTCCGCGTCCAAGAAAAAGAAACTCTCAACGGCGGAGGTTGCTTGGCAACCCCGCCGAACACAATGAGTTGCTTAAGTTGGAATTGCCGGGGTATGGGATCACCCCGGGCAATTCGTGACCTCAAGGAGCTCGTAAGATCCCAAAAACCTGCAATAATTTTTTTAATGGAGACACGCTTGCTACAGAATAAATTTCTTTTTCGAAAACTCAATTAGGGTTTCCTAAGGGTTTTATGGTTGAAAGTGTTGGCTTTGGTGGAGGTTTGATTATGTTATGGCGTGATGATTTGGACGTCACTTTGCAAAGTTATTCAACTGGTCACATTGATGTTTGGGTGTCTAACTGGATAGAAAACGAAGGATGTTTCCTGACGGGGTTCTATGGACATTGGAATACAACACTTCGTAAGCGGTCTTGGTTGTTGCTTCAACGTATTGGGGAGCACAGACAAGCCCCCCGGTGTGTTATTGGTGATTTTAATGAAGTCCTTCTGTCCGCTGAAACCACAAGCCGCTTAGGAAGGCCAACACACCAAATGTCTTTGTTCGGAAATACTGTGGAATCTTTGGATCCGGTGGAAATATATATGGAGGACGCTTCATATACGTGGTGGAATCGAAGGAAAGGAACAGCCTCGGTTCGCGCAAAGTTGGATCGATGTTTCGGGAATTCCGCTTTCAGGAGAGCCAATGTAACTGCTACTGTATGTACTCTTCCAGCTCCATCTTCCGACCACCACGCTCTCAATTTATGCCTCTCTAAGAGGTTGCCAAACCACAGCCGAGGAAAAGGAAAACCGGACAGGTTTGAACCATGGTGGTTATCAATTTAGGAGTGTAATAATTACATCAAGGACAATTGGTCCGTGAACAGTACCATGCAACCAAAAGATATTCCGGAATCATTGGCACACATGAAATCACATCTTCACTGTTGGAGCTTTAAAACCTTTGGAGTTATTCCAAAGGAAATTAAAAAAATAAGACAACAACTACTACACCGTGAGGAAGCAGATGGGGACAACACCGATCGTCTCAATCGACTACGGACTCAACTACAACAGTTGATTGATGCGGAGAATGAGTATTGGCGACAACGATCAAGGTCGAATTGGTTGGTCAATGGGGATCGAAACACGTCCTATTTCCATCATCATGCAAACAATAGACATCGGAATAATAAAATTATGAAGATTAGTGATGCTAACGGTACAGTAGTTAGATCACAAAAGGAGATTTCAGAAGTTGCCGTAGATTTCTTCACAAACCTCTTCACACATGAGCAGAGGGAACTTGTTTTTCCTGAAGTTTTCCGTGACGTGGAGATACCAACGCTCACCGCAGAAGATAACCAAACTTTGGACAAACCTTTTACTGCTGATGAAGTTTGGAAGGCCTTGAAGTCTATGCACCCAACAAAAGCACCCGGGCCAGATGGTATCCATGCTAAATTTTATCAAATTCACTGGAAAACTGTAGGTCCTTCTATTTCAGCTATGATATTGAATTGTCTGAATAATGGTGCTTCCTTCCACGAGTTGAATGAAACTTTCATCACTCTTATCCCAAAGGTGAAGCAACCTGAATCTATGGTGGATTTTCGGCCCATTAGTCTTTGTAATGTGGTGTACAAGATTTTGTCTAAAGTGTTGGTAAATCGCATCAAACCCATTTTATGTAACATGGTGGGTGAGGCTCAAAGTGCTTTTGTCAGCAATCGTTTGATCACCGACAACATTATCATTGCCTCCCGAGGTTTTCCATTGGTTGAATTTGGGGAGACGAAAGCAAGGTGATGGCGCATATGCAATCAAAATTGACATGAGTAAGGCTTATGATAGAGTGGAATGGACATACCTCAGGTGGATGCTTGAAAGGATGCACTTCCCTACACGGCTGGTCAACCTCATTATGCAAGGTGTATCAACTGTCCGTTTCCAAATTTTGGTGAACGGACAACCATCGGAAAAATTCCAGCCTTCCCGTGGTATTAAACAAGGTGATCCACTCTCCCCTTATTTATTTATCCTATGCGCGGAGGGCTTTTCATGTATGATCAACCATGCTGTTAAGAGTGGTTCATGGAGGAGTATACGTATGGGGAAGAATGCTCCATCCTTGTCTCATTTATTCTTTGCAGATGATTGTCTGTTGTTCTCACAGGACTCAACCGATAGTGCTGTTGTTTTATCTTCCGTTATCCGTAACTACGAGAGGGTTTCTGGCCAAAAGATTAATGTGAATAAATCCTCTATTTTTTTCTCTAAAGCTATGGGTGAGGAGAGACGACAGTCCATTGCAAATGTGTTGGGGATGCCCATGAGCTCTGGTACTTGGGAGGTACCCGGGTTTACCATATCTCATTGGAAGAACTAAAGGTGAAATCTTTTCATATCCGAGGGACCGTGTATGGAAGAAATCCCATGGATGGAAGGAGACTTTGTTGTCTCGGGGTGGTAAGGAGATATTGATCAAAGCTGTCCTTCAAGCAATTCCTACGTACGCTATGTCGGTTTTCAAATTACCTATGAAATTATGTGATGAACTACAATCCCTCATCGGGAATTTTTGGTGGAAGTCCAATGGGGAAGCAAAGGGTATGGCATGGATATCTTGGGATACTATGTGTCAACAAAAGTGTAATGGCGGGATGGGTTTTAAAGATTTAAGATTGTTCAATAAATCTCTTCTAGCAAAGCAGTCTTGGCGGATATTAAAAAACCCACAAACACTTGCTCGCAAGAGTACTGGAGTCAAAATATTTTCGTGGAAAAGGGTTTCTTGGTGCTGGTTTAGGAAACACACCCTCCTATATATGGCGCTCTATTATTTATGGAAGAGAGTTGCTGCAATTGGGGGTTCAGTGGAGAATCGGAGATGGCACGCAAGTAAGAGTTTTCCATGATCCGTGGTTGCCATCACCCGGTTCTTTCAAGCCAATTACTCCCCTATGTTTTCTAAGTGAACAAGTGCACGTATCGGACCTCATTTCTAGTGGCGCTTGGCGGACAGATTTACTGGACGTGTTATTCTGCCAAAGAGACGTGGAAATCATATCTAACATTCCTCTATGTCCGGAAGGTGGAGAGGATACTTGGATGTGGCACTACACACCACTTGGGAGATTTACTGTGTCATCAGCATATAAAGTGGGCAACGATAGTGCACGTAGAGATGTTCCCAACTGTTCTACCTCTGCAGAAGATTGGAGGCTGGTGTGGGACTCTCAAATACCACCAAAGGTTAAGGTTTTCGCCTGGCAGCTATGTCACAAGGCACTCGCTACTGGAGCAAATCCGATGAAACGGAGTATTAAACCGACTGGAGCTTGTCCCGGATGTAGTGGTTGTCCGGAGGATGATTTTCATCTGTTTTTCACTTGTGAGTTTGCTCGCTTGGCCTGGAATTCTACGACTGTCTCACCTGTTAAGTTATTACCAAAAGCCACTTCATGGTTACACCTGTTTCGGGTTATCTTAGATGATGCAAATGGAGGACAGGAAACGCTAGAACATGTTATCATGTGCCTCTGGGGATTGTGGACCTCACGAAATGCTTTGGTGTTCTCGGGAAGACAGATTGACCATAGGATTACAATGGATACTCCTCTCACTTTTCTTTCCTCCTTTCAGCAGAGCAATGCTACAGTGCAGGATGTCAATAACACAAGGAATGACCACCCATCTAGGTGGCTTCCTCCAGATGAGAATTGGATGATGCTTAATGTAGATGCTTCTTTTAGTTCGGTGGCCTCGAGGTATGGATTCGTGTTGAGGGATCATAATGGAGGTGTGGTTAAATCTGGTGCTGGTCCTTTACATCACGTAATATCAGCGACTCATGCGGAAATACAAGCAATTTGGAAAGGTTTCCAACATATCAAGGATTACTGGAACCAAGCTTTGATCGTGGCAACAGATTGCAACTGGATAGTCTCCAACATACAACATGCATCCGAGGATTTATCTATATTTGGAGGTCTTCTGATGGGTTTACGGACACACCTGCACCAAGCTCGGGAGTGGAAGCTTATTTTCAGTCCCAGAACAAACAATGAAGCAGCTCATAAGCTTGCTAAAATTGGTTTTTCTTTAGTTTCCGATGTTTTATGGTTGTATTCATCACACCCACATGTGATGGAAACTTTACATTCCGATTGGCTTCATCATTTATAATATGCTATTTCTCTTTGGTTCTAAAAAAAAAAAAAAAAAAATGTTCTCAACACAAGATTTGATACTTAGCCTTCATCACATCATCTTGGCTATACAACTATTTTGTGATTTTTTTATTTTATTTAATAAATGAATCTTAAATATGAAAGTAATTTTTTTAAAAAAGGAAAAAATAAAATAAAATAAAATAATAATAACTATTTATGAATTGAATTTGAGATTTAAAATTGAATTGATTTGACTTTTATAATATATGGGAATTTTTTTTTTTTTTTTGTAAGCTAATATATGGGAAACTTAAAACCTAATAACTTTTACTACTTGTGACAAATAATAATGTTATAGTTTAATCTAAAAAAATGGGTAGATGAGTGGAATTGGAATCGCTGGCTGACCATACTAGGTACTTATGAAACATTATGTTACATATATATATATATATATATATATATATATATATATATATATATATATATATGTTATAAAACTATTGTTAACAAAAGCAATATAGAACAAAATGTAAGATATAAATCAAATGAAAAGAAGAGAAGAGAGATCCTTGTATATTTCATCTATATTCTTGTGTATTCTTCTCACTACAAAACTACACATTTAACCCTTATTTATAGGGATGAAGAGGTAGTAGAGATAATGTAAATAATAACAATAATGGATGAAGATAGTGAAAGTAATTAGGTATGAAGATAGTGAAAGTAATTAAGTATGAATATAGTGAAAGTAATGGAGATAATTTAGGTATGGAGATAGTGAAGGTAATTGAGATAATTTAGGTATGGAGATAGTGAAGGTAATTAACATACAAATATTCATAATACTCCCCCTTTTTTGTATGTCCATTGTAAATAAATATGTCTCATGAAAACCTTCTCACTTCCATTCAATGTGATGAATCTTCAGGGTTCACTTCTCCTTGGATATCCATTACATAAGGAATATGTCTCGTTAAAAACCTTATCGGATAAAAACCCAGTGGGAAAAAAATTCTAATTAAGGAAAAAAAGAGTACAATATTCTTTTTTGGTACGCACAACTTCAACTCCATTATTTACGACTTCTATGTCGTGACCCAAACCGCTTCATCATCGATTTCGTTACCATCACATTAATTTTATTGTCTTCCACAAGAAGAATCTTAAGGAAGATTTTACTTCCGTAATTGTTGCTAGAGGAACATTCCGAACTTCTTCGATTGTAGTAATAATTTCGTCCGATGCGCAGGTGAGAAACCGTAATTTCTGAAATTACGCCTCCTTTATCGGTCATTCTCGAGGAATATGAAGAATCCATACATCGGCGGGTATTAATCTCAACACTCCTCCTGTTGAGATGAACTCTTGAAATCTTTGAACCGACGCAAACCAATTTTATATCTCAATTTCTCAAATGTTGCAATCGGAAGAGCCTTAGTGAATAAATCTGCAAGATTATCACATGACCGAATTTGAAGCACATCAATATCACCCTTCTTTTGAAGTTCATGAGTAAAGAAAAATTTGGGTGAAATGTGTTTTGTCCTATCTCCTTTTATATACCCTCCTTTCAATTGAGCTATACAAGCTGCATTATCTTCATATAGAGGAGTTGGAATCTCACTTCGGGAGATAAACCACAACTCTCTCTAATATAATGTATTATTGACCTCAACCATACACATTCTCGACTTGCTTCATGAATGACTATTATCTCGGCATGATTAGAAGAAGTTGCTGTTATAGTTTGCTTTGTAGAGCGCCATGATATAGCAAGATATTGCCATATGTAAATAAATAGCCAGTTTGAGAACGTGCCTTATGCGGATCGGAAAGATAACCGGCATCTACATACCCAATTAATATTGGATCATTTTTATTTGAATAAAATAATCCGAGGTCAATAGTTCCTTGGAGGTATCTAAAGACATGTTTAATACCATTCCAATGTCGTCGTGTTAGTGAAGAACTAAATCTTGCCAATAGATTTATAGCAAATGCTATATCGGGTCGAGTGTTATTTGCTAGATACATTAATGCACCAATAGCACTTAAATATGGTACTTGAAACCAAGTAGTTCTTCATCATTTTCTCGAGGTCTAAAAATATCTTTATTTACATCCAGTGACCTCAGGACCATTGGAATACTTAATGGATATGCTTTGTCCATGAAAAATCTTTTCAAAACTTTAGCTGTATATGTTGACTGATGAACAAAAATTCCATTTTCCTCATGTTCAATTTGAAGCCCAAGACAAAACTTGGTTTTCCCAAAATCTTTAACTTCAAATTCTCGCTTCAAACAATCTATAGCTTCTCGGAGCTCTTCCGGAGTTCCGATTAGATTAATATCGTCAACATATATAGCAAGAATCACAAAACCAAAATCTGATTTCTTAATAAATACGCATGGACAGAGTTGGTCATTTTTATATCCCGAATTCAATAAGAATTCACTAAGGCGATTGTACCACATGCGTCCAGATTGTTTAAGCCCATATAATGATTTCGTACAATTTTTTACGAATAATTCTCACGAGGGTCATTAGAAGCCTTTGGTAATTTTAATCCTTCAGGGATTTTCATATAAATTTCCTTTTCAAGGCTTCCATATAGATAAGTTGTAACAACATCCATTAGACGCATGTCCACCTTTTCATGAACTGCCAAACTTATAAGATATCATAGTGTAATAGCATCAATAACGGGTGAATAAGTTTGGTCATAATCAATTCCCGGCTTTTGTGAAAAGCCTTGTGCGACGAGTCGTGCTTTATATCTTATGACTTCATTATTCTCATTTCGTTTTCGCACAAACACTCATTTATAACCAACGGGTTTTTACACCATCCGGCGTTTGGACTACAGGTCCAAAAACTTCTCGCTTTGCAAGCGAATTTAACTCCGATTGAATCGCATCTTTCCATTGAGGCCAATCAATTCTATGCCGACATTCTTCAACCGATGAAGGATCTAAATCCTCATTATCCTTGACAATATCAATGACTACATTATATGCAAAAGCATTATCAATAGAAATTTTACTTCGATCCCAACTTTTATTCGAAGTTGTATAATTAATAGAGATTTCCGAATTCTCTTCATCATTTGGAATCTTTTCATCGGTTGTCCCTTGGTTTTCATCATGATCTTCCGGATCATCCTGGATCATTTAATCCTCTTTTCTTTCGAGGATTTTTATTTTTAGAACCAAGGGGCCGGCCACGCTCTGGCGTGCTTTTGATTCAACAGCTTATAGGATTTACATTTTGTTCTTCAGGAACTATTCGTATAGGAGCATCTATAGCTGAAATATGCGATTTAGTGACTCTTCCGGAGTCAAGAAAAGGAATCGGCGGTTGATTTGCAATTTGTTGCAAATGAATTATCTTTTGAACTTCTAGTTCACTCATATTTGTGCGTGGATCTAAATGATTCAATGATGTTCTCCACGCAAGTTCAATTTTATGCCATTTATTCTCTCCCCCTAATTTGGGAAACAAATTCTCATCAAAATGGCAATCAAGAAAATCTTGTCAGTAAATACGCCCTCTGACAAAGGTTCAAGATACCTTAGAATAGACGGGGAGTCATACCCAACATATATCCCCAATCTTCTTTGAGGACCCATTTTTGTCCGTTGGGTTGGTTCAATAGGAACATATACGAACACCCAAAAATTCTCAAATAAGAAATATTAGGCTCTGAACCAAAAGCCAACCGTAGTGGAGAAAATTTATGATAACTCGATGGCCTTAAACGCACAAGTGCTGCAACGATGTAAAATGGCATGCCCCCAGTCTTTGGAGGGAGATTTGTTTTCATCAATAATGGTCTAGCAATTAACTAGCAGCCTTTTGATAAATGATTTAGCTAGACCATTCTGTGTGTGAACATGAGCTACAGGATGTTCCACAATTATGCCAATCGACATGCAATAAGAATCAAATGCATGCGAAGAAAATTCACCAGCGATTATCTAGACGGATTCGTTTAATAGGATAATCGGAAATTGCGCTCTCAAGCGAATTATTAGGGCAAGTAATCTCGCAAACGCCAAGGTTGCGAGTAGATAATAAACAAACATGCGACCATCGGGTCGATGCATCAATCAAAACCATAAAATATCGAATCGCCCCACAATGTGGACTAATCGGTCCACATATATCTCTATGAATCCGTTCTAGAAATGTAGGACTTTCGGCTCCTACTTTTAATGGTGATGGCCTTATAATCAATTTCCCTTTGGAACATGCAAGACAGGGAAGCTTATGAGCGGTCAAAACCCTTTGATTCTTCAAAGGATGACCGTGTGTTGTCTCGATAATTTTTCGCATCATAATTGATCCCGGGATGACCCAAACGATCATGCCAAATTTTAAAAGTAACCGGGATTAGTAAACTTGTGGTTTACTAAATGATGCGCCTCAATGTCATTAATTTTAGCATAATATAGGCCAGAGGATAAAGATGATAGCTTTTCCATCAAATGCTTATTACCGGAGGTCATTTTCGTAATAGCCAAATATTCATGACCGTTATCTTTCATAGTCTCAATATGATATCCATTATGTCGGATATCCTTAAAATTCAATAGATTTCTTCGAGACTTTGAGAAAAATAGTGCTTTATCAATAGCAATCATAGTTCCTCCCGGTAATATTATATTAGCTCTTCCGGAGCCTTCAATAAGTTTTACACTACCATTTATTGTGGTAACACTTGTTTCTCCCACATTCAAATGAGAAAAATATTTCTCGTATTTCAGTATGGTGTGTGTAGTTCCACTGTCAATTAGACATACACTTTCAATGTCATCATTCAACCCATAAAAGGGGATCATAGCCATTTGGTAATCTCACAAACTTCAGGTTGTGAGTTAATAATATTCAATGTAAATAATCTCACAAACTTCCGGTTGTGAATTAAACAAATAATCTCACAAACTTCCGGTTGTGAATTAAGCAAATAATCTCACAAACTTCCGGTTGTGAATTAAGCAAATAATTTCACAAACTTCCGGTTGTGAACTAAGCAAATAATCTCACAAACTTCCGGTTGTGAATTAAGCAAATAATCTCACAAACTTCAAGTTGTGAGTTAATAATAAGCAATCATAAGACCATCATAATAATAACAAAATATTTATAAACAAAAACATTAAATATAATATAATAAGATAAAGTAAAAAGTTATAAAAGATTAAACATATAATACTCTCTAAAAGATAATATATTACATAAACATATAACATATAATATAATGTTCTAATTCTTTTGGCCACTTCCGGTGGTCATCAACATTTTTGGCACATGAATTATCATCCCGATAATTACGATTATAAGAGCCAAATTTATCACGAGTACATATTCATGATCATACTTATAACCACGACCACGATCTCTTCCGGGATCATGAGTTATAATATCATTCACTTCGGGAATGAAATAGAACTCGTTGGTCAAGTATCGTGATTTTCATCAACAACTCATTGTTTTGTTGGATTTAAAATCTTGCAACTTCAGGTGCAACCAATTATACCGTGTTTTAGGGAGGACGACCATCTTCCGGTGGTCGAACCTTTCTTTCAAAATTTTCCCACAAAACAAGGGGATTTTTCACGGTAAGATATTCTCTTTTCAAATCATCATGAAGATGATGACGGAGATCGCAAATTCAAGTTTAGTAAGATTTGCCATAATGGTAAATAACGTACCTTATTATTCTTCAAATAAACTTCAAAAACACTTTACTCGGTAGTAGAGCCTCTAGTCTCGGTTGGTTAGAGCATCGTGCTGATAACGTGTTATAAAACTATTGTTAACAAAAGCAATATAGAACAAAATGTAAGATATAAATCAAATGAAAAGAAGAGAAGAGAGATCCTTGTATATTTCATCTATATTCTTGTGTATTCTTCTCACTACAAAACTACACATTTAACCCCTATTTATAGGGATGAAGAGGTAGTAGAGATAATGTAAATAATAACAATAATGGATGAAGATAGTGAAAGTAATTAGGTATGAAGATAGTGAAAGTAATTAGGTATGAATATAGTGAAAGTAATTAAGTATGAATATAGTGAAAGTAATGAAGATAATTTAGGTATGTAGATAGTGAAAATAATTGAGATAATTTATGTATGAGGATAGTGAAGATAATTAACATACAAATATTCATAATAATATACACGTTTCCGCGGTGTTGTGAAACATTATACCTATATAATAATTAATATTTCGAGCCAAACTAAAATTGAAAAAAAAAAGAAAAAAAAAGGGACCAATGACTCCTGCAGTACGCCCACAGAGAAACGCTGGAATTAAAAATCTCCTCAAAGTTTACAACGGTTCGTCAAATTCAGAGATCCCTCACCTCCTCCATCCATTCCTTTAAACAATTTCCTCATTTTCACCAAATTCTATTCATGCAAATTCGAAAAACCTAGATCTTTCTTCAAGTTCGCAACTTATCCAATGAGCGACAACGATTTCGATACCATTGCGGACCATAAACTCTGCGGTTATCTTTGTACAGTTGCTACAGTTTGTCCTCCCCGTGATCATCATGACATTCCGATCAACACGCGGTTGCGCACCGCCGTTAATGGCTCAGAACTTCAGTTTATTTCAGATAACGATGTAGTATTGCTGCTCATCCATTCAAGCCGCAGTGACAGCCGAGAGGGCTCGGCGGGTTCGAGTTCGGGTTCGTTGAGGAAAAAATGCAATAAAATTGGGAGCTCAAACGTTTTGAGGCAGCTACACACGTTGATCACGCATCATTGCTTCAGCATCGTTTCCCGCGTGATTAATGTTTCTGTTCGGCAATGTGAAAGAGAGGAAGAAGCCAGAGTTGTAGTGATGGTGGATGTGTATTTACCTAATTCTTTGTGGTCTGGCTGTCAGTTCCCTAAGTTCGGCACGGCCGCTGCTACTATCCTCAAGCACTTGAGGTTCGTACTTTCTATGGAGTTAAATTCTTTGTATTGTGCATAATTTTAGCTCTCTACTTAGTCAGCGAAAATTTTCTGGGTAAGCCTTCTCCTTTTTAAGGTTTTTGACTTTAACCTTCATTTAAAGGATCATGTCTTAAAGATTTGATATATTCTAGATATTCGATTGGTCTAATTTCAAATTGATATCTGAAAAATTCGAAACGTTAGGGTTAAAATCTGCTGTCCAAATGTGGGTCTCGTTGGTCTATTCTGTATACCCTACGTGGAAAGTGTACATAGAGTCGTTTACTATTTGATTAAACACTACTTTGTACCTTATTTTTGGATAAATAAATTCGAAGTTCAGGAACAATGTTTTATTTTTATTTTTGCATGAAATTGTATTTACCATGTATGTGAATTTTTTTGAGACATTTGAAATATATACGTAATGACAGATATTTACACAGGTATCCATGTACAACCTTTAATATTCCTCTTTGCCTACATGCACTTAACTTGGGCTATACAAGTTTTCATTCTTTATTAAAAAATATAAAATTAATGCATTAAGTGGAATGTGCATATTTAAATTAAAAGCACTTGAATATATATATATATATATATATATATATTAAATCTCCAGTAATTAAGTTGCTGCAATGCATGATGATTGTGTACTATTATTCATATATATAGAGTTTCTGTTTCTAATTTATTATTGTCTAATATTCTACATTTATATGTGAGAACAACATTTTCCTGCATTATAAAAGGAACTGCTTACATTGATAGCCTTAGGAAGTTTTTGCTATGTTGGGTAGTATTTGAATCCTAGAAAAGAAGCTAATAAGTTGTTCTTTGAATCTCTATGAGACTTGAGCCAATGTGAAGAAGCTTGCTTCTGGTGAGAGAATAATTTTGATGTTAATAAACCACATTATCTTGAAAATTTAAATTCATAAAGGTGTTGTCGTTCTCCAATTTCAATCAATCGGAGCTATTTGAACTCACCCTTTTTAATTCCTTTCTACAATTTTTTATTTTCTATGCTAAAAGTTGAGGATTGATTGAGTATATCTGAAAACTACTGTGGACTCCTTTCAAGGAATCCAAAATATTCTCCTAAACCCTTTTCTCTTAGTTACAACATGAGAATGACTTTGCTACTTCGTTTTGCTAGAAATAATAGGTACCAATGACCTGCCTTTCATTAGTAATCTTAAGATATAGAATTATCATCTGAAAAGTTACTCATATTCCAAGCAGATTTATTATCCTCATTTTTAGGCGTAATAAATTCGCTCCAAATTGTTTATTTATGATTATGTGAGATTATTCTTTTCTTCTTATATGACTGATGTAGCATGACCCGATTTAAATAATTAGGAGCACTCTACATTCTATGATTAATTAAACAAGCTGCTATGACATCGGCCAGTTTAAGTTCTTATTCAGGTTGGTGAGTCTTGAGAACATAATTGAGGATGGAAACAAAAGAGGTTGTAAACTAGATATGTTGTTTGGATGGAGTGTTAAGGGGTATGGAAGTAAATTGGAAGGAGTAGCCATATTTGATTGTTGTAATTTCTTTTCTATCCAATAATTTTCAATATATATTACATACATGGATATTATAAAAATCCGACAAAATGCGAGAATCTTCTTTATGCTGGAGCCAAGTGAGTGTTTATCATTTGCGTCCATTCCACCTATGCGAACAAAATAGATTTACCTTTCCTAGTGGAAGTAAATTGTATGCCTTCCCCTTCCTTTTCTCCTCACCTTCCCATTGAGAACCAAACAAAGCATAAGCAAGCATCTCTCTGCTTCTTTAGCGTCCTTATTTCCATTCTTTTTTCTTCTATTTTTCATTTTCATCAATAAATTAGTTTTAGTAATTTTTACTTTCTTAAGAACTGCCATAGATGAGCAGCTTTAACCAAATAGACAGTGCTGTAAATTATAAAGTAATTAATCAGTGGCCTGCTTTAACATCATTGGTACTTAATAAAAGGAATCAACTAAAGTTATTTACCCTGAGCCTACAATCTGGCTGTTTAGAGATTAGACTATACCATTATGGCTAGTTCTGCTTCTATTTTTCTAATATTTCTCCTGGCAACTTATGATGCACTTCTTTCGCAGTTGTGACTGGGAAGCTAGAAGGTCACTGCTTGCTTCTTTCAGTCATAATCTTCAAGACTATAGCATTTGGAATCTTCCAGTTTGTAATGTTCTTGGATGCAAAATTCGGTGGTGTTTCCCAGAGACTTCTAGGAAGAAATTATTTGATCTTCATGAAATATTTAAGGCCTTACCTAGTGTGACAAAGAAAGGAAACCCTCACCTTTCAAAAATAAATCCAGCACAGGCTTCTTCTGAATCTGGTATTTGGTTAGTTCCAGATGATATTCTGACTAGTATGCTATCTGCACTTGATCATATTGACCTTGTTAGGGTTGCTTCAACATGTCATCATTTTCGTTCTTTGGCTTCACCAATCATGCCATGCATGAAACTTAAACTTTTTCCTCATCAGGAGGCTGCAGTTTTTTGGATGTTGCAGCGTGAGCGGGACTCTGAAGTACTACAACATCCTCTATACCTGAATTTCACTACTGAAGATGGGTTTTCCTTTTACGTTAATTCTGTTTCTGGTGAAATAGTGGCTGAGGTTATCCCTACAGTTAAGGATTTCTGTGGGGGAATGTTTTGTGATGAACCTGGACTGGGTAAGACTGTCACTGCTCTGTCACTCATTCTAAAGACGCGAGGAACACTGGCAGATCCCCCAAAAGGGGCAGAAGTAATCTGGTGTATGCATAATTCTGGCCAAAGATGTGGTTATTATGAGATTAAAAGCACGAGTCAAAATAAATTTTGTGATGGTACGTCACTTCCCAGCAGAGTTGCTGGTCCAAATCCACGAAGACAGCTATTTTGTTTGGATGATCTCACTCCAACAAGGGATCCCTATTTCACTCCTACTGAAAAAGATACCTTTGTTGTTAGTCATGAACAAACTGCGGGATATACTATTGCCCTTCCTGACAAAGAAATGGAATCACATAAAATGGTACATACGACCCTTAGATCATATCCTGTACGTTCTTCCAGGACCTGGTGTCGCACTAGGAGGAGTCTTCTAAATGCCTATGATGAAGCTTCTGCCCTTGCAACAGAAAAACGACATCCTAATGGTGGGAACAAAAGGAAAAAACATTCTCCCGATGGAGCATATAATGGGAAGAAACCTAAAATTGTACACCCTGATATCTTTGAATGTAATCAAACTTGGATCCAGTGTGATGCTTGCTGCAAGTGGCGGAAACTTGTTGATGCAAGTGTGGCTGACACTTCCAAAGCTTGGTTTTGTAGCATGAATACTACGGATCCCTCACATCAAAGCTGTAGTATCCCTGAAGAATCTTGGGATTATGAGTCCATCAAATATTTACCGGGATTTCATCTCAAAGGAACCCCTGGGGGCCTGAAAGAGAATATATTATTTTTCACTGGTTTGCTTAAAGAGCATCATACTTTGATAAATTCTGGAACCAAGAAGATATTAACCTGGTTGGTTAAACTCCCAGCTGAGCAGGTCTCCAAAATGGAAACAGTTGGCTTGGCCCATCCTGTTGCTGAACTTTGTATGCCAGACCAGCCTCATGCTTATCACAAAATATTTGAAGCATTTGGTCTAATCAAGAAGGTAGATAAACGTGTCACAAAGTGGCATTATCCAAAATCTCTGTTGAATCTTACCTTTGATTTGGATGCCTTGAGGTTTGCTCTTTGTGAGCCGCTAGATTTGTTGAGGGTATACCTGTCAAGAGCAACACTGATTGTTGTCCCTGCTAATCTAGTTCAGCATTGGACTAGTCAGATTGAAAAACATGTCAAACCAGGTCAGCTGAAAATTTATGTGTGGACAGATCAGAAAAACCCTTCACCACATCATCTGGCTTGGGATTATGATGTGGTTATAACGACTTTCAGTCGTTTGAGTGCTGAGGGGAGCCCCAAAAAAAGAAGTGCACTATTGCAGGTTCACTGGTTACGGGTGATGTTGGATGAAGGGCATACCTTGGGGTCAAGCCTCAATTTGACAAACAAATTAAAAATGGCCATTCTTTTGAAAGCTTCTAGCCGCTGGGTACTGACAGGAACACCAACTCCTAATACTCCAAACAGTCAGCTCGCTCACCTGCAACCCATGCTCAAGTTCCTGCACGAAGAAGTTTATGGGTTAGACAAAAGATCATGGGAAGATGGTATCCTGAGGCCATTTGAGGCAGAGATGGAAGAAGGAAGGTTGCGGTTATTGCAGCTTCTTCAGAGATGTATGATTAGTGCAAAAAAGGTAGATTTGCAAACTATTCCTCCTTGCAACAAGGCAGTGAAGCTTATAGATTTTACTAGCGACCATGCAAAAACTTACAATGAATTGGTAGAAACAGTATGGCGTAACATATTAACTGCCGATTGGAATGATCCTTCTCATGTTGAAAGTCTACTAAATCCGAAACAATGGAAACCCCGGAGTGATGCTATTAGAAATTTAAGGTTGTCTTGTTGTGTTGCTGGACATGTGCTAGTCAGAGATGCTGGCCAAGATATCCAGGAAACTATGGATATTTTAGAACAGAATGGTCTAGAGACTATATCTCAGGAGTATGCTTTAATAAAACATAACCTTCTAAATGGTGGCAATTGCATGAGGTATGATTTCAGGATTACATGTATCTTTTTCTAGATTTCAGTATAAGATAATATTATAATTTTTGCTTGCTGATTTTTACTCCAGGTGCGGAGAATGGTGTCGTTTGCCTGTCATCACACCTTGCAGGCATCTTTTATGTCTTGATTGTGTTTCTTTGGACAGTGAAAGATGTATATTCCCTGGCTGTGGTAACATGTATGAGATGCAGAATCCTGAAATTCTTACTCGTCCTGAAAATCCCAACCCAAAATGGCCTGTTCCTAAAGATCTCATTGAGTTGCAGCCATCTTATAAGCAGGTAATCTCATTCTTTTAGCCTGAAGAAACCTTCATTTTGCATCTTCCATATTTATTAGACAGATGCTTATTTATTTATTTTTTTTCTCTCTTGTAGGATAACTGGAATCCTGATTGGCAGTCAACATCAAGCAGCAAAGTTTCTTATCTTGTGAATAGGCTACAAGAATTGCAGGAAACGAATAGAGAGATTGGCTGTTCAAATTATCAGATGTTCTTCAAGAATCCTCATGAGTTCCATTCCCCCCCCCCCATTAGATGTAATACTTACAAATCTTTGGAGTCTGAGATCTCAATGGGATTTGGGAGTAAATCAAGCATGTCTCTTCCAGTGAAAGTTATAATATTTTCTCAGTTTCTTGAACATATAAATGTTATAGATGAACAGGTAGCTCATGTTCCTCTTATTTCTCACTTTCATTAACGCAATTAATATTCTATAAAACTTGAAATTCTTTTTCTGCCAGTTGACAAAGGCAGGAATCCAGTTTGCTTCATTGTACAGTCCATTGCATTCTTCCAAAAAGGTATGCTCTTCCGAATATTCCCATTTCTCTGACCTTTTCAGTACTTAGTTTTAGCAAAATCACGATATGTTGCTTTCTGCACTTCATAGGCAAAAGGGCTTGCAGCTTTTCAGAATGATGTAAACTGTTTGGCTCTTCTTATGGATGGAAGTGCAGCTTTAGGCCTTGATTTTAGTTTTGTCACACATGTCTATCTCATGGAACCGATTTGGGATAAAAGGTGAGAGCTACTATAAGATTAACACGTAGATAAAACATCCAAAATATTCATTGTCACTTTCAAATAAAGAAATTTTATCGCCTCTTACTCTTGTAACTTATGAAATTTTTGTGAGTTTTATTTACCATTCATGCAATTCGAGTATGCTGGAGCCATGGGAGTAAAAATTCTGATATCTCTATTGTTTTCTTTTTTATTTTTTTGGTTTTCTTATATTTTGAATATTAATCAGCATGGAGGAACAGGTTATAAGTCGTGCTCATAGAATGGGTGCTAAACGTCCGATTCAGGTGGAAACACTGGCAATGAAAGGCACCATTGAAGAACAAATGTTGAAATTCTTGGAGGTATTGTTATTTAAGCCTTCTGGTTTTCTATTCATAGTTTTCACTGTAATATAGATGGATCCTTGCTGGGGAGTGGGGTAGTTTTGGAGCAATCCCCAAGATGATTTCCGGCTGAAGGCTGAGTGCAAATTGCTTAATTCTGAATTAAGCTTTTGCTGGCTTCATAATTTTGGTGATAGTACAATTGTACTCACCTGTAGGTGAAAGAAAAGGATATCTCAGTATTGAAACTATGTGTTCATTTATGATAACTATTTTGAGGGGAGCCCAAGCTACTGCCCCCCATTAAAACATCTAAATTGATCATTACCTGTTTTTGAATTTTATCTAGGATTTTGCTAGCACGTCCTATGGATATTAAGTATGGTTTTCTGCGTGCAACCCAAATTTTCTTCATGTTCTAATCTCTTAATTTCCGCTGTTTTGACAGTCTTTGCAAGATTCTGATGTACGTCGGAGGGTGCTGGAGGAAGATTTCGGTAAACAGGATGGAGCTAGGACACGGGTACCTCGAACATTACATGATTTTGCAGAGAGCAATTATTTAGCCCAGCTTCGCTTTGTCCGCACAAATTGAATTGATGAAGGTACAATTCTCTGTTTTATGCCATGTAAATCTATTATATGTATCTAGGTACATGAGTTGAGTTATGTTTCAAGAATTCCTAGTTAAAAAGCAAAATGAAAAATAGTTCTAAATACTCCTTCACTATTTCATTTCTAAAAAAATGCCCTTAATTTATACCTCAATGATTTATATCTCCAAACTATTTTTGAGTTTTTATTTTATCTTTCCGCTGGTCCACACAGTTGTTTTGCCTGCCCAAGTCACGTGTAGAACATGTGACATTTTTTAAAAGGGTATTTTTTGATATCAGAATAAAATTATAGATCTTAGTGCCCTTCAATTATTATCTACTGTAAAACAATGCTCTTGTTCTTTACTTTCAATAATTTACATAATCTATTTTCAAAGGTTATTTTTACCCCACTTTCGGTCACCATGGCAATTTTTGACTTTCTGAATCATGTTTCTGTTATTGAAGTAATGAACTTTCTGGAGTAAATAATTCTGTTCAAGCCCATCAGAATAATTTCTAAGCTTCCCTCCTTACATTTCAGTTCCCCCTTTGCTCCAGGCTTCTGAATTTAGATTTCCAAGAATCCCAATTTAAAATTTAAATTAAATTTGTATGTTATTTTTTGTATTTCTGGACTGATGCAGTGTAATTTCTGGTTCTCTCTGCAACCTGCACCCTGCACAGATGTAGCAGTTTCATCAGACCCCCAGGGGTATCTACAGTTAATCCAGATGAAATTGGATAATCCAAGTTGACACAGTAGTCTAATTTATCCAAGGGACTACTCTTTTGGGTTTCAGTAGGTCATTAGTTTATTGGCACAGAATATTAAAATGGGTTTGTTGGTTGTTCGAAGATGCCTTCTGAATTCCATTTTCTTGTGCTTGCTCATGCTTCCAAAGTACAGCTCCTGGGCAGAGTATATGATTGTCTGATGCATCTAGCAATTTATTTTGGCAGGCAGGTTTTCTTGCTTGTACCAATCAGGAACTGATTTATTTCAGTAATTTTGTTCGAGTGCCTCGCGCTGAATTCCATTTCTTTGAAATTTGTAATCCTCATTCTTTTTGACCACAAGCTGCACATGTAAATGGACAGTAGCTTAGACAACAGCCTAATTTAAGATTCTTGTCTGGTTAAGTATTTGCTGTTTTCTGGTAACAAAGACCTACTTTCTCGATTGCATTCATGGTCATAGTTGAAGGAGCACATAGTATTTAGCTTAAAATATTATAACAATTCAAAATAAAATATTAATTAATACTAATAATCAGAGTCTTTTTCCAAAATTGTCCTACTTTTTAAAATCATCCCAGTTTGGCCTGTTTTTAAAATTATTTTCCAATTTAGCCTTTTCTCTCTTTCTTCACATCGTTTTCATTTCCGTCCGTCTCCTCTTTTTATTTTTTATTTCTTCTGTCCATCGAGCTGCCCTATGTCTGAACTAGAGCTTAAGGACTCATTCTCACTCGTTCCTAGTCTTAATGTAGGTATCATTTTTAAATTTTATCACCAGTTTTGGACTCATTTTTAGTTGTAAAATTCAAATCTTAAAATTTAATTGAATTTCAATTTTACAAAATTAAAATAAATAATTCCATTTAAAATATAAAAATTAAAATTTAAAAACAAAATGGATCCTTAATGGATTGTATACAGAAAATCTTTATAAATGGATTTTATAATTAAAATATTTAAAAATATATAAATAAAATTATATAACAAAATTATAACAAAATTATCTAACAAAATTATAACAAAATTATCTAATAAAGAAATAAAATTATACAGTTTTAGGGCTTCTACAACTAATTGGCAAACACCACAATCACAAGGGCAACTGAGCAACAATTAAGTACAACAACCCAGTAGTTTGGGGGAGTTGGTAAGCGGACTCCTAAAGCTTCTCTTCAGGGCGGATGGTCGAGGGTTCGAATCCTCCGAGGTGGTTAGCGCCACGTTAAAAAGCTTTGGGCCAGACCCTCACCCTCGAGTACGAGTTGGACCCTTTAATCCAAAAAAAAAAAAAAAAAAAAAAAAAAGTCATTTAATAAAAACTGCTATACATATCATCCCTTGAAGAGAAACATATTTTAATTATTTAATCAGAATAAATTATATGAAGAATACAAGCAACTTTCTGTTTAGAAAAATAAACCTTTTACCAAGGAAACTAAAACAACATTAATCAATTTTGTAATATCACACAAATATATATATATATATATATATATATATGTTTTAACTTCATGAACATAAGCTACAAACAAACGGAACAAACGGGAAAGACTCAACACAATTCCCCTAATCCTCTCTAAATTCTAAAACTTCTTTCCGAATTCAATTAATTATTCGCACTATAGCCACAATAATTCAACTTCAATTTTTTATTATATTGTATAGTTCATTCACCAGTTTCAATTTGTTCTTGTTACTATACTTTACTAGGGTTAGGATTTTAGATCCTAAGGAAAAAATGCAAGAAGTCAAAACATGCACACAACTGTACAAGCAAAGTATAACACACAAAGAAGGTCATCGACACTTCCACTAATGTATAGAATTCCAAATGACAATAATAAATTACCAAAAGTAGGAGACGATAACAAACTGTAGAAGCATAGTATTGGGCTTACCTCAAGAGAGCTTGCGGCGTCGGCGTCAGCGTCAACGTCAACGTCAACGTCAACGTCAGAGCAGCGTTATAGCCCAATTACAATCATAATTTTGGATGGAGATGTTGCCACATATTCTTCTATTATTACCTAACATATAACGGTTACTGTATCTCGGAGGTGAATCATGATTTCTTGCATCCATTGAACCCGATAGCTCCTAGATCGTAAACAACCTAGACCACCTCTTTTCGTATTAGGTTGACAGAAATGAAGTACAAATGTGGCTTCAATTCATTCCACAGTTCTTCATTTGCGATAGGATAAAGATTTGTCTCATAAACAACTTGTAATTAGAGCTTGAAAATGACATAACAAATGAAGTTGGATCTCATCTATGATCTTCAAATACATGAGAACAAAGTATTCCAAATATCGATCATTTATTACAAGTATAAGATTGTTCACTAATATTGATTGTGTAAACATTATTTCCCCATTCATTTCCCCTTATTTGTGTACTAACCCTAAACATTATTTCCCCTCCAACAATTTCATCTACAAAATGTAAATAAAAATTCAATATATTAAAAATTTTCAATTATAATGATTTTTTATAAACACAAAAAATAAAAAATAAAAAATAAAACAAAAGAAACTCTAAACCCTAAAAAAGTCATAACCTAAAAATTTAAATATAATATTATCAACCAAAAATAAATGATATGTAGAAGAAAAATTCATGAGAAAATACATTACAAGTTAAGATTTTTCAAATGTAAGTCAAAATAGTACTATAAACCCTAGATAAATGTAATAGGTGGAGAAATAGAGTTATAGAGGTGAAAGATATCATGTAATTAAACAAAATGCTATCAAAGTTAAGATTTGTTAGTTTGAAGACTTACAATTGGTGGTTGAAATCACTTGAGTGAATCTAGAGAGAGCAACTTTGGAGAACAATGGAAGTTTGAAATTTTGTGAAATTGAAGTTCAAAATTGAGCTTTAAAGGGGATTTGAATTTTACGACTAAGACTCATTATTGGAATGAGTCCTAGAGTGGTACCTATGTTAGGACTAATCCTAGAAATGAGTCATAGATAGGACTCATTCTCAAAATGAGTCTATAACCTACAATTTTGACATAGGGCAGTTGGAAATAAGAGAAGAAATGTTTTTTAAAAAAAAGAGGAGACCGTGTGAGGAGAGAGAAAAAGAGGAAAGTGAAAAATAGGAATGAGAAAAAGAGGAGAAAGAAAAATTTGAAAATTTGTTCAGTGAGTTCCAATAGGACTCATTTTGTAAATGAGTCAAGGTTAGATTGAGAAATAATTTCAAAATTATGGTCAAATTAGGACTTATTTCAAAAAGTAGGGTCATTTTGGGCAAAAACTCCTAATAATCATGAATAAATATTATAACTTTCATAAATATATATTCACCAATAGAAGGATAAGATATCTTTAAAATTTTGTTAAAAATCAATACATGACTTTATCCATGAGGTCTATTCTCTACATGTTGAATGTTTGTGTTAGAGGAACATATGTTTATTCCGTAAATGGCAGAAGTTCCTATAAATTTGGTAGCTTGCACAACTTTTGGCATACACTTCAACATCACTCTTGGAATTCTTTGATGAAGGATCCTTCATTCTTACCTATAAATAGCTGCCAAAGACTACAAAATTTTCAAATAATGGGGTGGCTAGTTTTGTGGGGATGCAGGGGAGTAGGGGTTTTAGGGAATAAACTTGTATAAAAATGTCCATATTTAATGATATATGTTGCTTCTTACCCATAATAGTGGGGCGACTAGTTTTGTTGGCACTGCCTTTATCTTCCAATAGGGTGTCTTGCTTTACATAGTTCTAGAATTCTTTTATCCGATTGAGTTATTTATTTATTTATTTCTTATTTTGAAATCAAGAGACAATCATATCTTTCTATAGCAAGGTCGTTCCTTTCCTCAATTGTCAAGCACTACTCGCAAGGAAGCTCTACTTCAACCATCTTTGCCAAGACATAAGTTCGAGTGTTTTCACTATCTATCTTTACTTAAAGGAATTCCTGGAAGATGAAGGTTAGACATTTAGCCATGACAACATATAGGGAGAGGTTGGCTGAGTTGAATAGAAACTCACCCTCGACTTGGCGACTTGCATTACTACTACTTGTTTATTGTTGGTGGTGGTGAGCCGAGTGATTTTATCTCTCTAGACTATAGGAGCCCTAGGATCAAGCCTCCTTACTTTTCTTGGTTATTAGACAACAATAAGATTAGGCACATACTCCAAGCTTGTGTTTTCCTTGGTGATAGGTAGGTTAGGATCATTTCTAGTCTAGCTCCCCTCGAGCCAATTACACCATCTTTACATAGAATTGACCACATGTCCCCTCCTATGTTAGTTTTTGGGATGGATGTATATGGCTATAGTAGAATTTTCAACATTACGGAAGGAGGCTTCGACCACGAAGTTGACTAAGACCTAAGCATTAGTTGAGAATAGGTAGACTCAAGAGTTATTGTTTCAAGAAGTCCCATGTCGCCTGACACTCTAATGTCAATTGAAGTCATGAGTTGCTATCTTCAAGGTCTTGCAGAATGGGAGGTAGTTTATGTAGATTTGGAGGTGAACATCCATAATAAGTGATACATGCATTCAATTGTTGGAGGTCTTTGATATGTCTGTGGTTCACACATCCCTAATTAATAGAGCAAAATTTTTGTGGTCGGTCTCTATCTTGCACTGTTGGAAATAATATATAGATTACAAATCTATTCCTTACACAAATCCAAGACCCAATATGTCGGATTATCAAGAAATTAATCAACTAATAAGTTTGCGGAAGCGTACCTGAATTAATCTTCAAGATCTAAATCTTTAGTAATCTTGATGTTCTTGATATTCTTGGAATCCTGTATGAAGAACAAAGGGCTATGATCTCCAAGAGTTCTATCGGAGTCTAGGGATATGTTCTACTGACGGGATATAGAATAGACAACTCTCGGTAGTCTCTCGGGGACCATAACCATATAATATATATTATTCCTAGCTAACCCATCACAGTCTAGGAATAAGGGTTTCTACATATGTGGGACCATACTTATTCTTGATGCATATTAACCTAATAAACTTTATTAGAACACTTTAATAGAGCTTAATAAAATATGATAGCCTTAAATACTTAATTGACACATAAGCCCACATGATTTATTAAAATAAATCCAACAATCTCCCACTTGGGCATAATGTGTCACAAACAATTATGCATCATTAATCTTTATGAGTACTCAATATTTTGCTATCATTACTATATGCATCCTTAACCAATCCGGTCCATCAATCACATCAACATAGGACCAAAGGGGCATTCATTACAAAAAACGTAACTAAACCCAACAATGATCACATACATCAATGTAACCGAACGACATGGATCAAGTATGGTATGTAGCATGAAAATTACATGCAATGTGATCTCCACATGCCAATTTTCAACTGGTCTCTTTCTTATTCTTTAATGAGATCATATTGAATAGAAATAGAGTGTAAAAACTTACTTAATACTTTAAATACTGCAGTAATATACATCAAATCTGTAATACATGTCTATAGTTATTACACAAACTCCCACTGAAATGATATATCATATCCAAACAGCATATAACACCCATATGAGTAATATACTCATAAAAGACCTTGGGTGGTAAAACTTTAATTAATGGATCCACAACCATAGAGTTTGTCTCAATATATATACTATAAACATCAAACCACTCTAATATATATTAGAATATAGCACAACCAAATTATTGTCACAAAATAACTTTAATGGTCTTTAGATACTATCCAAAATTCTCAATTCCTCAATTTAGTGACAATAGTCCTTAGCTATATTTCATGATTGGATGTCATACAATATGTTATACTTAATTACCATAGTGAAAGAGTTATGGGTGTTTTGCTTAACACTCTCTGAAGAAATTACTCTTCCAATAAATAAGATGGATATAGTCAGAGTAAATCTATAACTATCTTGGCATCCCATGAAATCGAATCGAAAATACCCGATGATCTCCCACTGATTCGATTTCGTGTATGTGAGTGTATAATATCTTGTTCTCTTAAAATATCACATAAATGTTTAAGTGCTTTCAGAATCCATTCAAGGATCTCTTAAATATCTGCCATATATTTTAATAATGTATGCAATATCCAAACGCATACAAACTTAAGTATACATAAAACTTTTTGTAACTGAAGCATAAGAAATCTTTTAAATTTCTTTAGCTTTAAAGAAATCACTTTATTGGGGCATTCATTGAGATACATTTATCTCCCATAGAAACTTGAGATTCAAAGAAATCCCTTTAGTACACAATAATTGATATCACATTATTGTAGTCTTTAAGTCTTCAGTACACAATAATTGACAAATAAGTCCACATAATTTATTTATTTAATAAATAAATCTAATAATTCTCCCACTTGGACTTCATTTGTCACCAAATAATTGTGTAGAATAAATTCTTTAAACATAATACCCCAAATGTATTTTGAAATTGCATATTATATGACCATAAAATCATGCAATTTGAATACTCCCACTGTTTCCAATTTCTCCTATTACTAGAGAAATTAAAATCTATAACAATAAGTGGTTTCTCAATCCGAATAGCACGGTTAAGATTTATGCAATTACGATATATGAAAATATTTCTTTCCAAATCTTTAAATAAAATTTGTATCATTTAGTACAAACACAAAATTAATATTGGCAGATACTGAAGCAACAAAAACATTAACTAAATAGAGAACAAACATTAAAAATAAAATTAAACTCACAATACTTATCCAAATAAAATTGACCAAGGTAATTCAAAAAATGGTAAAACCCAACACAAGATACCTAGCACAACATTGAGATTTAGTCTTTGGACAGAAATGTCAATTTGTAAGTGGTACTCTCAACGTAGTAATCAAATACTGGCAATAAATTCCTGTCAAACAGTAAGCCTTTCTTTGGACCGACTAATTATTCACATGGAAGAACAACCCAATAATTGTCACATATTTATTACCATAATGTGTCTAAAATCTCTGCCAAATAACAACTTTCCTTTGGGTCAATCATTATCCGCATGAGAAATTATCCACAAATAACTATCCTTATATTTAATGACTAATCAATTTTCACAGAAGTCACTTTGGCGACATTAAGTTTCAATCAATTAATCAATATAAAATATAAGTAATCTAACCAAAATTGAATTTAACCAGGTCCATAATATTTTGTCAAATGATATGACTACATGCATGTCCAAATTTCTGCCAAACAATAACTTTCCTTTGGGCCAATTACTATTCGCACGAAAGTCAAACACACATGACCAACCTTATATTATAAATCAATTAATTTACACAAAAGCTACTTTGGCAGCATTTAAGTTTCAATTAATCAATTTAAAAATATAAGTAACTTAATTGAATTCAAGAATATATATAATATATCACAAAAACAATCCAAATATATAATGCATAAAATCATAATATAATGCTGAAATTAATTCAAACATGATATATGTGGGGTGCACACCCTTATTTTCCCACAATTTATTTATTTCAAAATAAAACATAATTAAGATTAAAAAAAAAAACTAAATCAAGATTCATGATTTACAATTACCATAAAAAGAGTTTAAGTATCATGTAATAGAATTAAGATACAAAAGATAAACAAAATGTCATGCATCATAAATCAAGAATCATGATTTTATGCAAAGGCAAAACATATCAAACTTTAAAATTTCCATAAATTAATAATCAAGATTACCAAAAAAGGAATAAACATTATTCCTTTAAAAAGGAGCCGTAAATGGGTATACACAACCAACCCATAATCTTGATTATTCTAAATCATAGAATAACTAAACATGCACAATAGAATCAAAATCATCAAAGATGATTCCAATAAATTGTTTAATATCGTGTTAATGTAACACAATTCTTAATCAATTCTTAATCATGTGCATTACTTTATTCTTTCTCCTTTCTTGAATGTTCATTAGATGATGCAATTAGATTCAACCAATGCAAATCATCAAATCTAGATAGAGAATTGAAATTAACAAAAGAGACTAAATTATCTATTTCTAAATGAACAAAAATAACCAAATTTGTCCATTACAAAAATAGAAACAAAATTCCATCTAAAGACAGTACCATATAAGTCTCTTTTAAATCCAAATAATTTTCATTCTCAAAGGATACCATAAAAGTCCTTATTGCCTCAACTTTAACTGTTGTCCATTCACCATAGTCGATGTATCTTTCACCATCACTGGATTTTCAGTAATTAGACAACCCCTTATTTGAATATCAAGTATGATATTTGACGTATTCATTCTTTATCCTTATCCAAAGTCTTTCCACAAAAATAGCAAGAAAATTCTTTAGTTTAATTTGTTCCCTTTTCTTGCTTATTATGTGGTCCAAAACCTGAACTTCTTTATATTCTTTATTTTCTTTCCTTTACCATTACCGGTAAATTCCAATGAGTACTAAAAAAAATTCATCTACTTTATCTCTCTTCTTCCCAAACAAAATATGAAATTAACTCATTAAAAGTCAATTTCTCCTTTAAACAGCTTATAACTTATAACTGTCATAAGTTGACTGAATTATAATAGAATAGAGATTAAATACCAAATGCACAATAAATCTCTCAAAATCTTTAACTTTAGTGCTTTTAATTCCAAAGTAAGATGAATATTTACAAAGGTATAATTACAATACTTTAATTTCTGCAGTGTTTTAAATTATCCATGACAAAACTCTAATTGCATGAATAAAATAAAACTCAATAAGAAAAGGTTCCAAATAAATTTACCAAAGGAAAGAAAATATAAACCAAATTCTTTATCCCAAACTAAATAATGTATGTATACTTTAAAATAAAGTACAATACTCATGTAATATGAGTCTCACCATCTTATAAATAATAAAATAGTGAATTTATCAAATTATCATATTGAATAATAAAAGGTTATCTATATATATCATAATATATCCATAAGATATATAAAATCAAAAGAAAACTTTAGGTTCTAGACATCATCAGTAACTAAATTCCAAATCCTTTAAATATATATATATATATATATAAATATATATATATATATATAAATATATATATATATATAGCTACTAATTAAAATATGAAACTGAAATGTATATATATATATAACATTTATCACACAAAAAAGATGCAGTACTGAAGCTTTATATATGCCCAAAAGTAAATTTGATATTCGATAAATTATCCATAATTAATTATGCCAATAGTAACAAATTCATATAATCGTAGCTATAAAAATAAAAAAAATAACTTTATCCTTATATACCATAATGAGCCAAATTCTTGAAGAAAACTGAATTCCTAAATTCTGAATTTTCAAGAAAAGGAATATCCAAAAAAAAAAAACAATTGATTTTATCCAAAATCAAATTAAATCTTACTGAAGTTTAATACCTTAGTTCTTTATACACCTTAATTCTTTATACACGTGCTACATGCTGGATTTATCAATTGAATACCCAAAATATAAATAAGTGTATATAGAATTTCATTCAATGAGAATGTCCAAATATATAATATATATATATATATATATATATATATATAAAAGTGAAGACATGAGCGGCAGCAGAAAGCCAAAAGAAAACAAATATTATATATGTTTTCACGCTTACTGTCATATGTCCAAAAAACCAAAATATATATAATTCACCCTTACTGCCATATAATATATATATAGATAGTCCAGAAATACATATACATATATATACGCGCATGTACTATAATAGTACAGAAACTCCAAATAGTTTCATAATATAAATAAATAAATAATATATAGAGGATTTCCAAAATATATATAACATGAAATAATCTTTAAAATTACACCTTTTGTACAGTTACAGAAAACAGATAGTTATGAACACATAACTCTTAAAACTTAAAATCCAACAATCAATTTATGAATTGATTAGATAAAAAAAAAAAAAAAAATCATACCAATAATCAAAGATGTAAAGATTAAACCTAAAGATCTTAAAAAATCAATTTTATAAATTGACTTTATCAAAACTGAATCGAATTGAAAACTAAAAAGTTTTCATCTTTAACCAAAGTAATTTGATTCCTCAATAATTCCTTAATAACCTAACATAAGTAGGCTCTGATACCACTTGTTGTAAATAATATATAGATTACAAATCTATTCCTTACACAAATCCAAGACCCAATATGTCGGATTATCAAGAAATTAATCAACCAATAAGTTTGCGGAAGCGTACCTGAATTAATCTTCAAGATCTAAATCTTTAGTAATCTTGATGTTCTTGATATTCTTGGAATTCTGTATGAAGAACAAAGGGCTATGATCTCCAAGAGTTCTATCGGAGTCTAGGGATCCGTTCTACTGACGGGATATAGAATAGACAACTCTCGGTAGTCTCTCGGAGACCATAACCATATAATATATATTATTCCTAGCTAACCCATCACAATCTAGGAATAAGGGTTTCTACATATGTGGGCCCATACTTATTCTTGATGCATATTAACCCAATAAACTTTATTAGATCACTTTAATAGGGTTTAATAAAATATGATAGCCTTAAATACTTAATTGACACATAAGCCCACATGATTTAATAAAATAAATCCAACAATTGCACTTCATAACCATGAATCACAAGAAATTTTTGAACTTTACCCTGATGACACACTTGGCGAGTTCAATTTTATATGATAGAGATCCAGGATTTTGAAGGTCTCTACTAGCTAGGTCTAGAAAGTGGGAAAAAGAGTTTTATTACAATGTTGTTGTTGTAGGCCTTAACATTGTGTTTCATTGGGAAGGTTGAGAATCTTGTTAATCATCTGGAGGTATGTTACCTAGTGTTCATGAGGTAAAATGACATAACATTACTAATAGTTGGTACCTCACGATGCTTGAAATGATGTATTTACTGATCTTCAATATGCATCCTAATCTAATATCGTCCTTAAAAGGCATCTAGGAAGCACAAAATACCATACTCAAAGGTAAAATTGATAGGGGTATCAATTCGGGGGAGAAGATAGCTGTCCTTTAATTTGCAGGAACTTTATTAAGATTATAAAGTCCACACATATTGACTACTCCTTGAGGGCTATTTTTTATCATAAAAATAATTTGTTAGCAAAAAATATGGTGGATTGTACAACTTATTGATGAATCGAATCTCCGATAATTTAGTTATCTCTTCTTTATTTGCTTTATTTTTGTCCAACCCAAAAGGGCGGGGCTTTTAGTGTAGCAGGCTATTGGCGAGGTCGAGATTTAGGTAGTGGGTGTGACAACGTTGTTGAGGCCTACTGTATATTTGATCCTCAAGGTAACAGTTCCTTTGATGGCTTCCTACCTTTTGACTTTTTGATTAGGGTAGTAAAGATAGACAACCTCCAGTTCATCTTAACTCAAGTGTTCATCGGATCCTAAGGTCATGGATAGGTTGACTATTCCCTTCATTGATATCCGATCGACATGCAACAAAGCCCTCTAGTTGCCTAGAGCTAGACTTCATGAATTCAATTCCATCTCAAGGAAACACCGATATGAAAATATATATATATCCTTAGATGTGCTTTTTCCACCCCAATAGACGTGAGCTTAATGTCCATATATGACAATGGAGTTGAGTTGGACTTCTTTAGCTAGTAAGTGACAACTATGACTAGCTAGGTGAATGATATTATCTCTCATCCATAAGGAGACATGCCAAATTTATAGAGAAATATATTTATTTGAGTACTAGGCAAGTGTCAAATGAGTTGAATTCCATAAGTTACTAAGGCGATAAACCTTGTCGTTAAGTGCTTCATATTTTTTCTCCACGGGAGTAAATCATAGGGCTAGCTCCTTCCCTTGCATTTGCATTTGTTGGAATTTCTGTTTCAGGGAGAACTCAACAGGATCTCATAGCAAGTGAATTATCTAATGAATGCTTTCTACTTAGTACCTTTCCTCCTTATATTTGGTCTCGGGAACCCATATGAGACCATCCAATTAAAATATGAGACATTGTACGTGTAGGAACTTCTTATTAGGTTTTCCATTTTGCGCCACACACCCCTTTCTTCAAAGTCTTAAAATTTTTATTTATTTATTTATTTATTTTTGGAAAAACATAGATTTGGAATTTTTAAATTTATTATTCTTGAATGATTATGCATATTTCTTCTTAATAAAATTTTTTTAAAAAAATATGGTTGAATGAATATATCTTATATCTTATTTCCAATAAAGCATAAACAGAAATTTATGTCGTCTTTCTTATTTAAGAATTGACACAAAACAAAAATTACTTTATATTAATTTAGATTAAATATTTGAATTTTCAATAATATTTTATTTATTGAAGACAAGAATGTGAAAGAAGATAGGAAACAATGACAAAATAACCTAATTTCAATTGCTTTATTGAAAAGATGGATTAATCCTTTCTCTTTTTAGTACTGTTGAGATCACCAAATATATTCATATACTTTTTTATATATCAATAATGCAATTTTACTTTTACTATTATTATTTTTTGATAAACTTTTAATCTATTTTGTCATAATACATTTGTAAATATATTTATTATATTGTATTACTCTTATGTAAAACAATCATGTCAATTTTTAACATAATACACAAATTTTAATTTTACTTTTTTTTATTTAGCAACTTTTATTAATTTAAGGAGAATAATGGTTCAATTCTTAAAAATAGGTTATTTCTTCTTTATATTATTTTCTGGACCAATGAATTATACTATAATCTTATTTTTTAAAATTTAGAGTATTATTTTAGAAATCATTACGAAGTAAGTGAAATGATTAAAATTTGAAATAAAAATAATAAAAATTTATTTTTTAGTTATTTATTTATAACTTCTACTTATAATTGGTCATATATTTTTCTTATCAACCATATAATTATCATGTAATGTTAATTGATTTTATGGAGAAAAAAAATTTATAAATATATAATGTATATATTTATGTTTAAAATGACCAATTTTCTAATACGAAATATTATAAAATAAAAGATAAAGGTTAAGAATAATCATACAAAATCTTCAGGGTAATAAATTGCATTATCAAATCTGGTTGGATTAAAATTGGCATTCAGCGTGGCATGAGCTGCATTTATTGTGGAGAATTTTATATATATATATATATATATATATATACAAATGCATACAACAAGAAAACAAAATGAATAGAAGATATTGACAGATAATAATGGTAATTCATGACATGCTCTACAGTTTACTAACTTTATTAAATAGGTAATCAAACTATTAATGAAATATATATCGATAAAAATATAATGAAAAATTGGTTAAAATATTAAAATTTTAGTTTTAAAGGTCATCAAATTATTTATTTATTTATTTATACTGTATACTTTTTTTTTTTTTATTGAAAAAAGATTAAAAAGAAAAAAAGACGAAGAAAGAAATCTAGGAGTAAACTATTTTAACTTACCGTATAAGTTAAAAATTGAATAAGTTAATTTAGTTCATAATTTATTATGATTTTAAATGTATCGTCCTTAAAAATTTTTTAAAAATTTTAAACTAAAATATATATTTTATTTATGGGTAGATAATATTTTGAAAGATGTAATTTTTTTTTTTTTAAAAAAAAATAAAATATATATAATGAATAGTTTTGAAACCTACTTTATTTGGCATCGGCATGGAATTTACTAATTTATTGAAGAAAATCAAAAGTAGAGACATTACAATAAAGTTGGTCACAAAATATTTAGAGAAGGAAACTATAAAAGTATGTTCCACCAACAATAGTAACTAAAAGTTCTAATAAGATTACAATATTTTAATTTACCAAAAAAAAGAAAAAGAAAAGAAGATTACAATATTTTAATGTGATGAGGAGCGGTCAAAAATGTTTTAGAAAAAATAAGACAACTAAAGATTATCACTGCCAAAAGGCAATCAATAATTGCGTTAATAGATTTATATTTATAATATAATTTAATAATTCAAGTATTATACTTTTCCATTTAATTTTAATTTTATTTTTTGCTTTTCTACATCATATCTTTCCTTAGATAGAGCATTAGAAAGTGCTAATGTAGTACGTAAATTTGTTTTTTTTTTTTAAAAAAGGCTCATTTTTATTGAGGAGGAAACTCAATAACATAGATAAAATAGTATGGAATCGTTCTTGGGGAATAACAATATTTTAGCTAGTTATATATCTAGTCTCTAACATAAATATAACATATGAGTTTTTTTACCAAAAATAGTCCCCAAACTATGGATGTTTGGTGAATTTGTTTTTAAATTTATTTTTTTTGGAATTGATCCTTATATTATGTAAATATTCTAAAATTGGTCCTTCCTTCTAAAAATCTATTAAAACAACCCTTAAGTTAAAAAAAAAAAATACAAGAACATTTATGTCATTATACTTTTTAATATATATTTAATAAAAAATATATACATATATATATAATCTTATCAAAGACCTTAATGACTTTCCTTCTTTATTAGTGAAAATTCAATCTTATTTTATTTTATTTTTATTTTTATTTTTTGCATAATAAAAAACACTCGACCGCTTATGTTATATATATAATTTATACATTTGTAGTTCTTGCATTCGCTTTTCAGTTTCAATAGCATTGGAAATAATGGATCCAATTTGTTATCGTCAATAGAGTTTAAACATGTGCAAGATCCAATTCTAATCCTTTTTCTCATATTTCATTAATGTCAGCTAGACATAGTACAAATAATCACGTTTTGTTAAAAATTCATCAAATTTGACATTAACAAGATGTTCAATTCAATAATTTGATGTGACAAATTTGTGTATTGCATCGATAAAAGACCATTTTTTCGTCGTCATACCAATTCAACCTCCATCAAAGCCGAGAAGGAAGAGACACAAGTTTTTTGGAAATGAATGATAAATATTAGTGCAGAGATTTTGGAATTGAAATTGATTTCTTCATTAATTTAGAAATTCTATTGTACAAACTGATAAAAAAAAAAAAGAGAATTGGAAAGATGAAAAAAGAATCAAAGAAAAATGAGTGTTTAGATTCAATTTGGGTTGAAATAAATAGAATGTCTTTAGCTGCATGTATCAAAACACATCATGTTTTTATGCTTTTCGCTTATAAAAAAAGCAGCATCCAAAAAATTCTCTCTCTAAGACAAAACCCTAAACCTTCCTTCCTTTCTCCTCCAATGCCGCCCCTCCATCTCTAGATTTTCTCATTTTTTTGTTACATTTTAATGTTCTTTTATTTTTAGTTTTAGTTTATTCTTCTTTACTTCTTTGATATTCTTGCTACATTTTACATCTCAAATGCTTAGTTCTCTATTGATATTTTAAGTATATTAGTTTAATGACATAAATGCGGGTAAACTATGAGATGACACCCGAACTTATGTGGGCATGACCGTTGCTTGTCATTGGGAATTGAACCCGTGACAACAAGTTTCTTTACAAATTCTCTTACCACTAGACCATAATAATTTATATTAAATTTTTTTGTAAAATAAAATATTTATAGTATATATAAGTCAACCCCAACCCACCACTCCGAAAACCTTCTTCCTCATTCTACCCCCAAACGTTTCTCCAGTTTCTCTCTCTATCTCTACAAATTATTCCTCAAATCTAGGAAACCTAAAACCTCCGACTATGAACTAAGATGAATTAGAATCTAAATTTCGATTAAGTTCATGCTCTAATTCTTAAAATTTCCACCTTTAATCATGGAATTTATGGAAAACCCTAAATTTCCTTTGTTAATATGTTTGTTTTCGCCTCAATTTTCTCCGTCAATCAACCCCACCAATATGAGGACTCCAGACGTTGTCTTTTCACCGCCTCCATCATTTGGATTTAATCGTTTGTTAGACCAACTAGTTTAGATCGAGATCAACTAAATGGCTCGAGCGAAAAATCTGTTGGCGTCGAAATTTGCCATCGAGTCTATGCCTACAATCCCAGTCACCGCAACCTAGAGTTATTCCCCAAGAAACACCATAGAATTCAAGTGCCTTTCTCTTGTTTGAATGTAAGAAAGAGAGAGAAGAAAAGAAATGGAGAATTTTTTGAATGGAGCTTTTGAGATAGTGGTGGTAGGAATGTGGGAGAATAATCAATTAATGCGGTTTGATGTCAATTTCCATTTTTTTTTTAAAATTGAGACCTAAGCCTGATTTAATTATTTAGTTTGACTTAGGTTACTGAGTGAATGATTTGTAGTAGGTAGGTTTAGCGGCAAAAGAAAAGGAGGAGGAAGTGTCGGAGTAGTAGAAGGAGAAGAAAGAGAATTGCCAGTAGTGTACACAAATATACTATAAATATTTTAATTTCAACAAAAAATAACACAAGTCATTATATATATTCTAGTGGTAAACATATTGTAATGTACCATTTTTTGACGGAAGGGCAAAAGAAGTGACTTTTAATTGTTGAAATGTCATTTTGTTGACAAAATTAGTTCAGGTGCAAAACCGAGAATTTTAAAAAATTTAGGTGTCATTGCAGTAGTTTACCCCATAAATGCTTTTGATTTTTTTTTTTAACTTAATAGTTATTTTAACAAATTTTTGGATGGAAGGACCATCTCACAATATTTACATAATATAGGGACAAATTTCACCAAAAAAAAAAATAAAAATTAGAGACCAATTCTCCAAAGGTCTATAGTTTGGAACTATTTTTGCAAATTTATCGTATATTAAAACAGTATAATGATTGATAAGTTATAAATTTTTATAATTATTATATTTAATTCCTTTACATTTTGATTAGATATCGAGCTAATCTGTGGAATTTATGTTTGTTTTGATGATAGTGGTGGAAAATCAAAGATCAAGCAAAATTTGGCTAAAAGACTTATTTTTAGTCATCAATTATTACAAAGACGTCTTTCGGAGGAAGAGTTAGAATTTGAACGGATTACTATGAACAATTCCAAAGATATTTGAGGATAAATTCAAATTATCTTATCTTTATTATTATTTTATTAGTTATTAGAGAGAAAATTATTTCCTATTTTAATTAGGATTTTATTTATTATTATTCTATTAGGATTCCGATAAGAAGTTAGTAAGAAGTTATTATTCTATTAGGATTATGAGAAGTTAGGAAAAACTTTATAAATAGGCCTGCTACCACATTCTTATCTTTACCAAGTTTTCAAGATTTAGAAAGAGAAGAGAGATGAAGACCGCGATGACCGCCTAAGCTTCGGATTCAATTCGGGGAATGATTCCAAGACAAGTTCCGAGTTAATGATCTACACAATTCCGGGTTATAAGCTAATTTCTAATTTTTAATTCATTACTTTTAACAATTCAATATTTACATTGCTTGATTGGATATTGATGAAGTTTGACTTAATTCTTTTGATGTTTTTTGATTGAATTGAGTTGAGATTTAATAATGATTGAATTTAATTTTGAACAGTTTTGTGGCTTCACGAATTGCCTTGATATTATCACGGGACTTAGGTTAAACTTGGATTTATTGATTAGGTGATTGTCCTAGGATATACTTTTGTTGTTTAATCGAATTCTAACAGCTTCGTTAGTAGGTGATACGAATACTAATTAGGGCTTCCATTTAGTAGTCAATCAAGGAATTAGTTTTGAAATCTGAAAATTCATTAAGGAACGAGGAATAACTTAAATTAAATCATTACCCTAGGATTGAAATTTTAAATATGATACTTGAGTTTTTCTTATTACTTTATTGTTTTCTACATTTCCCAATCTAAAAATCCCCTTTTACTGTTTTATATTCTCTTATTAATTGACTTCAATTAGGTTTCTTAGGGAAACGACTCGGTGAACACTCTAAACTGCTCATTGATCTAATTGAATTAATCTTGGTCGATTTGACGACAATCACGTAATTCTAAAATCTACCAAGATTTTGGCGCCGTTGTCGGGGAAGCCATAATTGTTAAATCATAATAAGAAATCTGTCTTTTGGCTATGTTTTTAGGTTGAAATTCGAAAATTTCGGTTTATTTTACTATTCGTGCACTGTTCTGGTTAAAATTTTTTATTTCTGATTATGCTGATTTTTGGTATTCAAAGGTTTTGGGTCGTGGGGAGAAAAACTCATTGCCTATTGGCAATGAACAAAGCCTTTTTTTGGCCAAATTCCATCGTTTTGACCACTTTTTTGAATTTCTAAGTATTTGTTTTTTTGTTTTATTTTTAGTAATTTTGGTTAGCTTTTGGTATATTTGTATTTTGTTATTTGTATCCATGGTGTTATCTTACCTTTGTGTAGTTCATCAAAAACTAACCAGAATGGAGACAAAACTCGATGAATTAACATATTGGGTAAGACGATTTGCATGGGAATAGAGGCAAACAAAATTTTCTGCCGCTCTTTGTGGTATATGTGCATCATATATGCATCCTACAGAGCATTGCCCTCAAAGATATGAACATGCTTGGGGACAACAACCGCAACAACAGAATTCAAGAACTAAAACTAGTCTTGAAGATTTAGTAAGACAATTTGCATCAAGCAATCTTCAATTTCAATAGAGAACGAATTCAAGTATACAAGAATTGCAAACACAGATTAGTCAACTTGTTACTAGTCTTGATGAGGTGATAAGTCAAGGTTTTGAAGAGATGTATTCCCAACCGATTCCAAACCCGAGAGGTAATATAAGTGCTGTTATGTTGGGAACCGAGCAAGAGTTACATGATCCAGTAAGTTTTTTCTGAACCATTTTCTTCAAATCATGCACCAAATCTTGAAGTAAATATGTTAGATTTGCCATCTAATGATGATTCTATGTGCTTTGATTTGCTTTCTGATTTTTCTGATTTTGTTGGGATAGATGATACCATTGATTGCTCTCATTGTTGTCTTGAATATGATAAATGTCATGCATGTTGTGAAATTGATGATTACTTGAAATGTGTTTAGAATGAGGAAGTTCCTCATATAAATTCCGATGATTATAATGGTTTTGTTGATTCTATTGATGATGCTATTGATTCTATGGATTATGATTGTTTTGGAGCACATGTTGACAATATTACTAAGATAAAATCCACTAGGATGCTTCCATTCATTTAGAAACCACCCTCATTAGAGCTTAAATATTTACCAAACAATCTTAAGTATGCTTATTTAGTTGGAGATAAATTGCCTATTATCATTGGTAATAACCTTGAACTTGATCAAGAAAATAAGTTGCTTAAATTGTTGCAAAATAATAAACAATTAATTTGGTGGACATATGCCGATATTGTTAATTTTCTAATTTTCCATGAGATACTTGCACATTTAAGTAGACATCAAGTGAATAAGTTGAGAAATAAATCTAAATTTTGTTTTTGGGATGATCCATACATGTGGCGTATATGTAATGATCACATAGATATCTTCCTATTCATGAATTTCCTTCTATTTTAAAATTATGTCATATACTTGCATGTGGTGGTCATTTTGGTCCTCGGAGTATTTTGAGGAAAATATCAGCAACTTATGAAAATTCAAGAATCCACAAGGAAGGAAATTTTATGTAGATTTTTAGGAGCACATAGTGGAGGAGTTCCATCTTCAATCTGCTTCTTACATCTAATACCATCAGTCTGTTTCTTTTCCCTTCTCTTGTTTTACTTTGTCCTATATATATCTACATTTATTTTACATTGAGGACAATGTTGCATTCAAGTGTGGGGGAAGAACATTTTTTATTATGTTTTTTCGTATTTTGTTTTGTTTTGTTTTTCTTCTTCTATATAAAGTTTTTTTTTTTTTAAAAAAAGTTTTTCTTCGCGTTTTGTTTTTCTTATTTCTTGTTTTCTTTTTATTTTTTGTTATTTTCTCAAATTTTTAAACATTTTCAAACTTTTAGCTTACTTGAGAAGATATATTGGTGAGTAATTATGAAGTTTGATTTACTTTGCCTATGATATTTGCTAATTATCGGGATGCTAAGATCTTGAGGGTTGATTTAGTTAAATTTGTTGACGTTTGATATTAGCTTGATTATAGGAAATCTCCGATTATTTGCGCACATCTAGTTTTGTTGAGTTGTTTGATTGGTGGATCACTCTTGAAACACTTAGTTCTTAATTAGTTGATGGTATTAGATCATTTGGGATTTGTGATGACTGTCATAGTTGCTTGGAAGGATTTTGAGAAAAAATGCCACCAATATAAATTGATTTTAATAAAGAAAAGAAAAACTTGAATACTCGAGAACCACTTCGAAGGAAACTTAATGCTTGATACCATAAGGTCCTTGTGATTTGGGAGCTGCCGGAGTCGAACTTGCTACATGGGTAGTTCAAATTGAAAGTAAAACAACATCCACTGCACTAATGTCTGCGAGTATTCTTGAGAATTGCTTCTAAAGGGAACTTAATGCCCGGTACCCTAAGGTCCTTGTGATTTGGGAGCTACCAAAGTGGAACTTGCTACATGGGTAATTTAAGTTAATATGTGAAAGTAGACGAAACCATAAAGATTGATTATGAGTACTAACTAAAAGTGGCATCAAACTTGAGATTCCGAAGGGTGATTGTGATTAGTTGTTATGAATTTTGATTGATTGAGTTACTATTGTATTTTGATTTGTTGAGAGGGGAAGTCTGTTGATTGAATGATAAGTCAAAATTGGAACACACACTACACCTCAGAGAAATTTAATGATTGAGCGAGTATTGAATGAATATGAGATTTCTAGATTGACTTCTCTTTATTTATTCATAAAGATAATTGATGAGGCAACTATGAGTACTTTCATTCTTTACATAATATGTTCTTGAATGATAGACTCGTTGAATAGTAAATTGAATGATTTTTACGGAAACTATGTTTAGTAGTTTGCTTGAGGACAAACATGATTTAAGTGTGGGGGAATGACATAAATACCTTTATTTTATTTTCTAAACTTAATGGATATTTTAACATATTTTTAGACATTATGACTAATCTCACAATATTTATATAGTATAGGGACCAATTTTACAAAAAAAAAAATTAATTTAGGGACCAATTTTACCAAACCTCCATAATTTGAGGACATTTGATAAGAATAGAGGAGATGTAAGTTCTTTCTCATTAGACTATCTTTTAGTGGTTATGCAACGGACAATTTCTCAATGTTGCTTGTCGTGGTCATGGGAAACAAACTTCAGTTCTTATTTTCTGTGTAAACTTACGATTGGCATGTATTTTTAATTAACCAAGATAAGAAATTACCATTCGTAATTACTGAAGGCAATCAACAAATCTTTTCTATTTTTCTTTTTTAGGGGATATTGCTCATGGATATCCTTTGCACTAGAAAGAAACTAGTTCTTTATTTTTCAAACATTACCTTTTCAGTCTTCTATTCAGTTCAACATCTGCTTTTAATATATATTTTTTTTTAAAAGAAAAAAAAAATGTGGATATAATAATAAAAAAAAGGAATAATATATATATTATTAGAATGACTAAAATACATCAATAATATAAAAATTCGAGTTTTTTCAAACTTTTGAAATGACATTATTTTATTTTTTATTTTTTTTATTTTTTTTTGTGTTAGATGATAAATATGATAGGTGAACCATATATATGCTTACCATGATTATGAATTTTATGATATTTTAAGGCCACATTTATGTAGATGAAAGATTGAAACTACTTGAGAATGTATAAGTTTAAATGTTTTATAAGTTGGGGCATAAGTTGGGGTAACAAGATTCATGTAAATCTAATTTGTAACGGATTCATATTTTATCAAATTTGCATATGGGAAAATAATAATAAATATTTTGCCAAAAAATAAAAAGTGAAAATATTAAAGATATACTTAACATAATAATCAACTTTTTTTTTACTATATGGAGGGTGCATTTGTTTACATAAATAATTGAAATGAATCAAGATTCATATATATATATATATTTAAACGTCTAAAATGTCCTTTTTTGTTTTTGACAATAAATATGACTTGTGGACCATATAGACCTAATTCAAAATTACACAATACCATATATATGATTTTTAAAAAATTTTAAGGGCACATTTTTGTAAATAAAATATTGGAACAATAGTCAACTATGTTGTGGCCGAGTGGTCAGCAACCACACTCCTTGCCCGTATGGCAGGAGTTCGACACCCAACTCAGTCATAGTGCTTTGTTGAATCCGGGTGTAGATTATTTAGGTATAATCCGGACACCACACAAAACAAAAAAAAATTAAAAAAATTATTGGAACAATACAATGTAAAAAGTTCAGATTTTTAATAGAATATAGTTTTCTACTATGACTAACATGGGGCCACATGATTCATGTAGATATAATTTGTATATGGAAAGATAATGATAAATATTTTTCCAAAAAAAAAAAATGTAAAAATTGAGAAATATATTTAACATTTCTTTTTATTATTTTGAAGGTGCATTTGGGTAAGTAAAAGAATGAAATGAATTGACAATATGAAATTCGATTTTTTCTTTTCAAAATTATGAAATAACTTTTTCTAATTTAGATGATTAATATGACAAGAAATTTATCCAAAAAAAATAAAAATAAAAGACAAATAATATAACAATTCGGGCTGAATCCGGAACAATTAAAGTCCCGATGTCTTTGAAATCAGATGATCTAGCTAAAAAAAAATCAATAAATATTATTAGATATTAAATTATAATTATTGTAGTAGCACCATAATAATTTTTTCAATGGTATTCAAATTTTCAATATTAAATATTTATAATCAAATACAATTAATAAGTTTATGTTTAATTGTACTAAAATTTAAATTTAACATTCTATTATCTAATGTTATTTTTTTTTTTTTTTTGAGGGGATCTAATGTTATTTAACTAAATTATAATTCTCAAAGCAATCAGTAATTAGAAAATTTAGTTCTGAAAAACATTATTTTTATTGAGATTTAATAATTTTTTATTTTTTAATAATAATCATATGAATGATAAATAAGATCTTAGACTGAAATCATTAATAAAAAATAAAATAAAAATTCATTATTAAGTAATTAATGGATTTAATCCAAATATATATATATATATATATATATATATAAAAATCATTTCTAATCATAGGAGAAAATATGTGGTTTTTATAGGTTGGAAAAAAAAAAAGAATGTGAACTTTCATATTTATTTAAAACTTAAGTAAGATGACATTAAAAAATCATATTTTAAAAATTTGATCATATTTAATTTTTTTTTTCTTGTTTTATTTATCATTTATTTTTTCTTTGTTATATATAGCATTTGGTTTAGGATATAAGGTTTAAGATTTGAAGATTCAAATTTAGAGTTAGAATTTTATGATTTCAAGTTTGTGAATTATTGTTGGAAAAAATAAAATGAAGAAGAAAATGTGTTAGTTGTTATAAATCTATATCCCTATAAATAAAAAATTATATAAAAGTCATGTATAAGAGTAATATATCAATAAAATTACTCTATATTTTTTCTCTCTATTTTTCTTTTTTTTACCATTGTTATTATCAGTTTTATAACCTTAGTTATTATTTATTAAAAAATTGGACGTTTTAGTTTCAAAATTATTTTTATCAGGATAAACCGATACGTACATTTTTTTTTTAACAACTAGATCCCTTAATTTTTTTATCGTTGGATAATCGGGTCCTTATATATATTTTTTTTAATATTGTTTAATACTCAAATTATTTTTATTTAGATAAGTTGATGCTCAAATAAGTACCTAAAAGTTATATAAAATTTTAAGAATTAAATAAAAAATATATATATCATTTCCTTTTTTTTTGAAAGGAAAAATATATCAATTATATTTTCATCTTTTATGATATAAATGGACCACTAGTAAGGTCCACAAAAAAAATAAAGCAACAACAACAACATGAATCTCTCTATTTAAAGGGTTTATCTACCTCAATTGGAACATATGCAAAGATTGAAAATATGGAAGTCCTGCAACCCATAGTTATGGCCATTTCAACCCTTTTGCTCTTTAGTTTGGTGTCTTCTTCAATGCAACACCAGGTGACTCATTCATCTTCTCTTCTATCTAACTTTTACCCTTCAATTGCATCCTCACCTAGGCATAATCCTCCTCAAGTTGTTTCAAATGAGCTATCTTCAAGTTCCGATCCGTTCCATTGGCAATTTCCGAAAGGCACCCCTATTCAACCAAGTGGACCCTCTCCTAGACATAATGCTCCTCCAATTGTTTCAAATAAGCTATCTTCAAGTTCTGATCCGTTCCATTGGCAATTTCCGAAAGGCACCCCTATTCCTCCAAGTGGACCCTCTCCTAGACATAATGCTCCTCCAATTGTTTCAAATGAGCTATCTTCAAGTTCCGATCCGTTCCATTGGCAATTACCGAAAGGCACCCCTATTCCTCCAAGTGGACCCTCTCCTAGACGTAATGCTCCTCCAATTGTTTCAAATGAGCTATCTTCAAGTTCCGATCCGTTCCATTGGCAATTACCGAAAGGCACCCCTATTCCTCCAAGTGGACCCTCTCCTAGACGTAATGCTCCTCCAATTCTTTCAAATGAGCTATCTTCAAGTTCCGATCCGTTCCATTGGCAATTTCCGAAAGGCATCCCTATTCCTCCAAGTGCACCCTCTCCTAGACGTAATGCTCCACCAATTATTTCAAATGAGCTATCTTCAAGTTCGGTCCCGTTCCATTGGCAATTTTCGAAAGGCATCCCTATTCCTCCAAGTGCACCCTCTCCTAGACGTAATGCTCCTCCAATTATTTCAAATGAGCTATCTTCAAGTTCCGATCCGTTCCATTGGCAATTTCCGAAAGGCATCCCTATTCCTCCAAGTGCACCCTCTCCTAGACGTAATGCTCCACCAATTATTTCAAATGAGCTATCTTCAAGTTCCGATCCGTTCCATTGGCAATTTCCGAAAGGCATCCCTATTCCTCCAAGTGCACCCTCTCCTAGACGTAATGCTCCACCAATTATTTCAAATGAGCTATCTTCAAGTTCCGATCCGTTCCATTGGCAATTTCCGAAAGGCATCCCTATTCCTCCAAGTGCACCCTCTCCTAGACGTAATGCTCCTCCAATTATTTCCAATGAGCTATCTTCAAGATCTAATCCGTTCCATTGGAAATTACCGAAAGGCACCCCTATTCCTCCAAGTGGACCCTCTCCTAGACGTAATGCTCCTCCAATTCTTTCAAATGAGCTATCTTCAAGTTCCGATCCGTTCCATTGGCAATTTCCGAAAGGCATCCCTATTCCTCCAAGTGCACCCTCTCCTAGACGTAATGCTCCACCAAGTATTTCAAATGAGCTATCTTCAAGTTCCGATCCGTTCCATTGGCAATTTCCGAAAGGCATCCCTATTCCTCCAAGTGCACCCTCTCCTAGACGTAATGCTCCTCCAATTATTTCAAATGAGCTATCTTCAAGTTCCGATCTGTTCCATTGGCAATTTCCGAAAGGCATCCCTATTCCTCCAAGTGCACCCTCTCCTAGAGCGTAATGCTCCACCAATTATTTCAAATGAGCTATCTTCAAGTTCCGATCCGTTCCATTGGCAATTTCCGAAAGGCATCCCTATTCCTCCAAGTGCACCCTCTCCTAGACGTAATGCTCCACCAATTATTTCAAATGAGCTATCTTCAAGTTCTGATCCGTTCCATTGGCAATTTCCGAAAGGCATCCCTATTCCTCCAAGTGCACCCTCTCCTAGACGTAATGCTCCTCCAATTATTTCAAATGAGCTATCTTCAAGATTTAATCCGTTCCATTGGAAATTACCGAAAGGCACCCCTATTCCTCCAAGTGCACCATCTCCTAGGCTTAATCCTCCTCAAGTTATAGCTGAACAGCGCGCTATATTAAACATTTAATGCTTCCTATCAGTAATTTTCTATTAGAGATCCCCAAACTTTGAATAATTACAATTCTTCTAGTTCCAAACGTATGTAAACTTGATATTTAAAAAATATATATAATTCTAAACCATGAATTTATGTGCTATTTGTTTATTATATCTTTAGTTGTTCATTAACTAAATCATATGAATTGTAAAATGTGTGGTTGTTTTGTTTTCACAACAAATCATTTAATTCATTTACCATGAATATTTAAGTTCTTTTCTAGTTTGATCTTGTATTCAAAAACTAAAAACTTGAATTTCACACCAGCATATACATACTAATAAATACACACATATATATCCATAGTAGAACATTCATTCATGTTAACGTAACTGATAATAAAACTATGAAAAATCATTCAAATTTTCAATGCATATTATGATATTACATAATCATTATCTATATATCTAGTATACTATGCATGGTGTGCATAGAGAACGTTATTTTGTATATATAGCTCGATTACTCTATTCATGTTGCAACAATTGGTTTCTTCAATTCCCTAAATGATAATTCATATTGAAGTATGACAGTTGCAATTTGAACAAAAACAAAAAGTAGATTTGTTTATTCAAGTTTATTTTTCATTTCCCATAGTACTATAATATGAATACGTACTCCAAATTCAAAATCCCTACTATTTTACAAGATTTTTACTTCACAGTGTATCTTTCTTTCTTTATATATATACATTTCTTAGAACATCTTGTATCTAAATTCATTTCTTCAACTGATCTAAATTTGGTACAATTCAGACTTTGACTCTCATAAAACTCTCACAATGAGTATCGAACTCAAAACCTTATATTACAAGGTGCTTACCTACTTGTACAAAACTAAATGCTACTCTTTTTATGTTTTTTACTTTAAAGAATAAGTCTTTTAGAGCTTTTCCTCCACAAGCAGTCTTTTGAAGTCAACATAAAAATCAAATTAAATAGTTCTAATGTTAATTAATTATATATCAATGACAAATGTGTCAATTCAAAAGCATCTCAGAAATTTCTGATGATGGTTAATGGTCGACAATTTAGTATTTTTGTAAATAAAAGAAAGAGTAATTTTTAAGTGCTTTTACAACCTAACTTAATGAAGTGAAATTGGTTAAAATCTTTTATTTTCATTTAAAAAATTCTTGAAATCACAAAAATCACAAGCTTTAATACGAATGTCCCTTCCCTTTTAACATTTAAAGAGTATAAATTCTATCAATTCATGAATTGATGTTAAAATTATAAAATTTTACTTTTCCTCAATAAGTTTATTATTGTCTAATTATTCTTTTTTCCTATTTCTTGGTGATAAACAAATTTCGTGATAAGTAAAAATAAAATGTTTAGGCAAATTCTCTCAAGAATATTAAAACAAGTCAAATGCCACTTTAACCATAAAATTTGTAGGCGGAGTACCTATCTAATTGTAGATAGTAAAATAGTGATATCAACAATTTTAAATTTATTTATAGAATTCTCCCAAGTATAACCCTAATCCAATTATGAACCATATTCTAATTAATGGAATTAATCTAGGTTTATTATGCAAATTCCAAGTGTGTGATGAGTGAATAAAGGAAACTAACCTAGAAAGCAATTAAAAACAAGCAAGTAAATGTAATAGGAATCAATTAGGACTTAGGAAAATTAGCAGATACAATCTTAGGTTGAATCTAAGGAAATTATGGATTATTAACTATTTTATTACCGTACTCAAGTTATCTAAGGTAATTGCCTTAATACAGTTTGTTGCAATCAATTCTAAACCTCCTGGGTTCATCATTAAGTTGTCAATTTAACAAATCCCATAAGGTTTGCATTAGAAGCTAACTTGAGGTTATTAGGGTAATACTTCATTATTCATCCAAGATCTGGTCCAACAATGAAAATGCCAACTAACCTAATCTGAAAATCTATTAACTTTCCAAGGTTCAGCCTAGTCAATAAATTTTCAATCCAAGCCACCATATCAAATCATGCATCAATTAAAGACAAACCACAATCTAACATTAATCAACATAACAACTTGAATTGAAATCATAAAAAAATTAATATCCTCAATTGTAATTCACAACCATTCAACATAACAATATTTAACTCCTTTAATCATCCTAAAGAAATGTAGAAGAAAGAGTAGTAGTAAAAGGAGCTTTAATCATCTAAGTACAACTAGTGAATACAAAATCTAAAAAGAGAGTAAGAGATAGTTGCCAATTAAAATTGAGTTTTGCCTCTTACTTTCTTCAGTAGATTCAGCATCCAATAGCCTCCTAGATAGCTTAGAAGTCTTCAAACACTACTCCCTTGGGTGGAATGTAGGAACACACCTTTCGGCTTGAGGCTATTGAAAAACACTGTCACTTTTTGGAAGAAATATTCAAAACTTCAGGGAATTATAAGGTAAGTAATCAGTTTAACAGCATTTCCCTAATCTATAGTAGGCTCTGATCAACCCCGAAATAGAACAGAATTGCCCTATATGTAGAATTCTGGGAACACGGGTAAAATATGGATTTTACAAGTCAAAATTATTGACTTCCGTGAAAAGAGATTGAACACCGGCGTGTTGCGCCCATTTTCCCCGATTTAACACGCCCGTGTTGCACCCGCATCGTCTATATGTTGTGCCACATGTTGCACATGTGTTGCATCACATGTTCTTCATAATAAATTGCATATCATCCCCTATTTTTTCTCTTTTCTTTCAGTTTGGTCACAAAACTTTCTTGAAAACAATAATTCTCGATTTAACACATATCTATGCAAAATGTATTCAAATATATACAATAATGTCTCAATTTATACCAAAAATATCCTCCTAAATATGATATGTTTTAGTGTTATCACTTGGTCTACTCGTAAAAATTTAATATTGTCATGTTTTAATTCCGAGTCTAATTTAAAAATTAGAAATATTCATATTTGAAGTTATAATACAACTACATCCTTTGAGTTTTACCCAAAGAAATGCAAAATCTCAAAATGATATCAATAAAGTACACCAACATTCTAAAAAAAAAAAAAAAAAAAAAAAAGTGCGTGAAATACAATATTACAATAATTTTAATAATTCTCAAGAATAATATTTTACAACCATTACTATTCTAACTACAACATTCAAATACCCATAACTTATACCATCAAGCTACTAGCTAAAGTAATCTATAAATACATGATATTCTCATCGGTCTATCAATACCTGTAAAAACATTTCAAGCAGTGTTATGAGTTATAGAATCTAGTAAGTAGTTCAGCCCTCTTCATAAAAAATTGAACATTTAAGAACATATTCAAAAATTATAAACAATGTCAGAACACTTTCATAAACTTAACAAATAAAATCATTTAACAATTAATTTTCATCTTTAAACCGACAAATAAAAACTTTCCAAGTTTACTTTCAAATATAAGAAAAAGGGATAAAAATCTCAATCTAATTTTTTTTTTTAAATGAGTTCAAGCAAGTCTAGTCATTCTTTCATTAGTTTGATTGAATTTAATTCTAATTGTTTATTCCGTTAGAGAAGTCAGAACTCATAACAGTGGAGCTTTTTTCATCATGCCCAATAGCTTCATAACTTAAAAATTTGGAACATATTTATTTAACTTATTTCTAACTAACTTGAGTCAAAACTTTAGTTTTTTAGGGAAAACTTTACATATATTTAAGAAAATAAAGCATCTTCAAAAATAAAATTAAAATAATAAATATAAAAATTAAATTAGAAGATTATAAAATTCTAATCAAACTGTAATATAAAAATTTAAAAAAAAAATTTAAAAACTTTTAGAAAAAATAAAAATTTAATAAATAATTAAAGTTTTTTTTTTTTTTTGAGAAAATAAATAGTTAAAGTTTTAATAATTATAAATAAATAACTTCTAAAAGGTCAAACTATAAAGAAATAACAAAAATCAAAGAAGAGGTCAAAATAAATGTTTTTTTTTTTTTTTATTGTAGACGATAATAAATATGATTAGTGAACTATATAGATCTAATTCACAATTATTTTTACTATACTTGTAAATGTTATGCAATTTTGAGGACACACTTGTATGAATAAAAGATTAAAAATAGATGAACATGTAAAAGTTCAAATCATTTAAGATTTGAAATATAACTTTTCTATTGTGTACTGTGAATAATAGACCATAGTTTTTTTACTGTGACTACAAGATTCATGTACACATAATTTATAATTGATTTATATTATACCAAATTTGTATATAGCTAAGTAATGACAAATATTTTTTCAAAAAAATAAAAAGTAAAAGTATGAAAATATACTTACCATAATTATGAACTTTTTTTTTTTTTTTTTTTTTTTGCTATTTAAAGGGTACGTTTAATTACATAAAATATTCAAATTAATTGAGAGAGTAAAAAGTCCAATTTTTTTTTCTTCTAAAAGTTAAAAAAATGACATTTTCTATTTTAGGCAATAAATATGACTAGTGGACCATATTTTTTGTTATGACAAATTTAGGATTACAAGGTCCATAGTGGATTAAGAAAATTTTATATTTTTTGTTTTTTTTTTTTTTTTTTTATAGGAAAATTTTTGATTTTTTGAATTGTAAGTTATTGGAAAATTTATTGATTTAGTCCCTACAATTTTATATTTTAGATTTTAGGTTTCTTATTTCTTTAACCTTGTAGATCCTCAAAGTTTTTTTATTCTAGTGTTTTTTGTCCTTACAACCAGTCATTATGGTTTCTCAATTATATCAAGGGTATTTTTGGACGTTTTAATTTTAAATTATTGTGGTTTCGGTAAATGGGTACATACATTTTTATATAATTGATCCCTATATTTTATCATTTGATAATTGGGTTCTTATATTTTTTAATAATTGAATTATTTTTATTTGAACGAATTAATTCTCAAATCATTTTTATTTAGATCAATAAATTCTCAAAATTAAAAGAATCAATTCATTCAAATAAAAATAATTTGAGAATTTTCTTTTAAATATATAGAGACCAAATTGTCCAAGTGAGAAAAAAATATGAGACCCAAATGTGAAACAAATATATATATATATAAGAACTTGTTCATTCAAGGAAAAATAATTTACGGTTAAAACACCAAATATTCTTTATTTGTTTTATTAAATATAATTAGCATCATTTTAAGAAAAGTGGTGACAATATATTCATATTTTTCTTTTTAATTATATTTTCACATGTAGATTGGTCATATTTTGATACTCAAAATGTAATTGTTGGTTTTACAAGCTTAAAGGATTAATTTAGCAAAAATTAAAAATATGAAAGACTTTAGAGACTAAACTAAATACTTTGAAGCCTAAAATAGCTTATTTTATTTTATTTTTCTAAAATATATATATATATATATATTTGTAAACACTAATCAATATAAAATCTTTGAGGATCTATTCAATTTAAAAGAAAAAAAAAACTAATAATAAAGAATCTAAAAGGTAAAACATAAAATTTCAAGAATTAAATCATATAATTTTTTTTTTTCAATTATATTTTCAACTTTTATGATATATCTGGACCACTAGTTTTAAGGTCCACTTTGAAAAAAAATTTAAAAATTAAAAACAAAACAAAACAAATTTTATAAAATAAAAAGGACAATAGAAATCTCTCTATATAAAGGTTTCATCTACCTCAATTGGTTCATATACAAATATTGAAAATATGGATGTCCTACAACCAATAGTTATGGCCATTTTAACACTTTTGCTCTTTGATTTGGTGTCTTCTCATTCATCTTCTCTTGCATTTAATCCTCCTCTAAGTGCACTATCTCCTATAATTTATCCTCCTCCACTTCGTTCAAGCGAGCTCTTCAAGTTCCGATCCATTTCATTGGCAATTACCGAAAGGTGTCCCTATTCCTCCAAGTGCACCACTCTCATAATTAATCCTCCTCTATTTCATTCAAGGGAGCTATCTTTAAGTTCTAATTCATTCCATTGGTAATTACCAAAAGGCGTCCCTATTCCTCCAAGTGCACCATCTCCTATAATTAATCCTCCCCAACATCGCTCAAGGGAGCTATCTTCGAGTGCACCCTTTCCGATATATAATCCTCCCCGAGACACAGTGAAATAGTCACATTAAACATTTAATGCTTCCTATCAACAATTTTGGGTTGCAAATCCTCAAACATATGTAAACGTACTATTTTGAAACAAATAAAATTCTATCCATGTATTTATGTGCAACATAATTAATTTCTTTTGTTATTCGTTACAGTTCCATTCTACTTTTATCTTGTATTCAAAAACCAAAAACCTAAATTTCACATTAGCAAATACATACATATATATACTAGACAAACATTCAGTCCCAAAGTGCAGAGTGAATATAATTTTTGGAATTGAAAAAAATTATACTCAAATTAAGAATATATATATATATATATATATATATATATATATATATCAAACTATAAAGAGAAAAGAAAAACTCATCATTTGTGATATTAAGATGAACTAATAGAATTCATCAAAAAAAAAAAGGAAGATGAAACTAATAGAAGTAAGAAAAAAAATAAAAATAAAAGAATGAAATAAATAATAAGGGAAAAAATTACATATAATATAAATAATAATAATAATAATAATAATAATAATAATAAAAAGTGGAATAATGTAAAATGAACTTGAATTTTTTTCATGAGTTTCTCCAATTTTCTTAATGAAGTGAGAAAGAGAAAAGAGAGGGAAAAAAAGTAGAATTATAAAAATATTACTCATTCTCTCTTTAATGAATATTTATTTTTATTTTTATTTCTTTTAGAAAAAGAAGATGAAAAATTAATAAATGAAAAGGCTAAAGTTATAAAAATATATTAATCATTAAGTACATTATATAATATAAATTATTTAAGAAGTAAGAGCATAAAAATTTAAATAAATAACATTAAAAAAATAAATAATAACCCTAAGAATTAGAATAAATTATAATAGGACATTTATAAGAAATGTAATCTTATATAGATAAGAGTAGAAATCTATCGTTAAAAATCCTTACTTAAAACTTATAGGAAGTAACAATTGATTTATCCTCTATATAAGATCGTCGAATAATGTTTCATCATAAATAATTTGAAATTTTTTTATATCTCTTGTAAACACTAATCTCTTAATTTTTATGGATCTAAATATCAGTATCACATAACTTCTATCCAACCATATAAATCCTCCTAGGGAAAATTCTCGCCTCTTATATCTTGGAAGAAGTTTCAAGATTTTCCGACAAAGAAATTAGTGATATATATATTTTTTTATATAGTGGGATATTCGGGTCGGGTTGACCCGACTAATCCCCACTCGGATCTGGCAGCATTTTTGCTGAATTTTGGTGTCGAACCCTCGTTACCCGACAAGAGGGGGTGCTTGGGAGGTACACTTATACCAATTCAACCACAAACACTTGACAATTAGTGATATTAATGGTCAACAAGTTTTAACGATTCGTTTGTGGGACCGTTGAAATTGATTTATTCGATTATTCTTTTGCTACTTATTGCATGCAACTGAAGACATATATTCATCTTAAAAAAAAGGAAGTTATAGTTAAGTATGACAAAAGTAGCGAAAATAGAATTGGTGGGAATATGTATATCTTGCAGCAATGTAGTTCTGCGATTGAAAAAAACTTTCTTTTTTACTTTAAAGATGCAACAAAAGATTTTTATATTCGAGGGATTCGTATGTCACTGCAGGTAGAGATTGGTATTTGATTAATGAAAATCAAAACAGCTGATCAAGAAACCTACAATGATGTCATTCATCATGGCGATTTTCTTATATTATATATATATATATATATATATATATATATATGTGTATCTATGTATTTTGTTCGTGGATGTCATCAACTCATGCAAACGATTTTAAGGGAAGTTGTTAAAAGATATTTCAGGGGAAAATATTTAATAATATGTTTGGTATAGTGGATTTGCCTTATTTAATCTTTTTTATTTACTGTTTTAACAATATTATGGTATATTGGGGAGCAATTGAATATTTTTTTATTATTTATATATACTTATATATAAATATGTCGAGGTGCATGATGCATATATTATAATAATTTTTTCTTTTAATTTAATGTTTTTTTATATAAATAACTACTAATTCTTTATCTATAATCTTCTTCATCTTCTATTGATGATTAAGATTAATTTGATCCCATGATGATTAAGATTTAACTATAATAACCTAGGATTTTCTATATATTTTTATGTTATTTTACTTTAATGTACAACATTTTAGTATTCTCTACTAATTTCTACAACATTTTATAGTACTTTACTACCTTTTAAATTGTTTTAATAAATTCTAATAAATTGTAGAGGGAATTAAATGATTTTGCAATATGTAAAGGATTTTTTTTTGGTGGAAAATAATTCTACTGAAGCTATTACAGTTTGAAAATGCCTTCGTTAAATAAAGATAAAGTTTTAATAGAGTTAAAAAAAAGTATTTTTTATTAGTATAAAATTAATTATCATTATTATTATTATTATTTTTTTGTTCATTAATCATACATTTCAAAAATAAATATATGAATTTAACCAAATTTAAATTGTTATGAAGGACAACAATTTCAAAGCATCTCAAAATTCTTAATGGTCAACAATTTAGTAGTTTTGTGACCAAAAGAAAGAGAAATTGGTTAGATAATTTTTTGTTTCATTTAAAAAAAAAAATCTTAAATTTACAAAATTACACGCTTAGAATTATAAAATTTTACATTTTCTCATAACTTTATTATTCTCTAATTTTTATTTTTCTATTTTCTGGTCTACTCGTAAAAATTTTGATATATAACAAATCTCTATGACTAATTTGGAACTACAATGCCATGTCCATTATATAATTTCAATACCTTTTATATCTACATATAAATTTAAACTAATGCATATATGTGTGTATATATATAAGTATTTTTTAGAATTTTAATGTTTCACTATTTTAATATTTATTTATTATTATTTTAGTCATTTTCTTGTTAAATCTTTATTTTAATTTTTCTCATAAATGAGTGGATCTTTCATAATAATAAGATATCTCATGTCTAAATACTAATTTAGAATGATAATGTATGTCAAACTTATTAGCTAGATGCATCTTGACATTTACTGTCTATGACAAACAATTGCTTTTGGTGACTTCATAAGCTATACATTTGTGGTGTGAAAAAATAAGGTAATCTATTTATTCTTCTTGAGTCAAATTAAACTCAAACCTCAAGCATGATACTCACGGTAGAGACTCTTAAAGTGTGATAAAGGCTTGTGCAAGTAGTACTCAATAGTAGATGTGCAAATACTACTAACTAACGTATTATTAAACTAATAATAATAAAGGAAAAATATAGAGCATAAGTATAATCTCGTATTTTAATTTTAAGGATTACCTTTAATATAGAGTTTATTCAAGTTTAAGTTTGAATTTGATAATATTATATTTTAGTTAGTTATATGAAGAATCCTTTTGGATGCGAGTTAAGTTGTTTTGAATTTCATATTTTGGTAAATAGTTGTAAATTTTCTCATATTTTTGAAAGAAATTATTTATTACAACCCTAAATTATTTTCCTATATTTTGTACATAGATGTATTATTTAGTTATGTATTGCTCATTATTTTGTAAGGATTTATGAACATGACATTCATGTATTTATATTTTTTCATGTACATAATACAAATTTATATTTTAAATATTTTCTTTCGGTAAAAAATTTGAGGAGTGAATTAGCAACTTTAGTTGATGAAATTTTTAAAAATTTTAAATGTAAAAGTAGGAAAATAACCTTGTGATTTGAAAATAAAAAAAATAGTTTAACGGAATTTTTGGACGAAATGACAAGATAAGTGACTTTTAATAGTTAGAGTAGAAGAGTTGCACGAAAATAAATTACAAATATAAAACCTAGAATTCTGAATAGTTCATTTGTTACTCAAATGATTTATCTATATTTTATAATATTTGAAAAATTAGATTTCTATCATATCACACCAACTATAATTTTAGCTTGATGTTTCCTTCTTCAAACAACATTTTTGGAATTCTTTTGTTCCTACCTCGTGTCTCTCTTTTTTTTGGGTAATGATATATATGGGTCACTTTTTTAAATTAAAATACTATGATTGACCATATTTTCTTCTTGCATTTGCTAAATGCAATATATAAACTATATTGCATTTTGTGGATGCAATTTCAATATAGGTACTGAGATTATATTTGTATTTACGAATGCAATATTGTCAAAGAATTGGAATTTTATGAGTAACGTATTATATAGCATTCAGAAAATTCAATATAGAAACAATATTGCATTCATCGAACGCATTATAATTTTTGAACTATATTGCATTTGTTATATGCATTGTAGTTGTATCTTACATTCATTGAATGCAAGAATGCAATTTTCATACAAGTTTTAAAACGTGGGTTAAATACAATATTTTGATTTTAAAAAGTGAGTCATTCTTATCAAAAACTCCTTTTTTTCCTTCCAATTGTATGCTTTTGATTATATTCAACAATTGAATTTTGTAAAAAAAGAAATTTAACAATATACCTAATAAGCAAGTTAAACAAGTGTAATATATATATATATATATATATATACACAATAATAATTCAATAATTACAAACTTATAAAATTTTGTAATTAAATAATTATTTCAATAATACTTTTTTCAATTATAAAATAAATTTCTATATATTTTATAAAAAACCTTTTTCAAATTAAAATTTTTTTTAATTGAAATGGTTATACACATACAATCTAAATTATTGAAACTATTGAACCTATAGTGACATTGATTCTTCTATCTCCAATAATTTGGCACAAATAGTACGCCCCAACAAAAAATGAAAAAGTTAATGTCAGCCTCACACCAATACATTGCATAACACTATATGATGATCAACAAGTCCTTAATTCAAGTTGAAATAGTTTAATTTTTTAAAAGTAAAATCTCGAATTTGAATTTTTGCATAAAAAAAATATGCGTTATGGGAGTTTTTCTTTAAAAAAAATCCGATAAAAATTTAATTTTAAATTAATCGATAGTAAAGTGATTTTAATTAAAAAAAATCTCCAGAATAATTTTCTTCTGAGTAAATAAAATAATCCTCACTCATAAGCCTTTGGCTTAACACAATAAAAAAAAAAAATGCATTGCGAATAATATAATAGGTAGAGGGTTCGACACTCGCTCAAGCATATTGGATGTTGTGATAGTTATGGATAACAGATGTATTAAATTAAAAAAAAAAATCCCACCCGCCCACCATACACGCACGTGACTATCTTGCAGACTGTGTGTTGCGGGTGAAGGCTCTTGTCTTCTATATAAGCAGCCCATTTGCAGCAACTTCTCTTCACACCAAAAACTCGATCCACCATTAATTTCTTTCTTTCTTCACAGCCAAAGTGAAGGAAGAAAAATCCTATTCCTAGCTCCCTTTCCAGAAAAGGAAACTCAATCCTATTCCTAGCTCGAAAATGATGTTCGCTGCCATCTTTCTTACAACCTTCCTTTTCATCATCGTTTCTCGATGGATTTACCGGTGGAGAAATCCCAACTGCAATGGAACACTTCCACCTGGTTCAATGGGATTACCCATCATCGGAGAGTCTCTTGCTTATTTCACCCCTTACTTTAAGGATGATATCCCTCTCTTCGTTAGAAAAAGAGTACAAAAGTACGTACGTTTTACCCCTTTTTTTTACATATACTAATATCTTATATTCTTAATTTACTTTAGCGTTTATTATAAATTTTAAAAGTTTCCTGATTTAGAAATATCATCAAAGTTTTCTTGTTGGAGATATTATGTATATAATATATGTATGATATGCGTAGATGCAAGCAAAAGTTATATATAATTCTCTTTATAAGTTTGTCTTCCTACAAATAGTTATAGGTATTGTAAATGTTATATATATTTTATATATATATTCTGAGATTATATATATATATGTTGACTGTGATTCAGATACGGGCCTTTGTTCCGTACAAGTTTGGTGGGTCAATCAGTGATAGTATCAACAGATCCTGAAGTGAATTATTACATCTTCCAACAAGAAGGAAATCTGTTCCAGTGCTGGTACTCTGAGAGTGTTTTGAAAGTGTTGGGAGAACAAAGCATGGCAGTCCAAGCTGGTGCTTTCCACAAGTACCTCAAGAATTTATGCTTATCCCTTGTTGGCCCTGAGAGTCTCAAAGAAAAATTAATGTACGAAATGGACCAAAACACTGTACAACATCTCCAGTCATGGGGTACCATTGGAAACTTGGATGCCAAAGATGCTACTGCTGAGGTAAAATTTATATTAATTTATTTCATCCATCCACTTTTGGATAATCTCTACTCTCTAGTTATTAGTATAGATATATATATATATATAACGAGGATATTGTTGTTCCCAAAGATGGTGTTCAAACTAGCAGCAAGGAAGATATTAAACTACGATGAAAAGAAGTCAGGGAAGAAGCTGAGGGATTGCTACAAAGCATTCATGGATGGCTTTATTTCATTTCCTCTATATATTCCAGGGACTGCCTTCTATGCATGCATTCAGGTACGTACGTCCGTGGCCACTATGTATTTCCTTTTGCAGAAACCTGAAACCCCCAATGGTGATGATAAATATATATATATATATATATATATATATATATATGACAATTCAGGCCAGTTTGTACTACACGACTATAAACCTTATTGCATCCATAATCAATTACTTAGCACTATATTTGTTATATCAAAAGATATTTCAAATTAATAAGAACTATTTATACATATATGTCATGACTCAGCCTATGAATATGTATTGTGATTATTGACCTACTATTTGATATCGTATTTTCAAGATAACAATGATACTTAGAATCATCCTTATATTTTTAAATGTAGGACCAGATATTGACAATATATGATCTTTCATTTTAGGGGAGAAAAAAGGGACTGAAAGTGATAAAGGAAATCTTCAACCAGAGAAGAGGAATCGGTGCAACTGGAGAAAAGGAAAAGGTTTTTGTGGATTATGTACTTGAAGAAGTAGATAGCAAAGAATCATTTATAACCGAAGGAATAGCACAGGATTTAGTGTTTCTGCTTCTCTTTGCTTCTCATGAAACAACTTCCACAGCCATGTCAATGGCCATGAAGTTTATAACAGAAAGTCCTGCTGTCCTTGCTGAGCTAGTGGTTAGTGATATATATATACCATTCTAACTTATATCTTTCCTCAAAACTTATTGCCCAATTTAGAATTTTTTTTTTTTTTTTTTTTTTTTTATGCTAATTGAGTTTAATTTAATTACAGAGAGAACATGAAGATATTCTCAAGAACAGAGAAAACCCGGAATCAGGCATTACTTGGAAGGAGTATAAAGCAATGAATTTTACACACATGGTGAATATATAAAACAATTCTTTTTTTTTCCATTAATTTCTAGAAAAAATAATCTGCATAGTCTTTATAAAAAAATTAAAAAATTGAGGGAAAGAAATTAAAAACATGACAATCTTTATAAAGATTAAAATAATCAATTTTCTTAAATTTCAAGGTTTAATTAAATTCATTTGTATTAATCGTGTACTAATATTTTATTTCAGGTCATAAACGAAACTGTTCGGATTGCAAATATTGCCCCTGGGATTTTCAGAAAAGTAATGAAGGAAGTTGAGATAAAGGGTAAGATCATTTCTCTCACTTTTTTTCATTTTAATATTATTATTATTATTTTAATATCATGATTTTTATCCAATACAAAAAGTATTAATTAATTAAATTACATTTATTTGTCAATATTTTCATTATTTTAAAACTGTTCCTGTTGGAATCATTCATTTTTTTTTTTTTTTGAGCAAAAAGTAATTAAACAGAAGTTATTAGGTTATTCAGGCGACGTATTGAATAATTAAATATTAAAATTAAGATAATGGTGGACAATCAATCGTGCTACAAATACTTTAAAATATCCTTCAATAATAATTTGAGGTCTACTACTACCAATAATTAATGCATAGTTTATATTATTTAAATTTCTAACGGTAAAACGTGCATAAAATAAAAACTATAAATAGATTTGCGACAATTAAAAACAAAAATCATGTTCAATAACTAAACTAAGTTTTAATGAAGTTTTAAAAAAAATGAATATTCAATTATATAGTTTTAAATTTTTTGAAATCATCCATAATAAAAAGGACAAAGATTATATTTACTAAATTTTCATTTTTAATTATGTTTATATGTATGTATATTACAGGTTATACAATTCCTGCTGGCTGGACTGTGATGGTTTGTCCATCAACTGTTCACATGAATCCAGATAAGTACGAGAATCCTCTTTCCTTCGACCCCTGGCGTTGGGAGGTAATAATGATTTTCTCTTTTGTATACTACTCATTCAAATGGATTTATATATACATAGATAATTAAGGAAAATATAGATTTCCCATTTTCATTTTTACAGTATATAAGATACATTCTTTTCACCCGAAATCATAGAAGTTATTGAATATAAACAAAGATGGATAATATATTTTGCACGATATTCATATTTATGGTAGTATAAAATAAGGTATTATTATTATTCAATATTTTAAATTAATTATTATGATATTGGAAAGGGGCAAGAACTGCATTCGGCATCAAAGAATTTCATGGCATTCGGTGGAGGTATGAGGCTTTGTGTGGGAGCTGACTTTGCAAAACTCCAAATGGCTATCTTTCTTCATCACCTCGTCACTAAATACAGGTACTTAATCCTCTCTCTCTCTCTCTCTCTCTCTCTCTCTCTTATATATATATATATACATATTAATTTTCCTATTTTTTTAAAAATCGAATTTGTTGTCGGTAATAAGTAAATAATATTAAAAATTTTGTGAAAGTTTATTTAGTTACAAGTTTTTGTGAAAGTTTATTTAGCTACAAGTTGAAATATATATATGATTCAGATGAGGTAAATTAAACGTAATTTATATCAAATTCATATTAATTTTGTATATATATATATAACATAAATAATAATTGAAAAGAGTGATTATTTATAACGAAGAATGGTACCTAAAGTTGAGTATTTTAAAAGGGGAGGATAAATTATGTATATATATATAATGGTAATTATCCTTAACATAAAATAAAGAAAGGACAAGCTTCGTCAAATGATTGTTTACATAGAGGTATGCATGCATGCAAATATATATATATATAAGGGTAAAATGGTAATTGTACGTATGAATATATTCAGGTGGACAATAACTCATGGAGGAGACACTGTCCGGAAACCTGGTCTGCTTTTCCCTAATGGACTGCACGTTCAGATCTCCACCATCCAAGCAAATTGATTCATGCATGCATGAATTTCTCATCAGATATTCCGACTACTTAATTAATTATGGTTTTTGGCAATTCCTCTCGTGTGTGTACGTTTGTTGTTGTTGTTGTTGTTGTTGTTGTTGTTTTATGTTTCATAGTTAATAAGTTTCTGATGTTATTAAGAAAGAAAGAAACTGTGATTTCCTTAATTGTACTCCTTATTATAATAACCATCATTATGTATATTTCCCATATTTCAAGAATAAAAACAATTTGTGTGGGATGTTGAAAGTAGTACTCATATATATTGCCCCCTTTCAATAAATTAAAATAATTTCCATTTTTCTTTTCTTTTCTTTTATATATATATATCATTTTGAGACAGTACATATTTTCTATATTCTTTCTATATATGTGTGTGTGTCATTTTAAGAAATTATGTATTTTCTCTCTTTTATTTCTTAATTTTCATCTAATAAAATTTTACCTTTTTAGAGAAAAATATTAAAATTTAAATATATTTTACTGTATCATTACATTATTCTATGAAAAAATCAATTAATAAATATTAATTGAAACAATATTGAAATGAAAAGAAAATATTAATAAGTATTATTTTAGTAATTTTATAAGGTTAAAAAATTATAATTTTCTTAAATGGAAAATTTCAAAAATAAATGAAGAAATAAAGATTAATTTTTATTAATATTTTCTCACAATATTCTTTAATTATTGCTTTACGACTAAGTCCAACTTGCTTCACTAGTCCATCACTTCTCTTAAAGTTGATACGTCCAAAATATATATATATATATATATATATATATATATATATATATATATATATATATATAATTTAGGACACTTCGTGCCTAAACAAAAAATAAAAAAAAAACATTTCATTCCATTATTTATTTGACTTGTAGTCGAAAGAAAAAATTCCCCATGACCATAATCAAATTCCGTTCATCCTATGCAATCTTGGACCATTCCTTACAAATCAATCCATTTTTAGCAACCAAATATTACAAGTAATTTACTTCGGATATATTTTGGTCTCAAAGGTGAATTTAAATTGATCCGATACCGTAGTGGGTTTAAATTAATGAGAGACAAAAACAATCTTTTTTTTAGAAAAAAATGAATAATTAAATTAAAACAAAGATTATGAAGACAAGCGTTTTGCACAGTATCCAGAACAGTATAAGACCATTCCATCATTACATGCAAAAAAAACCTATAAGACCATTCCATCATTACATGCAAAAAAACCTATTTGAGCAAGTTTATTACCTGCCCGAGGAATGAAAGAAAAAAAAAAAAAAAACTGAACTAGAACTATCTAAAAGATATAAAATAGACTGAATGAAATCATTCAAATTGGAGATATCGGTCGATTTGTGCTGCAGCATCTCTACAACTTGTAAACAATCACTTTCTACAATAAGTGTGATTTAATTCCTTGATGAATAGCCCATTGTAAAGCATGCATATCTGATACCATTAGCCACCACAAGTTCCACCGAGTTGAAATGGGAGGAAATTGGCCCGCAATCGCCCTAAAACCTCCCCTTTTCGTTACTCGATACCCCATCAAAAGCCGGTGATTTTTTAGATTATTCTCAAAATATGGTTGCTTTTTCACTTTTTTCCCAAAATATAGTAAGTCTACTTTGGCAAAGTAGACTCTTATTTTTTCATTAAAAAAAATAAGAGTCTACTTTGCCAAAGTAGACTCTCAATATTTTATTAAAAAAAATAAGAGTCTACTTTGGCAAAGTAGACTCTCAATTTTTTTAATAAAATATTTAAATTCTATTTTCTTTTCTTTTTAAATTTATTTATAAATTTTAATTTTTATAATTTTCTAATAATAGTAATTCATAAATTTATTTTTTATAATTTTTATAAACATTAATTATTATTATACTTGTATTATATGTAACAAAATAACGTAAAAATCAATTGAAATTATAATATATTATAATATTAAAATAATATTTTATGTATTAATTTAGGGTTATAATTTTCTCTCGTAATATATCAACTCAACTTAAATAGAATTAGTTTAAATATGAATTGGCTTTAAAATACAATCTCATAGTTTAAATACCATTTAGAACACGGGAGGTCTTACGTAAAAAGAGAAAAATCTTTCGATACTCCATCAACATTAATTTTCAAAAATGGAGAATTCGGATATTTCCACTTCGCAAATAGAGACAACTACAATCTAATAATAATAATTTTGTTAAGTTAATAAGACACGATTTTTGACTCTAAAACATTTTACAAATTATAATGAAAAAATATAAAAAAAGGATAGTGTTGTGGTTCAATCTATCAAAGGATTGCATCAAATGCAACCATGGACCAAACCATGAATTACAAGTGAATTTTGGTAACTTGCAATAGTAGGTTAACAAGTTAAGGGGAGATGTGGCATCTTGTATGTTTGACACGTTATCAAAAATTACATATTCAATAGGTTACCAGTAAGTTTTGACCAAATAAAATAATAATATAATATTATAGTAGTAATGTTTAGCCATTTTAAAGTAAACATCAGCATAAAAATGGTAAGTTTGATACAAAAATGGTAAGTTATCAATTTTGATAAATATCTTACAATTTTTATCACAAATCTTATCATTTCTGCCATAAATCTTACTATTGATGAAAATGTCAAAACATCTTGCCATTTTTTTTCAAACATCTTACTATTTTCTTTATAAATTTTACTATTTCAACAAACTCAAATATCTTACTATTTTTTTCACAAATCTTACCAGTTTTTTCACAAATCTTTCTATTCAAGATTTTGGTCACTTAAGTTTTTATTGATGTAAGTTGAATAAAGAATATAGTAACTTTTACAACAAAAATGGTAAGTTAAAAAATTTTATAAACATCTTACTATTTTCTTCACAAATCTTACCATTTTTTTCACAAACCGTACTATTCAAGATTTTGGTCATAAATCTTACTATTCACCAATCTTACTATTTTGGTCATAATTTTTTTTACAAATCTTACTAAAATGTAGTGATAATAAATTTGATGAAAAAATAGTAATATTATTATAAAAAAAATCATAAATAAAAATATATCTTTAAAAAAATATATTTTTATATCGAAATTTACTATATTTTTTGTACATTTTCCTAAAATATACGATAAAAAGTTACTAAAATATTAATGTAGTAAACATATGATAATTTATAAAAATTATCATTCTTAGTATAAAAGTTACTATATTATATTTATTTTTTATTACCATATTAATTAATTTTTTTTAAATGTATAAATAGTAAAGTTTAAGCAAAAGATGGTAATATTTTTGTAAAAATTGGTAATCCCTTAGAAGTTTCTATTTTTGTTGTAAAAGTTACTTTATTCTTTATTCAACTTACATTAATAAAAAATTAAGTGACCAAAATCTTGAGTAGTAAGATTTGTGAAAAAAATGGTAAGATGTTTTAGTTTATTCAAATAGTAAATTTATAAAGAAAATGGTAAGATGTGTTGAATAGTAAGATTTGTAAAAAAAATGGTAAGATTCGTGAAAAAATGGTAACATGTTTTAGTTTCTTCTAATAGTAAAATTTATAAAGAAAATGGTAAGATGTGTGGAAAAACTTGTAAGATGTTTTGAATAGTAAGATTTGGGAAAAAATAGTAAGATTCTTGAAAAAAAAAATGGTAAGATGTTTTAGTTTCTTCGAATAGTAAAATTTATAAAGAAAATGGTAAGATGTTTTGAATGGTAAGATTTGTGGAAAAAATGGTAAGATGTTTTGAATAGTAAGATTTGTGAAAAAATGGTAAGATTCGTGAAAAAATGGTAAGGTGTTTTAGTTTCTTCAAATAGTAAAATTTATAAAGAAAATGATAGGTTTTGTGGAAAAAATGGTAAGATATTTTGAATAGTAAGATTCGTGAAAAAAATGGTAAGGTGTTTTAGTTTCTTCAAATAGTAAAATTTATAAAGAAAATAGTAACATGTGTGGAAAAAATGGTAAGATATTTTGAATAGTAAGATTTGTGAATAAAATGGTAAGATTCGTGAAAAAAATGGTAAGATGTTTAGTTTCTTCAAATAGTAAAATTTATAAAGAAAATAGTAAAATTTATAAAGAAAATAGTAAGATGTGTGGAAAAAATAGTAAGATGTTTTGATTTTCTATCAATAGTGAGAATTGTGGAAAAAATGGTAAGATGTTTACCCAACTTTAGAACTTACCATTTTTAATGTAAAAGTTAATATATTCTTTACTAAACTTACGTTAATAAAAACTTAAGACCAAAAAATCTAGAATAGTAAGATTTTTGGAAAAAAAAAGAACTTCATACCTTACCATTTTTGTTATAAAAGTTACTATATTCTTTATTCAACTTACATTAATAAAAAATTAAGTGACCAAAATCTTGAATAGTAAGATTTGTGAAAAAAAATGGTAAGATATTTGAGTTTATTCAAATAGTAAAAGGGTAAATTATCTCAGTTGCACATCAACTAGTCCCGAATCCGAATTTAACACCTAAACTTTTTTTTTCTAGCTTTTGCACTCCAACTATCAAATATCGCTTATTTTGCACCTCCGTCCAAAAATTCTATCCAAACTCAAAATCCGTCTATTTTCCAGGGGTATTTTCATCTTTTTATATTTCAGAATTTTTTTTTTTGGATATTTTTCAGGGGTATTTCTGTCTTTTTATATTTCAAGATTTTTTTATTTATAAAAAAAAATTAAATTATTGTTGTTGGCAGGGTTAGGTGTATAAAGAAAATTCGGGTAAAATTCGGGGATCAAAAAAGAAAATTTATAAAGAAAATGGTAAGATATTTTGATATTTTCATCAATAGTATGATTTATTGCAAAAATGGTAAAATTTGTGAAAAAAATGGTAAGATGTTTATCAAAATTGATAACTTACCATTTTTATGTTTATATTTACTTTAAAATGGCTAAAAATTACTATTATACTATTATATTATTATTTTATTTGGTCAAAACTTGTTGGTAACCTATTGAATAGGTAATTTTTTATGATGTATCAAGCATACAAGATGTCACATCTTCATTTAACTTGTTAACATACTATTATAGGTTACAAAAATACACTTGTAATTCATTTATTGGTTTGGTTCATAGTTGTATTGGATACAACATTTTGATAGATTGCCCCACAACATTATCCTAAAATTTGATAGTTTGCAAATAAAAATAAAAATCTTAAAATAGAAGGAAAAAATAGAGATTGAAAATATTTTTGAAAAATAGATAATTTAAAAAAAAAAATTTGTACAAAAGAAGAAGATGATAATTAAAAAATTAAAAATTAAAATTTTGAAATAAAAGTGAAAATAGAGGAATGAGAAATATTTTAGAAAAGAAAGTGTAAAAATGTTTTTGAAGAAAAATGAAAGATGGTTATAAGAAAATAAAATTTCATAGATTTGTAAATAAATTTATAATTTTAAATTAGTAGAAAAAATATGGATTGAAAATATTTTTGGGAAATAGAAATTTTAAAAAAGTTTTGAGGAAAAGAAAAAGATGTTAATGAGAAAAAAATAGTAGATAGCTTTGAAAATAAAATTAAAGTTTTTAAATAGAAAGAAAAAAGTGGAATTGAAAATATTTTTGAAAAATAGAAAGTTTAAAAAAAGAAATAGAAAGCAAAAAGAGAGATTGAAAAATACTTTTACAAACTAAGAAAATGTAAAAATAATTTTTTTTTTAAAAAAAAAAAAGAATGATGCTAATAAAAGAATAAAATTTTTAGAGTTTTGAAAAAAATAATAAAATTTTAAAAATAGAAATTATAAATAAAAAATTGAAAAAAAATGAAGAAGATGGTAATAAAAAAAAATGATAGTTTTGAAATTATAAATATTTTCAAAAAATGTAAAGTTAAAAAAAAAAAGGGAGATGGTAATGAGAAAATAAAAATTTTGATTGTTTTTTTAAAAAAAAAAATTAAAAATAGATGAAAAAAGAGGATTGAATTTTTTTAAAAAAAAATAGAAAGTTTAAAAAAAATTAAAAAATGGAAGACGGTAATGATAAAATAAAATTTTTATTGTTTAGAAATAATTAAAAAATTGAAAAATAGAATGAAAAAAAGATGGATTGAAAATATATTTTTTTCACGAAAGAAATTTAAAAAGAAAAGAATATGATAATGAGAAAATAAAATTTTAAAAATAGGAATATGGTAATGAGAATTTTTTTATATGTAGTTTTGAAAAATATTAAAATTTTAAAAATAGAAGGAAAGAAGAGGATTGAAAATATTTATGAAAAATATGAAGGTAAAAAGAATATTGTTTTTTAAAAAAATTAGAAAATAAATATTTGGTTTGTTTGGAAAAAAATAAAATGGAAAAATAGGAATAGAAAATATTTTTTAAAACAGAAAGTTTAAAAAGAATTTGAAAAGAATGAAAGATGGTACTCAAAAACTAAAATTTGATTGCTTTGACAAAAATATTAAAATCTTTAGATATAAGGAGAAAATAGGGATAGAAAATATTTTTTAAAACTAAATCTTTTTTAAAAAATTTGAAAAAAATTGCAAATAACTATATAAAAATTGATAGTTTTAAAATGGAATTAAAATTTTAAAATAGAAAAAAGAAAAAAAAAGTGGGATTGAAAATATTTTTAAAAAAATAGATAGTAATAAGAAAATGAATTTTTAATATTTTGAAAATAAAAATGAAAGTCTTAAAATAAGAGGAAAAAAAAGAAAGTGAAAATAGAAATTAAAATATTAAAAAAAAGAAAGTGAAATAAAAATTGAAAAAAAAAAAAGAAGAAGTTGGGTTTATAAAAAAAAAATGATAGTTTCGAAAATAAAAGAATTAAAATATTAAAATAGAAAGAAAAACAAAAATGGGATTTAAAATTTGTTTAAAAATAGAAAGTTTTAAAAAATATTGTAAAAACAAAAAGAATATGATATAAAAAATTTGATAGTTTTGAAAATAAAAATTAAAATATTAAAACAAAAGGAAAAAAAGTGGAATTGAAAATATTTTTTTAAAAAAAGAATTTTGTTTTTTAAATAAGATGGTATTAAGAAAATAAAATTATGATTTTTTAAAAAAAATTAAAAATAAAAGTAAAAAGAGAGATTAAAAAAAATTGAAAAATAGAAAGGTAAAACGAAATTTTTTTTAAAAAAAAAATAAAGATAATAATTAGAAAATAAAATTTTGATAGTTTAAGAAAATAATATTTAAAAATAAAAAGAAAAAAGAAAGATTGAAAATATTTTTTAAACAATGGAAATTTAAAAATAATTTGAAAAAACATAAAGATAATAATGATAAAATAAAATTTGATTGCTTTGAAAATAAAATTTAATCGTTTTGAAAATATAATTAAAGGAAAAAAATAATTGAAAATATTTTCAGAAAATAAAAATTGTAAAAAACATTTCAGAAAATAAAGTTTTGATAGGTTTGAAAAAGAAATTTTAAACTTTTAAAATTAGAAGGATAAAAGGAGGGATTTTATATCTTTTTAAAAAATAGAAATTGTAAAATGAAAATTTAAAAAAAAAAATAATAAGAAAGATGATGGTAATATGAAAATAAAATTATGATAGTTTTGAGAAAAAAATTGAAAACTTTAAAAATAGAAAGAAAAAAGATGTATTGAAATTATTTTTGAAACATTGAAAGTTAAAAAAAAAAAAAAAAAGCAAGATCGTAATAAAAAAAAAAATTGATAGTTTCAAAAATAAAATTAAAGTTCTAAAATATAAGGGGAAAAAGAAGGGTTAAAATAGATTTTTAAAAAAAGAAAGTGTAAAAAATATTTTTAAAAAAAAAAAAAAAGATTCACCCCTTAGATGAGTTACACGTGACAACATCATAGCCACTGATTATCATTCACTCCACCTATAAATAGAGGGCAAATTCCCTCAATAAAAGGGTGACATACACACGATCACTCACACTCAAGAAACCGAGAAGTTGAGAGATATTCGAAGGATACCGAACCTCTGTCGAAATCGGCCCTCGGAAGAAGAAAATCAAATTGTTCGATAGATCGAGATCAAGCCTAAAAGCCCTCGGAAGAAATAAAAACAATTTGATCTAGACAAGCCCAAAACGCCCTTCGAATCCACGACAGATTGAAGCAACGGATTCATAGAGATTGAACCTTTGTAAATTTATTATTATATAATTGTTGTATTCAATTATTATATTTCTTGTAATTCTAATTTTACAGGAAATAAAGAAATTTTATTGTCTACAAATGGTAATATGAAAATAAAATTTTGATACATTTGAAAAAAATAATAATAAAATCTTCTCTCAGGTCCTTGGTAAGTTTTTTTTTTTTCCTTTTTTCTCACATTAATGACATTTTTACCCTTTTCTTTAATTAGTTAAATAATATAAACCGTTAACTTTTTAGGTTTTTTGATGGAATCTGTTAAAATGGACTCTATTTTTTTATAATAAAAAAGTTTGGGACTTTAAAAATTTTAAAAAAAATTAGGACTAAGATTGCCAAAAGTAAATTTGTTTGGGACCAAACTCACCAATTATTCATTAGAAGAAAAAAGAAGGATTAAAAATATTTTTGAAAAAAAAAATTAATTTTAATTTTTTTTTTAAAAAAAAAAAGGCAAGATTGTAATAAGAAAATAAAATGTGATAGTTTTGAAAATAATATTAAAGTTTTAAAATAGAAGGAAACAAAGAGGGATTAAAAATAGGTTTTAAACAAAGAAAGTGTAAAAAGAATTTTTTAAGAAAAAAAACTAAAAAAAAAAAAAAAGGTAATGTTACAAGAAAATAAAATTTCGAAAACTTTAAAAATAGAAAAAACAAAGAGGATTGGAAATATTTTTGAAAAATTGAAAGTTTAGAAAAAAGAATTTTTTTTTTTTTGAGAATAAATAGGGTGTAATAAGAATAGAAAATGTAAAAAGTTTTTTTAATCTCTTGACAAGTTAGGAGGTAAGAGAGAAGAAACTCTTAATCAATGACCAGGAGAGATTCGAACCCCCCTTAACCTTTTGGTTGAGGGAGAGACTCCTAGACCATTAGGCCAGGAGAGAAACTTCAATAAAAAAATGGTAATTATAAAATAAAAATTTTATAGTTTTAAAAAAAAACAATTAAAATTATTAGAAATAATATTTAAAAAAAAGAAAGTGTAAAAAGAATTTTTATTTAAAATAAAAAGAAAAAGAAAAAGAAAAAGAGAGAGAGAGAAATATGATAGAAACAAGAGAATAAAATGTTAGATAGTTCTGAAATACAATAATTGAAAAATAGAAAGGTAAAAAGAATTTTTTAAAATAAAAATAAAGATGGTTGTAGACAATTAAAATTTCTTTTATTTCCTGTAAAATCAGAATTACAAGAAATAATGAATTGAATACAACAAATTATACAATAAATGAGATTTCGGGTCCAATCTCTATAGATCTGTTGATTCGATCCGTCGTGGATCCGAGAGGAGTTTTGGGCTTGTCTCGATCCAATTGATTTGATTTCTTCCGAGGGGCGTTTTGGACTGGATCTCGGAATGGATTCGATATCGAGGGCTTTTGGGCTTGATCTCGATCTATTGAACAATCTGATTTCTTCTTCCGAGGGCTTTTGAACTTTGTCTCGAAATGGATATGGGCTTTGAGAGGAAGGGTCGACTTTGACAGAGGTTCGGAATCCTTCGAATATCTCTCAACTTTCTCGGCTTCTTGAGTGAGTGAGTGTGGTGATCATTTCTTGAGGGAGTTTGCCTTCTATTTATAGATGGAGTGAGTGATAATCAGTGGCTATGATGTTGCCACGTGTCACTCATCTAAGTTTTGAATCTTTTAATATTTTAATATATAAATATAAATATATATTTAAAATATATAAATAATATTTAATTATATATTTAAATATATAAATAAAATTTATATATCTACAAATTGCCCCTTTTGGGACTTGTTCCCGAGATTGAAGAATTTGTATTGGGAATAAGTTCCAAAAAAATCTTGGAGATATATATATCATATCAATTTTGGATATAGATAAATATAAAATTTGAATCAATTATTTGAGTTTATTTGAATTTAACTCAAGATAAATATGATTTGAATTCATATTTATATGAGGATAATATATATGTATATATATATATATAAAAAAATATTTTAGGTTCAAATTAGAGTTATAATATGATACTTCCTAGACTTTTTAAGTCTATAAAAGGATGCCTCCATCAGAAATTGTTTTATTCAGAACTTGTCAAACAGTAAGTTCACATTGATAGATTCCTTTCTGCTAGAATTCCAAGAAAATTTCTCCTCTTTTTTTTTTTTCAACAAAAACCTTATTTTTTTCACATGTTTCAAGAAAACTTCTTTTCTCTCTTTTTTTTTATTCTGCCTCTTTCAAAAACAACTCTCATGGCAGTTTAAAACGAGAACTTTTTTTTTTTTTTTTTTTTTTTTTGAAAATTTTTTTTCTCTCTCTTCCGTCGGCGGAATCAAAAGACCCTTTTTTTTTTAAAATTTTTTTTTTCTTTCTGGCAATCTCGAAATTTTTTTTTTTTAATATTTTTTTAACTATAATATTTTTTGTTTCTTTCCTTTTTAATAAAAAAGATTTTTTTTTTTTTTTTTTTTTTTCGGATTATGGATATTAAGGATGCTGACGAACCTTACAAACATATCGTTATTCTTTATCGTCGCAATGAGTCTCGAATCAAATCTTTAAACTTAGAAGTACATGAAGCTGGATTTGGTCCATTCGCACCTACGTCCCAAGGAGTCGCAAGCTACCACCGAATCACCAATTGGTCTTCTACCGCGACTCATAATGTTCATCCATCATCCCCTCCTCAAGTGGTAAGTTTGTTGTCATCTACTACTCATAAAGCAGATTCACAATCGCGAGAGTTTTCCCCTTCCCTTTACTACTACAAATACGGAGAAGTCCTCATGGCCTGTTCATCCATCCAACTTTGGTGAGGTAAGTTATACAAAAAATTATTGGGAGTGGACCGAGTACATTCTTGTAAATCATGAACGAGCCTTGAAGAATGCAGAGGTCTATGATATTGTGTATGCGTCGTTGTTCACCTATGATTGTTGTGAGAATGTGATGCGTGCTTTTTGCAACCAGTGGTGTCCTTCGACCAATACTTTGCATACATCTATTGGTGAGCTGTCGATTTCGATTTGGGACTTATTCACACTTACTTGGTTTTACCTTGCGGCCTCCTTTTACGACGAGTTATTCTATCTCAGAGAGAACTGTTTGACAAACGAACCCCTCAAAGTTGTAAGTATCTTTTTTTTTGCATTAGGGAAACTTGCAGATGGAGATCCCACCAAAGCATAATGTTTGAGCAATGGGTTCAATTTTGGTTCAAAGGATTAGACAGGTATACAGACCCCTCCTGCCAGATCTTTGGTAACGCGGAAGCGTCAATTGCCTAGAATGACTTGCAATCCTACTCCTTCAACCTTTACCGCAAATTCCTCCTTTCCTGCAATAGATTTTGACAAATTATTTGAAGACTCAAATATTTCAGAGGCCATACGTGCAGAGACAGAATTGGCGGCATTCCTTTCATGTTGGATATGTAAGTTCCTTTTTCCAGGTAAGAATGCAGGTTACATTCGTCCGGATGTTTTCAAAGTTGCAAGTTACATGGCTTGCATCCGCCACTTCTGTCTTGCGATTCCAGTACTAGCAAATATTTACAATGGTCTTAACGAGATCGTTCATTCGTCTGCACTTGGGCGTTGTAGAGCTACATTCCCAATTCACATTGTCTATGCTTGGATAGCGCAACACTTTGACTCACATTTTAAACATGTCAACATCAAATCACCAGCCAGAATGATTCAATTCCATGGAGAGAAGATGGCGAAATACTTTTCTCGTCTTGACGAGGTAAATCTTTTTCAACAGCCAGGTGATACCTTTCATAGCTTCCTTTCATTCGGTAAAGATAAGCAAACCTTGATTGATGAAGGAAAACTTTCCCCTTGGAACCTTGCTCTTTTGATCAGCATTCGTTCATGTTACTTGACACTCGGACAAGGTAAGGATTATTTAATCGTACCATACAACCCTCATAGATTTTGCGAACCAATTTGGTTTTTTGTCAAAACGTCCCCGGTATTTTGAAATCAAAGCCATCTTGCAAGTCGATAAAAGAGTTATTGTCTATATGGCAATCTTCATGGTGGTCGTGGAACAAAATCTCGGGTAACTATTGCAGCAAGTTCTACCATGCCCCTTTGTACGGAAGAGTATGATTTGTGGTGGAAGTCTTTGACTTACAAAGGAAAGTCGAAACCTTTCACGATTTCCCCAAGCACTACTGCAACTACAAAGGAGATTTTAACTTCGGTTGTTACTGATGATCATCAATCCAACGAGAGTCTCTGGGAAAGTGATGAAGAACGAGATCATCCTTGGAATCGTCCTCCAAAGAAGAAAAGACTTTCACCTACTCTACCTATTCTTGTAGATTCTTTGCAAGATATTCCTCTTTTGGATGGTATTCCAAGTTCCACTATGTCTCCTTCAACTTTGGCTAATCATGTAAGTTACATACTGTTTTTTTTTTATTATTATTATTAAATAAAATAATAATAAAAACGTAACAACACTTTTTAATTCACTACTGCTTTTTTTTTTTTTTTTTTTTTATTTTTTTTTCTGGTCTTTTTTTTTTTTTTTGGCCTGTATATACATATATTTTATGCGGAAACTTTCTTTTGTTTCTTTTGGACTTTTTTTTGTGGGCTGCCCCAATTCGTTTGGGCTGTCCATTTTTTTTTTTTTTTTTTTTTTTTTTGGCTTCCCCTTTTCGTTTGGTTTTTTTTTTTTTTTTTTTTTTTGTGCAATATATATCCTTTAATCTTTTTTTTTTTTTTTTTACTTTACTTTCTTTGAAAGCTCTGGAGCCTTGAAGGTGATATACCCGATGATGATTTTGTTGGGGATGATTATAATGCTACCAATTTTACGGCTTCATCTCTGCGGTTAGTCAACAATGATATTTATCATGTCGCACCAGAATCACTTTTAGATGAATTCAATGTCACCTCTAATCCTTGTGAAGATGCCTCTACAGAAGATATTAATGTTGAGAATATTTTTCAAGGAATCATTGATTACCTCAACCAAACTCCTATGACAGACTTTTTGAATTGTGAAGAAGATATTATGTCCCTTTTACCCAATCTAGATCATGAAGGTGTGACATCTTTCGGAGCCTCTTTAGCTACAATTTTTGAAAATGTTCGGACGATTGTTTCCCTACAACTTCAACATGACAATCTATCTACCAACCAAGCATGTATTTCCAAATCCCGACAACAACTTGAAGGAAAGAGAGCCAATTTGAAAGAGATTATCGACACCATCGACGACATAGATGCTTGAGATTAAAAATCTTCATTCCAAAAGAGATGATATTGACTCTAGACTTGATGACTTATCAAAACGTAAAAAGACGTGTGAAGAACAACGACTTCGACTACATTCTTCAGTTTTCATTGACAAGAAGATATTGACTGGTGTGCAAAGACGATCTCATCAACCCACCGATTTGATAAAAAGGATAGAGGAGGTCAAGGCTGAATTTGAGATGAATTGGAAGAAAATCAAGAATTGGAGATCTTTAGATAAATAGATAATATTGTACTTCTCAATTTTTTTTTTGTAACACAGAGACCATTTATTTAATCAAATCATCTTTCTCTCTCAATCTCTTTCTTTTATGTACTGTTTTTCACTTTTTCGATCATTCTACATTTTTTTTTTTATTTACCGACTGCCCCTTTTTTTATTTAGGCTTGTAATCTGTGCAGGCCCTCTGCTCTTTTTAATTTGGGCTTCCTTTCATTTTATTTTATTTTATTTATTTTTTTTTTAAAGCCCACACGCCAACATCATTTCATTTTGGGCCCTTTTTTTTTCTTTTTTTTTTCCCTTTTTTTTGTGGGCCTTGATCTCAATTTTTTTATTTCTGCAATTTCCTTTTGGGCCGCTCCAATTTGTGTGGGCTGTCCAATATTTATTTTATTTTATTTTTTTATTTTTTATTTTTTTTTTTTTTTTTTTTTTTTTTTTTTTTTTTTTTTTTTTTTTTTTTTTTTTTTTTTTTTTTTTTTTTTTTTTTTTTGTTATGAGGATTTTTTTTTTTGTTAGGGCTGAACTTAGAATTTTTTTTCTAAGCTGCCTACGTATCCCGTAAAGGAATCAAGCCGAACGTAGTTCAAATTTGCGGTTTCAACTCGTACATCAAATGAATAACATGCGGTTTTAGCTCGTGTGTCAAGGAGCAACATTCTTCAAATTCGCAGACAGTTTATACTCGTATCAAGGAGTCTTCTTCAACTTTGCAGATAGTTTACACTCGTATCAAGGAGTCTTCTTCAAATTTGCAGACAGTTTACACTCGTATCAATGAGCTTTCTTCAAATTTGTAGACAGTTTACGCTCGTATCAAGAAGCTTTGTTCGAACATGTAGACAATTTATACTCTTATCAAGGAGTAACTTGCAGTTTAACCTCATACGTCAAGGAGGATTTTGATGATTTTTCAAGCATCGTCAACATTTGAAGTTGACTCTTCATCTTCGGATTCCGAGGAAACGTTGCCCCTATTTTGATGTTGTTGTTGTTCAACATGAATTTCAAACTTTTGATTGGCGATAATACTTAGCTTCATATCTCGTCCGCGTGTAACTAATTCTTCAAATGTTTTTGGTTGAATTCCTTTCAAAATGTATTGAAGGTTCCATTGCATTCCTTGGATGCACATCTCGATCGCAGATTTTTGACATAATTGATCTCGCAATTCAGGTTCAGACTCCTCCATCGATTGATGTAGTCGACGACGACACGTCTTTCTTTCCATTGCTTGGTGTGACTTAACTCCAATATACTTACAGTTCTTCGGGTGCTGTAGAAGCGGTTTAGGAATTCTGTTTCAAGTTGATTCCAACTGTCGATCGATCTAGGACCCAAGTCAGTGTACCAGTCGAATGCACTTTCTTTGAGGGATCGAACGAACTGTTTGACTAGAAGATCTCCTTCTGTGCCAGCGTTGTTGCATGTTTCGATGAAGTGAGCAATATGTTGCTTGGGATTGCCTCTTCCATCAAACCGGCGCAATTTTGGAGGAAGATATCCTTCGGGCATCTTCAAACCAGGAATCCTCCTCGAATATGGCTTTGAATACGCAAATGATGATTTTGAGTTTCCTGCATATTTATCGGTTATCATACCTGTAATGAAATTCCTTAATTCATTTGTCGGAATGAGTCCATCAGCAGAAACATGAATTGTTCGTTCTTCTTCATTTGTTTTGGATCCATCAACCACTTGAGATTGTTTTTCAGCAATATTGACTGCCCCAAAATCATTTGGTTCTTCTTTTCGCTTTGAGTTAACATCGTTTCGTGCAGTCTCGGAGTACCTTTGCATTGTCGGAGTAGACTTACCATTGCTGCTCACCAATTGCGCAATGATGCGATCTTGCTTCGCCAATTGTGATGTGAGGTCCGCCACCAACTTTGTCAAGTTTGCCAATTGTTCTTCTATGGTTGACACGTTTGACATCATATCGGGCATGACAGAGGTATTTGGCCAGGAATCTTCAAGGCCATCATTAGTATTCTTTTGATCTTGTTGGACATTACCCGAAGAATCCTCAAAGAAATCTTCATTTCTTGATTCCTGGTTTGTTTGTATCGACCTTGTTTTCCAACGATTGCAAGTGTCCTTTGAACCATTCCACCTCACGGCGCCTCGCGGTTGGTTCTGCGTTGCGACAACGTCAAAACAAGGATTGGTGAATTTGTGGGAGGCGTCGCCAATTGGTCTTTTCTGGGCAAATCAGCCAATCACCTTTCCTTTGCTTCGCGTGGTAGGACCGACATAGGTCGCAGACGTCAAAACACCAACACTTACCTCCGCAACAACGCCGTTTGAATCAGCTTTGTTGACATCATTCTTGGACTCCATTTCTATGGTATTGACGGAAAGAGATGAACGGTAGAGATGGTCCCACTGGGCGTGCCAAATTTGTAGACAATTAAAATTTCTTTTATTTCCTGTAAAATCGGAATTACAAGAAATAATGAATTGAATACAACAAATTATACAATAAATGAGATTTCGGGTCCAATCTCTATAGATCCGTTGATTCGATCCGTCGTGGATCCGAGAGGCGTTTTGGGCTTGTCTCGATCCAATTGATTTGATTTCTTCCGAGGGGCATTTTGGGCTGGATCTCGGAATGGATTCGATGTCGAGGGCTTTTGGGCTTGATCTCGATCTATCGAACAATCTGATTTCTTCTTTCGAGGGCTTTTGAACTTTGTCTCGGAATGGATATGGGCTTTGAGAGGAAGGGTCGACTTTGACAGAGGTTCGGAATCCTTCGAATATCTCTCAACTTTCTCAGCTTCTTGAGTGAGTGAGTGTGGTGATCATTTCTTGAGGGAGTTTGCCTTCTATTTATAGATGGAGTGAGTGATAATCAGTGGCTATGATGTTGCCACGTGTCACTCATCTAAGGGGTGAATCTTTTAATATTTTAATATATAAATATAAATATATATTTAAAATATATAAATAATATTTAATTATATATTTAAATATATAAATAAAATTTATATATCTACAATGGTAATTAGAAAATAAAATTGAAAACAATAAAATTAATTTTTTTTAAAAAAAAGAAAGTGTAGAAATAATTTTTATTTAAAAAAGGGATGGAAATAAGAAAATTAAATTTTGATATCTTTGAAAAAAAAATTGAAAACTTAAAAAAAAAAAAAAAAAGAAGGAAAGAAGAGGGATTGAAAATATTTTTAAAAAATAGAAAGATTAAAAAAAAATTGAAAAAATAAAAACAAGATTGTTATTAAAAAAAAAAATTAAGTTTGAAAATAGAAGGAAAAAAAGAGGGCTTCAAAATAGTTTTTTAAAAAAAAAAAGTGTAAAAAGAACTTTTAAAAAAAAATTAAAATTTTGATAGTTTTGGGGAAAATAAAATTTTAAAAGCTTTGGGAAAATATCCAAAAATTTACAAATAGAATTAAATAAGAAGATTTGAAGTATTTTTCAAAATAGAAAGGTAAGAAGAATTTTTTAAAATAAAAAATAAAGATGGTAATTAGAAAATAAAATTTTGATAGTTTTGGAAAAAAAATTCAAAACTAAAAAAATAGAAGGAAAAAAGAGGGATTGAAAATATTTTTGAAAAATAGAAAGTTTCAAAAAAAAAAAAATGAAAAAATAAAAGCAAGATTGTAATAAGAAAATAAAATTTATGTTTTAAAATAGAAGTCGTAGCTCAGTTGGTAGCATAGAGGAGGTCATGAGTTCGAAACATGATAGAAGTTAAGATTTTAAAAAAATAATAGTTTATATAAAAAGAAAGTATAAAAATAATATTTTTTAAAAAAATACAAAACAAATATAATGATAATAATAAAAAAAAAGGTAAACTATCCCGATGACACTCCTTAGATGCCAAAATCCAGGTTTAAAATAGAAGTCGTAGCTCAGTTGGTAGCACAGAGGAGGTCATGAGTTCGAAACATGATAGAAGTTAAGATTTTAAAAAAATAATAGTTTATATAAAAAGAAAGTATAAAAATAACTTTTTTTAAAAAAATACAAAACAAATATAATGATAATAAAAAAAAAGGGTAAACTATCCCGATGACACTCATTAGATGCCAAAATCCAGGTTTAGCACCTCAAAAATTTTTTGTTAACAAAGTGTCCTCCAAGATTTAAAACATTCCACTACATGCTCTTCCGTCAAGTTTGACCGTTAGTCAACCATTTTTACTGTTTTAGGTAGGGCATTTTTGTCCATTACTTAAAAAAATAAACTCTAATTTTTATAAAGGTTAATTTTATAATGTTAAATAAAATAAATCCTAAAACCCTAAATTTTCTCTCTCTCTTCTTCTTCACCCTGATACACCCCCAAATTTCGGACTTTTCTCTCTCTCTTCTTCTTCTCCTTCTTCTTCCATGGCTGCACTGATATACCCAAAATTCTGAATTTTCTCTCACTTTTCTTCCTCTTCTTCTCACCGATACACCCCAAATTCCGGACTTTTTTTTCTCTCTCTCTTCTTCTTCTTCCGCGGCTGCACTGATAAACCTAAATTCCGAATTTTCTCTCTCTCTTCTTCCTCTTCCATGGTTGTACTGATACACCCCAAATTCGACTTCTTGGATTTCTTTTATTCTTACTCAACTCCATTTGCTCTTTCTTCCCGCTTTCCTGTTTTTAGGATCCGGATTCAAGAATGGGTATGGCTTCTCCTGCTCTGCAAACCCCTTTCCAACATCATTAATTATCGCTCTTGTTGTTTGTCATCTTCCACTAATTGCTCTACTTCATCTCTATCTATTGCAAAATTATCACAACAAGAAGGATGGGAGCCCGAACCGATTGGGAGGGTCCACTCTCCTTAGTGAAATTATTTGTCGATTTTCTTTTCTTTTAATGGACTTAATAAATATTTGAGATTGCTAAAATTTTTGTGGGGGTAAGAACAGGGGTAGGATGTGGTGAGGAATGAAGAAGAAAAATGGTGGAGGAATTTATTGACTACTGTTGCCGGCAGCCGTCGTAGTCACAAGCGACAACAACCGTCAAAGGTGGAAGAGAAGAAGAAGAAGGGAGGGAGAAAAATTAAGATTTTTAGGTTTATTTTTATTTAAAATTATAAAATTACCTAATTTTTAATTATGGTTTACTTTTTATTAATGGACAAAAATGTCCTTGCCAAAAACAGTTAAAATTATAAAATTAACCTCTATAAAAATTAAGGTTTATTTTTTAAAGTAATAGACAAAAATGCCCCTACCCAAAACAGTAAAAATGATTGACTACGGTAAAAAATCAGACCTAATGGTCAAACTTGACGGAAGGGCATGTAGTGGAACGTTTTAAATCTTGGAGGACACTTTGTTAACAAAATTTTTTTTGAGGTGCTAAACCCGGATTTTGGCATCTAAGGGGTGTCACAAAGATAGTTTACACTAAAAAAAATAAAATTTTGATCATTTTGAAAAAAAAATTGAAAACCTAAAAATAGAAGGAAAAGAGAGGATTGGATATAAAATTTTGATAGTTTTGAAAAAAAATGAAAACGTAAAAAATAGAAGGAAAGAAGAAGGATTGAAAATATTTTTGAAAAATAGAAAGGAAAAAGGAAATTTCTTTTCAAAGAAAAAACATAAAGATGGTAATTGAAAAAATAAAATTTTGATAGTTTTGGAAAAATCAAAAATAAAACTCATAAAATAGAGGTAAAAAATAGGGAATCAAAATATTTATGAAAAATAGAAGGGAAAAAAGGTGTTTTTTTTTTTTTGAAAAAACATAACTTAAATATGGTAAATAGAAAATAAAATTTTGATAATTTTTGAAAAACAATTAAAATCTTAAAATAAAAGTAAAAAATAGAGTATGAAAATATTTTTGAAAAAAACTTTGAATAAAAAAAGCAAGATTGTAATAAGAAAATAAAATGTGATAGTTTCGAAAATAAAAATTTATTTTATAAAATAGAAAGGAAAAAAGTGGGATTAAAAAAAAATTTAAAATAAAGAATGTGAAAAAAGAATGTTTTTTTTTTTTAAAAAAAAAAAAAGAAAAAAAAGCTGATGGTAATAAGAAAATAAAACTTTGATAGTGTTGAAAAAAAACTAAAAACTTTAAAATTAGAAGAAAAAAAGAGATTAGAAATATTTTTGAAAAAACAAAGGTAAAAAGGATTAATTTTTTTTAAAAAATAAAGACGGCAATTAGAAAATTAAATTTTGATAGTTTAAATAAAAAATTGAACACATTAAAAATCGTTTTTAAAAAAGGCATGAGTAAATTTTTCTCCCTAGTGAAATAAACTCTCGAGATCTTTAAATCATTACAAACCAATTTTATATGTGACTTTCTATTAACAGAAAATAAAAGTTGCATTCTGATGATGCGACTTCCATTAATAGTAAGTTGTATGTTCGGAATGCTTAAAGACACATCCTTGAGCTGCCACCAAGTCATATTCTGCCATAATTTTAAAGTATGGGCTATTCTTGTAGTTTGTCAAATTAAATGGGCCACACTTGAATTAACCTTAAAAAAAAAAAAAAAAGTTCAGCCAAAAATCTTATCATAAACTTGGAAACTGTGATTGCTGGCCGAGTGGTCCGCACCCACATTTAAAGTTGGGAGTTCGACACCAAAAAAAAAAAAAAAAAAAAAACTTGGAAACTGAACAGCGATACCTTCTCAACGCTAGCCATGACAACCATTTCCATTTCTGCAACGGCTAACTTCAAGAATTTGATTCCCTCTCCTCCGAATTTCAAATCCAATAAAGAATTTCTCCTCTCCTTTCTCAAACGCCCAAATTCCATTAAAAAAATCTCCACAAGAATTGACTATGCCGCCAAGGATCTTCCTCCAATGTCGATGAAGGCTCTCAAAAGCAGAGAAAACCAGCCATGAAGGCTCCTCGTCGTAAAAGAAAGCCATCCTATGGAACGTCTAGAAGGTCAGTTCTGAAGAAGAGCTTCACCCAAGAACAGGTGACTTTCACTGGTTCGCTTTCAAATGATCCCGTTATTGGAATTATTGGCGGTGGTATTGCTGGCCTCATCTGTGCCCTTTACTTGGAGAAAAGAGGCATCAGGGGTCCACTGTTTTTGATACGGTTAGAAAAATTTGATTTTACTGTTAGTTTTCTGGGTTTCTTTTAAGCAATGAAATTTAAATTATTATTGTTATTACTATATTTTACTCAAAGAATTTTGAAAAAGGAAAAATAATTATGTATTGTTAACATTTTCTACTAGTGTTTATCATAGTTGGCATTGCCTACTTAGAATGTGTACATAACAGAGTAGCATTCGAGCTAATTAATGTATTTCTTTACCAACATTTTTAATTGCGCTTCTTCATATTAAATTAAGATTTTGTTAGTAGATAGCTACTATATATATACTTAGAAGTTGATAACTGTTTTCTCTTTTGGTTTCTTGAAATAACATTTTAAATTATTACCATGTATTGGACATATGTTTGTTCTGATTCTGTTTTGTTAATATAGGGTCTTCATGGTTTGGGAGGAAGGATGGGAACAAGAATTATTGATCCTCAAAAATTGATGTTTGACCATGCAGCTCAGTTTTTTATTACAGTTGGTGACCCTGAGTTGTCTTGCTTGGTTGATTCGTGGGCCAAGAAAGGCCTTGTTAGAGAGTGGCAAGGGATAGTCGGGGAGCTTGAAGCAGGTGGAATTTTTACACCTCTTCCAAATTCTCCACCCAGATATGTAGGTGTTAATGGGATGCGTCCTAGTTTTAAGATTACTAGGGAGTGTTTCTCTTTTCTCTTTTATTCTTACATTGAGTATGTTTACGTTTGATTTTTTGAGTGTTGTACACATCTAATACATTCTAATTCAATGAACCAGTGGCAAAACCGACTCTCCTTACCATGAGGATATCTGATGGGGTTGGACCTACTTAATTTTAACTACGGCTATTTATTATTTTAAAATGGAAAACTACATCATTTTCGTTTATGTTTTAAGTTAGGAAAATAATCAGTTAAGGTTGACCTTATGCCAAGAAAAAAGATACTTTTGTGAAACAATGAGAAAAATTTAGCAGATAATGTACAAATATATATGCAATATTGGAACTCAAAAGCCTACTGTCCATTGTCTAAAAGTCCTCCTTTGCTTTGGTAAGATAATTCATTTAGATTTGTTTTATTATTACCTGCTCTAAAAGCTTTACCTAATAAAGAAGGGTTGAGTTTATTTACTTAACACACCCCTCATGTGTAGGGCGAATATAAATTTGAATAACAAGCCCAATACATGCACAATAATCAACAATCGGGAAAGCCAATGATCAATTACAGGACCTATCATTTGTTATTATATTAAATTATCATCTGCTTTAAAAGGTTTGGCTGATAGATAGAGTTGAATTATACACTTAAATAGATTTAAATAGCTGCAGTGGAGCTTTTCAGCTTTTCAGCCTTATCTTCTCCAACTTAATGGTGCTTTGAGGGAGTCACATGCCAAAAGAAAACAATTACACTTAGCTTGCATAGTGTATGATAATTAATTGCTTAGAAGCTCCAGGGTCATAAGTAATCATGAGTTCTTGTCAAAAACGCTTAATTGTGCTAATACTTCTAGGATTGTGGAGCAGGCCTCTTTTTTTCAATGACATTTTGTAGTTGTTCAATCAAGTAGAGGAAGAAAATGTTCTTTTTTTTTTTTTTTTGTACTGTAAATTTTGTATGAAATTCTTATCTTAATCTTCCCTAACTTTATATTTTGTATGCAGTTATTATTGTTGTTTAGACTATCTTGCAGAATAAATGATTGATATTCTCGCAGACCTGTTGTATGGATGAACTGGAGTATCTCTCCATATTTGAACTTTTCCTAAGAATATATGGCTGATATACATTTGCAGACTCGTTTGGTTAATGTGGTGCGGCCTTGCTGGGTCAGTACACTTGAGCCATTTAATGGAATGTGGTACTTGAGTGAGAATGGAAAACCTTGTGGGCAGTTTGATGCAATTGTCATCGCACACAATGGTAATACTTTGACTTTCAAATTTATATTTTGGAACCTCTTCAAGTATACTGTTCTACATTTGTTTAACTTAGTTCTAAATTCCTTATTTGGTTTTCGGATTTTGGTAGAGTAAAAGGATCAAGCTAAGGAAAATTGGACCCAACATTTAGTGCCAAGAAAAATTATATCTGACCTATGGCACTGTTATACACCTCTTGCTAATATTTTAATTTTTGAAGTTAAAAAAAAAAGAAAAAGGAAAGTTTTAAACTGCCAAGGTGTTTGGTTAAACATTATTATTACTGAAAAATGCCTACAAAACAGTTTTAGAAGGTGCAATAGTTAACTAGAAGAATGGGTATAGAAGGTACAGTGTAAGTGATGATTTTATCCTTAGTATATTCCATATTCAATGATAGATGATCTGATTGCAAAATGCCAATTGACATAATTTACATTGTTTGTTAGAAATTTCCTATTTCTGCAGTTCAATATATTCATTAGGCGAACTTGAAAGTTGAAACTGACTTTAATTCATCTGAATATTTGTGGAGAACAAATATACACCTAATGCTAAACAATCTTGCATTTGAATACTAATTTGGTTATATATGTTGCTAAGACATTACTCCAATGGTGTACTTATGTGGAAATTTTCATTTCCAATGGATTAATTATTGCAGTTTTTTCCTCAAGTATGGAAAGCCCATTGATCATTGGAAATTATAAAATATTTAGACTCTGTTCAAATAGTTCCTCCTCACTTGAGTAGTTCATTTTTCTGTATGCAAGTGGTAGTTTTGCTCCTGTGTATCTACTTAGTTAACAGCGGTTAAAAATTCATGTATTGTGTTTTTCTGTAGAAATTCATTTTACAGCGGTTAAAAATTTTGGTATTGTGTTTCTCAGTCTTGAATGTTCATTGACTGAATCCATCACAGGGAATGATGGTGCAGGGTAATTTGTTGAAACAGGAAAAGGGATGAAAGAAGCCAAACTTTGTCTTGTTGCGAGAGAATTTATTTGCAATTAAAATATAAGATTTGTTTATCATTAAAGAATTCTTTCTAACCAACAAGTCTGTTCTTTAAATAGAATCTTGAAACTCTACTAATTAGAATAGAAAACTAAACCTATTTGAATAGAAAACTAAAACCTAATAGAATAATAAAACTAAATAACAACTAAATCCTAAAACTAGTTGAAACTAAAAGACTTGTAGAGTTCTAAAGCATATGGGAAATGTAGTCATAATAATATTCTAAAACTGAATTATAATCATAAAATACTACTGCTAGTAATTATCAAAAATAATACTGATGAACCCCTTGTTATCCTGCATCAAATGAGAAAAATATTTAAAAAGTATTGTTCTTTGTGAAGTGCATTAATTTATGAAAAAGAAAAAAGGGTGAAACTGAGTGGCTAAGCATTATTAAACAGGGAACAAATTTATGATCTGTATTCTCTAAGAGACAGATTTTTTGTCTAATTCTTTTCTAACATTGTACAGCAGCTAGCTATAATGGAATTTGTGTGATGCTACATGTTGCTTAATCAAATTTAAAAGAACGTAGTATATAATATAACATGTGCATTTGGTGGCTGTATTTTTCCTTCCTTGAGACTCCCAAAAGTAAACCTGGTTTTGAATCAAATATAAACTATCATACTTCTGCTGATTCAAAATGATACAGAAGCCCTGATTTTTTTAAAAAATTTTTATCCTCATTCAACTATTCTTTTCTATGGTTACATTTTTTTTTTTCTTTTTCCACTTCTAGTTCGAAGATTTAACTTTTAAAAATTTTATATTGCAGGGAAATGTGCAAATCGGTTGCTTGCATCATCAGGCTTACCGCTAATTGCAAGGCAAATGAAGGTATCTGATAGCAATAAAACCTATTATTCCTGATATGGTGCAATATGATATATAGTGTCCGTACATAAAATATAGCAATTTATTTATTTATTTTTTTAAAATTTCATTTAGCATGTTATATTTTCACTTTAGAATGTTTTATTGACATTACTTATTTCTTCAGTTAGCATTGTATCTCAATTCTAATGTGCATATACTATATTGAATGTGTATTGATCTTTATAGACCACTATATGATAAATATATATATTTAAAGCTTCTCGATTTGCTTAATCTTTTTAGACGAGATAAATTTTAATATAGGATCAAAGAGGGAGGTCCTATGTTCAAGTCTTATCTTCACTCCATTTACTGGTGATTATCCACATGATGAGCCTGTTATTGAGCATTCATTTCATTTTCTCATGAAGGGGTGTGATAAATTTCATAAATTTAAATCTTTAGTTATCAAGTTACCTTTTAGATTAGGTGAAAATTTAATATGGAGTTTGGAATTCGTTGTTTGAGTACTTCAATGAACTTTTAATTCTATTGCTTGCAGAGGCTGGAGCTAAGTTCCATATGGGCTCTCCTTGCAGCATTTGATGATCCTCTTCCTACTACAGCTGGAGCTACTGCATTTCCCTTTGAAGGAGCCTTTGTGAAAGGGGTTGACTCTCTCTCCTGGATGGCTAACAACACTAGGAAGCTGTTAGGTTCTTGTAGTGATGGTCCACATTGTTGGACAATTCTCAGCACAGCTACCTTTGGGAAGCAGAACAAAGTTCCACAAGTTAGTTAAATTCTTTAATTTATTATTTCATGCTTGTCATAATGTTTCCACAAGAAGAGGTTGGGTCAAGTCATGAAATGGTACCATATTGGTGCGTTTTATGAGACAGCAATTGATCCTGTCAAATTGTAGGCAATATATAATATTAAAACATCTTCTGTTGAAATGTCTTAGGTTTTCTGGGGAATTGGAAAACCCGTGTTAGGAGAAACAAAAATAAGGAAGTGGGTTAAGTTCTCTCTTCTGTTTGTGAGGTTAATTAAAGTAAATTGAAATGAAAAGATTTAAATTAAACAAATATAAGGTTTTTTGTTTATTATATTTTCCAAATTATATTATTATGAAGTACCACTGAAAAGGTAGAAATGACAACTTAGATCATCTCAATAGCCAAAGTCTACTTTTCTCTCTTTTTCTTCTAAATTTTGGGATGAAAAAATTTTGTTTAGTAGACTCCATTTTCTTAGTCTTTTTCTACTGCCTAAGGGAAGAAAATACAGTCTTGTCTTTTTGAATCATTACTCCCAAGCAAGCCTGACTGCCATTTTAGAAGATAAGGATTATCAGATGAAATTTTTATACAAATTACTTGTGTATCAGGAAAGTATTCCAACTTCCACTGCTGAGAGAGTGAAGGAAGCCATGCTCATGGGTATTGATAGTGCACTAGGAATCTCCCACAACTCACTTCAAACACCCATCTATACACGAGTGCAATTATGGTAAGAACACCTTGATTCATTTTTTAAGTACCTTTAACATTCTCAAGAATATGAGTACTCACTGAAAGTTTATTAATTAATGTTGAATTTAGCACTTTCTCATGGAAGGGAAAGGAGAAATATAAAAGAAGAAAGGGGAACAATTGATGATACTAATGCTATTAAGTAGATTAAAATCGGGCTATATTGAATAATTTTATCACTTTGTATACCATAAAAATTTTCAAATCCTTTATATGTGCGAGGGAAGGGGACATATAAATTGTCTTGAGAGGGTAGTGTAATTGATGATTGATATGTATATATATATATATATATAATATATGTATATTTCTCTATGTGAAATTTTAGTCTTTTTTTATTAAGATTCTTGATAATTTAACACTATCGTTACGCTATATACCATGTAAATATTGTCAAAAGTTCTTTAACTAGTGTGAAAGAATCATTTTTTTTTATAATTTATTTTTAGATTATCTTTTATATATTTTTTATAAGGTAAACATCATTTTATTTTATTTTATTTTTAATCTTGAGGCTTTTGCCTTGAACGTGACTTCGGATTCACGACCATTTATGTTCATAGGTGAAGTAACTACACTTGCTTGTCAATTATCTTTTTGTTATTATTATTGTTGTTGTTGTTGTTATTATTATCTTTCTTCTATGTAGATATGGTGAATTTGATTTTATTACTACATTTTATGTGGATTGTATGAATTTATGAAATATTAAAATTAACATCTATCATTTACTATAGTGGATTTTCTATCTTGACTAATGATGCATTTTACATTCTTCTTTTGTTTGAACAATGTAGTAAAAAATGAGAGAAATCAATCAAACCAACTAAACCAAGTGCAATCAAAACAGATGGTGTTTGCTTTAGCAAGAATTTCTGTAATTATGGCAGTTAGAGTTTCCAATTAAGGATTTTGAGTTTTTAACCAGTGATGACATTTTGCAATTTGTGGTTAATTGGTTTTAAATAAGAAATGGACGTGTATGTATTTCTACATTTGTATATCAAGCATTGTTAAGTTGTGGCTTCTAGGTTCTAATTTGGGATTTTGAGTTTCAAGGGTTCATGACAATTTGTACACTTTTTTTTGGTCAAAAAGGGTATTTTGGCAATGTCATTGGTTACAATGAAGAAAATGGATGCTTTTTGGTGTGTACTCGACTTCACTTATTTAAGATTTCAAAGAAGAAGAGAGTTTTTAGTAGTAGAAAATTGCCCCCAGTTGAATTGAAGCATATCTCCCAAAATTGCTGTAAATAAAGTGGGCAGATATTATTTTTGTGCTGTGCAATTCATGAGCTTGGAAATTTCAGCCTTCTTTTCCTTGGCAACCAAAAATTTAACTCTCTTAGATTAGTTTCCTTCCATTATTTATGGCAGAGCTTTTTAGGACAAAGAAAATCTAACTAAACTTTAAAGTACAAGGTTTTAACCCTTAACTGTAATATTCAAATATGCCCATCTTGTAGAGTACTATAGTAAGTTAGCAAGGTTTGAAATGAATGGGCCTCTAGTGGGGATTGGATACTCTACTACTATCCTTACTGTGATGAATTAAACTAATGATGAATTAACAACTACCTAATCCATCTTTTCAGTGTGAGATTTAAACATACTGTCAACAAATCAATCAAGATAATGAAGTAAGATATTGGTGTTTAGAGATGGGGAATTCAAAGTTTGTGTGTAATTAAGTTCCAATTCAATTAAAGCAACAAAAACCAATTCACATGCTTTTCTCAGTCTAATGAATTAATTCCTGAATCTTAGATGACCAATGACATGAAAGTTATTAATGATGGTCTTGTAGGTTGATTGATCATTTGACATATGCAAACAATTCTTACAAATTGAGGAATCATGGGCCGTTAAGGAAAAATTCAATACCAAGCCTTTCTCAGGAACAAAAATACCTTTCAGAAGCTCTACCAAATCCTTCTCCAACCACCAATAAAATTAAAAAAAGCATTACTGCAGTACAAATTGAAGATAATGAAAGATCATTAATAAAAAAACCCAAACTGAATCATTGGAAATGCCTATAGATTATAAGAATTATTGATTAATATTACAAAAATGATTTATGAAATTCATTCCAAGGTGCATAATAATCTACCTTACCTCAATCTAGGTAAATATAAAAAAGAGGTGGATGAAACATAAATTTCCGGACACCCTTTTGATCTTCCATAATTATCCTTCTTCAGTGAATAGATTGCTTGAATCTTTGTTAGATTTAGATTTGCCTGTCAAATCCTGCTAAAAATGAGGAAAGTGGATCTTTGTGCAGCAGGGAGGCTGACACTGCCCAGACATGGGTGTGTACCCAAAATGACTGTATAACAGCTAGATTATGTTCACATAACTTTCTAGGATCTAGACATGACATGAGACACTGCCATGTATGGAAAGCGTTGCTGAAAATTGATAAGAACGCTTCATTTTCACTTGACCTTCCTCATTGCACATGCCCACCCCCCACCTAAAAGTACAATATGATGGCTGTGAATATAATGGCATTAAACATTCAAAAAGTTTAAGAAAAAGCTTAATAAAATTCTATGGAAAGATCACAGTTTTAGAACTCAATACTTGGAACATTTTATATGTGTGTATTATTATTATTAATTTTTTAAACTAAGCATTCTCACTTTATCTCTTGATCCAAACAATCACTAGTATTATGATGCATGGCACAAGGAAGGAAAAAAGAAAGGTTAGAAAGAAAACAATAATATCATAGTAAATGAATTCATGTAATGTCTGCTAAAACCAGTTATCCTGTCATGTGTTGTTGTTTTTCTAGGTTTCCTGTGATTTCTCTGCAATGAAAGATATTAGTTTACACTCTTTCTGAAATTTCAGGGGTGCGGCTCTTCCCACTAATAGTCCTAATGTTCCCTGCATATTTGATCCACTTGGGAGAGCTGGTATATGTGGTGATTGGTTATTAGGTTCAAGCTTGGAAGCTGCAGCAATAAGTGGCATGGCTCTTGCTAATCATGTAAGTCCCTTTTTCTTCTGTTTTATAGCCAGTATTGCAGAAACTTATGAAGTCAGTCTGGGTAAAAATAAAACTATTCAGCAGATTGCATGGAAATTACCTCTTCATGTTCATTTTGCCATGTTTTGCTAGTGAGTGGTTCAAGTAGTTGATGAAACTAATGATGTTCAATCAAAACCTATCATTGTATAGTTTCTCAAACTAAAATTTGGCTTGGTCCCAAAATTTAGATTGCAGATTACTTCCAAAGTGATGGAAATTGTCCAGAAGAATTTGCTGTTGGATTGCACAATGAGTTCAAACCCCTTGAAGGACATGACATCGGTCAGTTCCCAGGATTGAAGTCTGAACAAATAAATGATACACAGCCTATTCAGGTTGTCACATGAATCTTGATGGAGGTAGAAATTCTCTGAGTTTTAATACATCCTTAATCCTGTATTTGTTTGTTTGGTTTCCTTTCAGAGCTTTCTCCAAATGGTGAAGGTAACCCTATAGTTCTTGATCTACCTTTTATTGTTTTGGATATAGATTTTGAAAGTCTAAACAGTTGTGCCATTATGCATACAATATGAAAAATAAAATTTTAAGAAGGAAAGAAAATGAAGTAAAAAAGAAAGAAGAATTATGACTTGCATTCTCAAGTTCATATGCTTGAAACTTAGTTTGATCCTTTAGGTTTTTTTTGATACTTATTATTGCTGGTGCAAAAGAATGAGCATTGTAGAAAGAATGTCGAAGAGCAAAGAGAAGGCTTGTGTGTTAAAAATTGTTGAGTATTCTTCTAGGGCCGTTATATTTTACCTTGTTCTCTTTCTATGCAAATTTGTCTCGAAAGTTTTCTGTAGTAATTTCATCTTACTTTAACTGTTTGACTCAATAAATATTAAATTTGGGATAGATCCACAATTTTCCCTCATAAATCAAGATTTTGTTAGTTGAAAAATAATATTCATTTCCTTCACTTCTATGGCCCTTTCTCAGTCATGTCTTCTGATCTTCCTTGTTTACATTTGTTATCTTGTTCTGTAATTGAAAGACAAAAATTGAGCAATTTAAGTGCAAATGGCATACAAATCACTTCATGTATCTTGTGTCTTGCTTACTAAGAATGTGTTGATGGTGGCTATGCAGTTATTAAAACAAAAAGCAGGTGAAGTTTAAGCCTTCTTCTCAATCTTATTGAAAAACCACGTTGCCATCAATTGTGAGAAAGGGAACCATGCTGTAGATTGCTTACCCCAGAGAGTCTCTATTGGCCACGGGATTCAGGTTTATTTATTACCAACCCTTTTTAGTATGCATATCTTTGAACTGGTGCATAGCGATTTCGTGCTTTATAATCTGCTTGTAGGGTTCTACTAAAAGAAAATATGATCCTGAGAGACTTGCTTTTTCTCAAGTGTCAGGTCAATTCTTCTAGAGCTATATGTTCATGTATAGCAAATGATGAACGCATGAGCTACAGTTTCCATTAATTGATTAATATTGTCAAGGGGATAGGAAGAGTACAAGAGCATTCTATTTTTTTCGGGGATAGTACAAAGATGACAAAGGAGAGTAATAATTTTGGTCTGTATGAGCTGGTCTGCATTCAGAGATCAAAACATTATAACGATAGAGAGACTGATCAATCAAGATGTGTATAGCTGCCTTCTCAACCGCCAGATTTAATCCATGCCACAGCGCAGACTAAGGTAAAACTTGATCACTTAAATTATTAATACAAGTTACAGTGACCATTTATTTATTTAATGGGCTGGATCCAGCTCATTAAATAAATAAATAAATAGTTACTTGTAACTTGTTTTGTTATTACTTAGAAGCCTTTGTGAGCCCGGCCCATAAATTTAAGTCCAAACCAAAAAAAAAATGAGAAAAATATTTCATATCCATATTTCCATTTTCAACCCGAATATATAATATAAAAACAAAATTTTTGGGTTTTCTTGACTTTCAAGAAATCTAAGGGTGAATATCTGGCAGTAGTAACTAATTTTTTTATCAATGGATGATAAAGTCGGTAACCCTTCTTTTTTTTTTTTTTTTTTTTTTCTCTCTATTTTCTTTTTCTCTCTCTCTCTGGGCGCCATTACAGTCCAGC